>VWZI01006566.1:252-74339 GCA_013396835.1 Psilopogon haemacephalus
AAGCAAATATTTACAAGATATAACAGATATTTACAGAAATATACAGTAAAAAAGAAATACAGACACCACACCCCTCCTGGAGACCAAAATCCCCAAGAGAGGGAAACCAAGCCCCCCCTACCACCTCTCCCTCCTTCCCCCAGCTTTATCTCACCACTTGATGATGCTGCAGATAAGCTGAAGATCGGTCAGAAAGATTAGTGGCAGGAAGGAATGAATGATTTTAGTGATTTTACTCTGAATTAGTTCAAAGGCAGAGAGACAAAGGAAAGAAGCTGCTGAAGCCAGCACGGACCCAGAGCCGACTGACTGCGCAAGCACACTGGCTTATCTGGATGTTTTGGGAACATTCTCAAAACAATCTTCTTTCTTCTCTCTCAGTCAAACTGGGTGAAGTGACACAGTGTTTAATTTCTCACTCAAATTCTCCAATTAGCTCAAACCAACACACTACTGAAATCAACAGACCAAATAATTATCTACATGTACTATACATTGTTCAATATAATAAACGATAAAAAATGATCTATTGAAACAATCTCTAGAAATCTATATGTAAGAAACTGCATAGAAAAAAAAAATATAAATTCAAAGAGGAAAACAGTCTAGACCTTAGTGTCTTGTCAGCCTAACTGTTGAATAAATGCTATCAGCAGCATTCATTTATAAAGAATACATATCTGAAGATAAATCATACAGATGCATAACATACAGAGAAAAATTTCCACAAGTTTTATCAGCAAGGTAATTCTGAGAGCACAAAAAGCCATTCCTTCCAGTTTAAAAAAAAAAAACAAACAAAAAAAAAAAAAAGACAAAATGAGGAAAATTAATTTGAGTTCTCTCCAGTCTGGACAACCAATTGAGTGTGGTTTTTTCAGAAATATAACCTTGGGTCCATATGTCTGAAATCTGTGTAAGGTCAGCATCCAATATCTGAGTCTGTCATTGGATCAGAGTATTTCATTCCACTCTCAATAGCTGCCAGAAATCTTTGTATATGATATGTTTTGCCTTGGGATTTTGTTTTGGTAGTCTTACAGATCTGTAGGTGTGCTGTTCACCAGTGATGAGTGAACTCAAAACGGTAGGGCATTTTATCTGAATTGCGTGAATCACGTATTTTGCACATAATGAGAGCTTTTTGTAACACAAGCTGTTGCACCTCCTCCGTGCATGTTCCTGTTCCTGAACTGGTCAACAGCACGTACAGCACATTGTAGATAGAGCCCGAGAGCTTTGCAGTTTGAAGTATCCAGAAACTCTGAGCCTTTTCTGGCGCCATGAGGGATGCAGGCTGTGAAATGCACTTGGAAGTGCTAACATGAAGCATGAGCTGTCTGATCTACCTCAGAGGGACAGAGGATACCAGGAACATGTCTGTATCATATGGTGGGAATTCTAGGGACAACTTGACAAATGACTAATGAGCAGATGTGGTGAGGATCCTCCAGTAGCCCCTTACATGAGTCTCAGCTCCCTTGCAGAAGTGGATTCCCTGACCTAGGGCTGGGAGCCACAGCTGAGATAATGCACAACAAACTCCCCATCTCTGATTTTGAATGCTCACTAGTGACTTCATCTGAGTGATTCATAGTGTCTTTCTTAAGAACTTGGTGGAACAAGAAGTTAGATCCATTTTAAAAGTGTATGGAACTGAACATACTGAAAGAAACCTGCTAAATGGACCATGCTAACAACTCTCCTGTTCTCTCGGTTGAGTAGTCTGACCATAGCCTGATTCCTTATAGGGTACTGGTGATCTCTGTACCTCCTGGGAAATCAGCAAGAGGCTTAGGTCAAACTCCATTAGCTACAAGGACTGTTATGTACAGAACCATAGAATAATAGAATACTTCAGGCTGGAAAGACCTTTAAGTTCAAGTCCGACTCTTAACCTCACATTGCCAAGTCCTAAACCATATCCCTAAGAACCACATCTGTGTGTTGTTTCCAAATACCTCTAGGGATGGTGATTCCGTCACTTAACTAGGCAGTTTTAGTGCTTTCAATAAGAAAGCTTTCCTAGTGTCCAGTTTAAACTTTCCTTGATGCAACTTGAGGCCATTTCCTCTCATTCTATCACTTGATACTGTGGAGACCAACACCTAACTTACTACAACCTCCTTTCAGGGAGATTTAGAGAGCAGTAAGGTGCCTCCCTCAGTCTCCTCTAGACTAAACAACTCCAGTTTCCTCAGCTGCTCTTCATAACACTTGTTATCTAGGCCCTTTATCAGCTTTGTTGACCTTCTCTGAACACAGTCAAGCATCTCAGTGTCTTTCCGGTAGTCAGAGGCCTAAAACTGTGCACAGCATTTAAGGTGCAGCCTCACTAGTGCCAGCTGTGTTGGGGAAAATCACTTCTCTCATCCTGCTGGTCACACCAGTTGATACAAGCCAGGATGCTGTTGGCCTTCTTGGCCATGTAAGCATGTTGTTGGCTTATGTTCAGATGGATGTCAAACAATGCCCCTAGGTCCTTTCCTGCCAGGCATCTTTCCAGACACTCTTCTCCAAGCCTGTAGCATTGCATGAGGTTGTTATGAACCAAGTGCAGGGCCCAGCACATGGCCTTGTTAAACGTCATACCACTGGCCTTCAGCCCGTTGACTGTCTAGATCTCCCTGTAGGGCCTACTTATCTGCAAGCAGATCAACACTCCTATCCAACTTGGTGGTGTCTGCAAACTTACTGAGGGTGAGCTTGATCCCCTCATCCAGGTCACTGATAAAGATGTTAAAGATAAATGGCCCCAGTAGTGAACCCTGGTGAACACCCCTTGGCACTGGCTGCCAGCTGCATTTAGCTCCATTCATTGCCAACCAATTTTTCACCTAGTAAAACATATATGTATTTAAGCCATGAGTATCACGCACCAGTGTTCCCTTTACTAATCTGGTCATGTGGGGGATGGTCATGCTGATAGTTGTGAGAAATAAACTTACTCTAAAATTTAAGTATAAAAAATTTATTATAAAACAAAGGCAAACAGTGCTGGGTGCATGGCAAATTTGCTAGAGGCACAACGGTAATAACAGATAGCAGTGTTTATACAGGATAAGAATTAGACAATATTGTATCAGCTTTATACATATCCATAAGTATTCTTTACATTCTCTATGTGTTACCCCCACCCCTTAGTTCATTTGATTGTATATGCCAGGTTTCAACATCTGGGTTTCTTCACAATGTCAGTCAAGGGCCCCCTGGTTCCTCCTGGCACACACTGCTGCACCCAGTTATCTTATAGATTGAAACTTGAAATGCCAAGGGTGGTCCTGGTTCCTCCTGACATGCACTGCTGCACCTTGTTATCTTAGAGATTATGTCTTATAAAGGTCTTAATTGTGTGAAAGCCAAATCCTCATATATTACAGTGTCAAATAATTCCCTTGGACTAAATAAAGGCAAAATTACACCAAATGGTTAATGAACTGAATTTATTAGGATGGGCTGAAGCAGAGGGGGAATGAGAGGGAAACAAAAGGGGAAATATATACATTAAAGAGAAGAGATATCACCATTTCCCTGGCTTGAAAATCATGGCATTGTCACAGGAGCAGTTTCAAGCTTCTTGGCTGTAGCAGTGGAGCAGGGCCATACCACATGGCTTTTCTCTGGGACACAGGCAGCAGTGGGAACCAAAATAGTGTGGGTCCAATGGTACAGGCTGCTTGCCACAGAGCCCTCTAGGAATGCAGGCAGTGGCAGGAAAGCATGGCTGTGCCACATGGCCACTGCCACTTGTCACCACCGCTTGCTGAGGAGCAGGGCTGAGTGGAGCAGCAGGGGCAGCGCTCACAGCCCCTACACAGCTCTAATGAGATGTAAATCTATCTTCAAGTGTACAGTCTGTTCAGCATATTTAGCCATGACAAGAATTGCAGGAAATGTACAGCTCACCTGCAAGGTGCTAAACAGTGTATCCAAAGTGTCCTGCATCTGACCTTCTCCACACACATAGCTAATTTACATGTTCTCAGGTGGCCAGGGCCGTATCTGAGTAACATCACCCTGACTTGCTCAACTGGGAGTTTTTTGCCAAGATACATCTAGAGAATTTTGGTCCCAAGAAACTGGAGGAAAGAAACTCTTGGGAAAATTGAGTGCTTCATGTGGTTTGCTTAATCTTACAAGGGAATTAAAAGATTAATGCTCTGGCTGGACTTTGCTTGCGTTTGCAGTTTAGTTTTATGTGCTTGTTTTCTCGGTTTAGTTTTATGTGTTTATATGTAAAACTTGTTTATAAATGCTTATACTCACTCATACTAGTGGGGCAAACTCCCACTCTCAACCTTCCTTATGTCACCTCAGAAATTCTGTCCTCTCAACACTCTATACTCAGAGTATGTTCCTTGTAAAGGCATATTATGCTTTGTGCATTTAGTCCTTACAGAGCACAGACCTGAGGCAGAGGCAGAGATGCAGAAGAAATGCAAGCTTAGCTGCAGCAAAATAAAGAGGACTGTTTGAACACAGTCCTGAAAACACAGAAACTGCAGACTGAAATGGAAGTGGTTGTTTTAAGGCAAAGTTTACAACTTGGTGGAGTGAGTGTCTGGAATTTAGTGGGGAGTAGTTGGAATCGAGTTAAAACAATCAATCTGTAGGAGAGGGAACTTTTTGGCAGCTTGCAAGTAGCAGGAAAGAGGAAGATACTGAATCGGGGAAGCAAGCGTAGCCTCAGCAAAGAGATCAATGGCAAGTCAAAAGACAGATTTTCTTATTGGAAAAAATGCAGTATGTGGGACCAAAGTGATTTCAGAAAATCTTGTTCCTCCGGTATTTGTGTAATGACTGTTTTAAGATAGTACCATGTCTAGTAGAACTGGTTGAAGGGAATATTACACAAAGAAGAAGAATCTTAAGGACAATGGGGCCTTTGTAGGTAAGATCTCACAGGATGTGAAACTTGCTTGACAAAGCAAAACCTCTCAGGAGGGTGTTTGAAACCTGGTAAATGAGAACAGAAACTACCAAATAAGGAACATGAGGCAAAGAGCTCATCCAGAGGACAACTGTAGAAATTCCAGCAGGGGTCTCCATGACCTCTCAATGACGACTAGAGACCCCTAGAATAATGCATCACACATGCATAATAAATATGCAAAGATAGTGATTAATTACGGGAAATGTAATGTATATGTGTGTGTTTAAGAAATAAAAAGCTGCTACTTTGTTTTGTCAGTGTGCAAGATCTGAGACACGAGTCTCCTTGCACACAAAGTTGTACAGCTTTGTAATAAATAATGCGGGATTCTTGATTCAAATATTCTGGATTTGTTGTTGGAAATATGTATTGGGATGGAACAGGAAAAAGGCACAGTGGAGTTTGAGAAAGAACAGAGTAAAAAAGTGAATGAGATAATGAAAAAGTAAAGTTCAGTTTTGAAAAATCAAATGCCTTGAAAATCAAAACATTTCCCACTTTTAGACTGAGAACTGAAAAAAATACAGATCATCTCCATTTATCAATGCTGTGACTGTTTCTTGGCTGTTTCATTGTCTTCTATCATCTAGCTTGACTGTATCATTCCATGATGCTCTCACTAAAAGACTCATAAACCCATTAAGCTTGAAATTAAAGGGAAAGTGGTATTCTTGTATAACTTCCCATTTGGAGAACTGAAAGCAAGCACAGTAGCAAGTGTTAAGAGGTGTTTGATGCCTTTGTGTTAGTTTATGAGCTTACAGCATTTTCATTTCAATGAACTCAGTGAGCTTTTTCCTCAACTCAGTAAGTACTTTCAAACTCAGATGCTAATGATCCATGAAAGCATCGAGCATCAGTCTGAAACTGTGAGGTCTACAGAAGAGCTAAAGGTCATGTGAAACTAGAAATATAGATCAGCTGCCCTAGTGGATTATATCTAAATAGAATAAAAATGCGGTCTTAAAAACATTTTTTGTTTTGCTGTTTTGTAGAAAATGAATATAATTTGTCAGGAAAAAAATGTTTATACATGCACTTCCATTGCCTTCAGTCAGAAGCCACACAAAAAGGACATAAGTCCACACATTTCATGCAGTTCTCCTTATTTCTGCATAAGAAATTTTTCATTTCAGGAAGAGGAAGCAAGAATGAGAATTCTGGAATCTGCCAAAAGTGGCATACTTCCACACTTCACTGATTGATGTCGATCCCATGAGCTTTGCAAACACTCCTTTATGGTCTATGGATGTGATTTTACATTGACAGCACTAAAACAAATTAAATTCCAAGGGATGACTGTGAAGGCCAACACAAAACCTATATCAAACGTATCTTAGGCAGAAGTATAATACTGAAATAGACTGAGCAGTCTCAATTAAAATTAAATTAAAATTAAATTAAAATTAAAAATCTTTAGTCAAACCACCACAATATGCCCTTGTAAGATATGGTGGTTTGGCCCTGGCTGGGAAACACAGCAAAGCCACTCAATCACTCTCCTTGTTAAATGGGCAGGAGAGAGGAGAAAATATAACAAATGCCATTAATAAGACAGAAGCAATTTAATAGTAACAGTTATCACAAGCAAAAGACTGTGTACAGATGCTAATTCCACCATACAGGCCTATGTGAGTTTAAATTAAATATTTAAGGCAGAAAGGCTGCTAAACAATCAAATTCAAAATTTTCTACGCTATTCTCTACTGATGGTTGAGATGGTACCAAGCCATATCTGTTGACTTGGCCAGCAGAGAAGAGATAGTGCTGTAGGTTCAGACAGAGCAGAGCTATGTTGGATGGCGTGTACTCAAAGTAATTTGCTAGTTCACAGCAACACACTGAGTGTCTGAAGCATTTTGAGTATCTGAAACAGCTCAGACACTTCTCACAATGTTTTCCAGTATGGATGAGAGTCATGATCCTGAAGCCCTATCAGTTTTCCTTTCAGCAGAAGAGAAAAGAAGAAACAATGACATATGGAAAAGGAAACATAACCTGACCTGCAGAAAGAGGTGAAAGGATGTTAACAACTTTATTGTTCTTGTGTTATGAAATCAAATGCTATGAGTGTTAGTGTGGTATTTTGGCCCTGGCAGAGGGCCAAATGCTCACCAAAGCCACTCTATCACTCCCTTTCTTAGATGGACAGGGGAAAGGGGAAAATGCAACACAAGCCAGTAATAAGATAGATGCAATTTAATAATGTGAAGCACAAGCAAAGACCACATGCAGAAGCAAAAGCAAAGAGAGATGTTTTTCTCTACTTCCCATCAGCACACAGTGGTTGGTTACTCCCGGGAAGCAGGGTTCTACACATAGTGGTTGCTCTGGAGGGCAGATGCCATGGATGAATATCCCCACATTTCCTTCTTTCACTTAATATGTGTATCTGAGATGACACCATATGGCATGGAATACCCCTTTGGCCAGTTTGGGTCAGTTGGCCTGGCTGTATCCACTCCCAAGATCTTGTCTGCCCCTTAATGCACTCTTAGGGCAGGGAAATGTTGGAAAAACACAGCCTGGATGCTTGTTCAGCAGTAGAGAAAACACTGCTTTGTTATCAATAGCCATCTGGAGCACTGCAAAACACAACACTAGAAAGATGCTCTGAGGAGAATTCCAGCTCATCCAAACCCAATGCACAAGAAAAGCAGCCTAGGATATCTTGCAAGGTAAAACAAGGTGCAAAATTACATCTACCCAGGAAATAAAGAAAGCTTCCTTGGGAAAGGCAACCTTTCTGAACAATATCTTCAAGAACAGTATAGTGTAGACTTACAACTTAAAACAGTAATACATTTTCAACGAGAATTTACAGCTATTTAGCATTTTATGGGCTGGTGGAAACACAAGTGATTTTCTTAGCTATCAGTTGTAACAAACAAACAGATGAATGAGGTTTTTATTTATTTACATCCATAGACAACTGAAAAAAATGCATCAATGACAGTGATAGGTACAAATATCAAGTGTTGGCTCTGCTAATATGCTGTGTCTTTAGGGAGCTTTTACATAGAAATAAAAAGTTCTGTGGAAATATCTTAACTGCAAAAAAAAGTGCACATTTCAGTTACTAGACTATAGTCTGGCCAAAAGCAATATCACAAACCTTAAATACTTTCAGTTTTTCTAAGTGGCTTTTTTCCAGCATGCATCCAAAAGATCTTTTTGACACTTGTGTTTTAGCATGTACGAGTAACAACAAATAGTTAAGCTCATGTTGCTCAATTTGCTTACCATGTGATAAAACATACCAAACAGAGACCCAAAGGGGTTCATTATTTCAAAATTCCCATCAAAGGAAATAGGAAAATAGTCTTACATGTATGGAGGAACTCCAGTATGACTTCTCCAGTATGATTAAACCTAGATACTGATATTACATTGTGTTAGTGCAGTAAAAAGTGAATGCAAGAACATGAAAGTACGAGAGCTATTGTTTTCCAATACTTCTCTCCTTCTGCAGCTTAGTTCTTTCAAATTTATATTTGCTTATTCTTTTAAAACCACTACAGAGGTAGTTTTATCTTCAGATGAAGTTAATTCAGAGTGGCATTTCAACAGCACTTGAGCAGATATTTTTTTAGTTTTAAAAGGAGGTTGTAAATCATAACTAATTTGATTAATTTTTTTTTCACCATAGAAGGGAATTTAATTAGTGTCTCTTGCAAGACTCCTTTCATCTCCAGTCAATTTACTGGTTTAGAGTTTTTGTAGCCCACATCTAACAGAAGTCTCATATTTTAAAAATCTGATATTCCTAGAACATGATAAGAGTGTACAGCTTGTTGTAATAGGACAATGGGTGATGGTTTTAAGGTAAGGTAAGGTAGATTTAGACTAGGTATAAGGAGAAAAAAGTTATAAAGAAAGTGGGGAAACACCAGAACAGGTTGATTTGGCAGATAGAAGTCCCATCCATGGAAACATTCAAGGTTCAGGTTGGATGGAACTCAGAAGCAACTTGATCTAGTTAAAGACGTCCCTGTTCACTTCAATGAAGTTGGGTTAGATGACTTTTAGAAGTCCTTTCCAACACAAAATTTCTATGATTCCGTGATGAAATGGTTATTTAAACTTGCTTTTGCTTTAAAATAATTGAAAGAGAGATGTACCATGATGAGCCTCTGGGAGTCAAAGCATTTGCCACATGAGTAACAAGACCCCATAATTGGACTATTTTGTTTACAAATGACATTTTTAAAAAATCCTGAAAAATATGTTACACACTTACACTAACTTTTAATTCTTCATTTAATATTCTGTTGTGTTTGAAGTGAAGCATTGCAAAATGGCTTGTGAATACCAATATTCATTAGTGGGGTTTATTCTGATATCTTGCTAGCCCTTTATCTGTCTCACATCTTCCAAATTACTGTTATGCAACAAAACAGCATGCTGAGTCCACACATCTGGTGATTTATAGGCATACATTTGATTTTGTATACAGTTGTAACACAAGTGGATTGCCCTTGTGTGTAAAGTGGGTAGTCTTTGGTGTTTCCACCTTCCCTGAATTGGAGTGTGAGGGTCTTGATTTTGGGCCACAATGAGAATTGTTCCTACATTCAGAGCCTCCATGGTAGGTAAAAAAAGAAAACAACACCAACAAAACCACAAATAAACAACAACAAAGGAAAAAAAAAAAGAAAAAAAAAAAAAGAAACCAGCAATACCCAATTACCATCTAACTTTTAGACACAGATCTAATGATTCAGTTTGGCTGTTCTCCAGACAAAGGTTGGAAACTGCTGTCCTCCAATGTCTCACTAGTATGTATCAGAGGTAATCCATCACATTTCTAGTGAAGAAACAATAGTCTGTTCATTGCTCTGTGCCTTGTGGAGTTACCTACAGCAGATAATAAAATTCAGATATGTTTACAAAGCATTAGCCTAAATGGGAAGAAATGGTCAGCTTGTAATGACCACCCACAGCATGAGGCAGTGAAGACACAGATTTCTGTCAAGATTAGCACACTTTAGTAAAAGTATCAGGAACTACAAGGAAGGTTTAAGGGACTCACATGCCCTTCTTAAGTCTCAGAATTTTTTTTATGGATGTTTCTCCAGTTTCAATAATTCAAACATAAATTGTGACTCTACATAAAACTTGAGACTGTATTCTGATATGTTTATTCAAGTTGGATCTTGTCTTACTCATCAGTTTATAAGGTAAAGTTGACTAAACTGGACCTCTAAAATGAATCATAGAATGGTTTAGGTTGGAAGGGACCTCAAAGGTCATCCAGTTCCAACCCCCCACCATAGGCAAGGACACCTCTCACTAGAACAAGTCACTCAAGGCCTCATCCAACCTGTCCTTGAACAGCTCCAGGGAGGGAGCATCCACAACCTTCCCAGACAAACCATTCCAGTGTCTCACCACCCTCACTGTAAAGAATATGTCATGGTAGACCTGAAGGGTCAAAATAGGCCTATACATGTGCTGGCCTGTCCAGGCATGTTTTTCTATTCCCCTTCCTTCTGTTTGGGAAGAAGCAGCCACTAGAAAAATCACGAAGGACCTGGAGCCATGGAGTCTGAGCATTCTGGCTTATACAACTGGTTTTTCTCCTGCTTGTATCCATGGTAAACAAGGTGCACGTGCTTGCCATGTGCTAAGCTTGTTCTAGGCCTATGGTCTCTCCCTGTATGGTCATAGCAAACTGTTGGCCTTCACTCAAATATGGTCACAATCTGGCTTACTGCCATGCTGATTAGATAAGCTAATTATGTCCAAAGGACCAAACAATCTCAGACATTGATATATAAACAGATAATCAGGTAACACAACATGCTTCTGCCATGGTTTTGCAATTATTCTGTGTTCTGCTGTATCCATGCCTGTGATGCCTACTGCCAATGCTAATGCCTTATTATATATAGCAATATAAGCTATATTCCTGTTTCGAGTTTGCCAGGAGCAACTTTGTTTTCACGTAATACTTGCATACAACAGCCAGTGTGATACACACACCTGCTGAGACACATTGCAAGACATCTGCCTGCACCTGCTGGAGCAGCCCTACATCTCCTGAAGACAAGCAAGCCTTGGAGGCACATAGATCGTTGAAAGCCAGGACCAGGTCAGAAAACATCTGCCCCCACTCCTTCCCCAGCAGCCTATGAAGCCGGGAAAGGAACTCCAAGGTCTCAGTAGCAGTAATATCCAGAGGTCACACTGGCCAGAAAAGCAATAGTTTTTGAGACTTTTTACTCCAGTCAATTGCATATTCTGGGAGATTTCAAAGCAAAAATTAGTCACCCCAAAAGAAATGTGGCAAAACTCTTAACAACCCTCTGAAGTCCTCCACCATTTAAAGAAAGAAATATTTTCTCTCTCTCTCTCCAAGTTGGAGTTAAAACAGATTTTATTGAGTCATACACTGGGAAATATATTTGAACTCTTGTTCATGTAGCTTGAGGAGAAAGGACTAAAACAGTGAAAAATGCAATTACTTAATAATAGAAATGAGTGGGACAAATCCTTCATTTTTAAGTATGGATTTGTGTTAAGCCTGTTCAGGACGGTCTCCTTGTCTTTACTGAAATTTGGCATAAGATAGAGCAAATCACAGGAAAACCTCACAGGACCAAAGGGAACCATCCCTGCACTGAGTGCCAGCAGTGTTTCTAGACATATAAAGATGACTTTTAGGCCACCTACACATGCAACTTGAGACAGTAGTGTCACCTTGCCAGTAACCAGTAGGCTTGAAGGCTACACACTTTTACAGGGTCATAAATACAGTTGTAACAATTATTTCATCAACTGCTATATTGACACTTATCATTAATTTGCAGCTTTATTCAGGCATGGATATTCAGGTGTGTTCATGGAAGTTCAGGGTTATTCATGTGCTGATCATCTGCAATTTTGTTTTGTACTTTAACTTTCTCAAAGTTTATTACTGAGAGTTGTTTATCTCACAACTCACACTATAAATATGGCCTAAAAGTGATGTCACTGCCAACATGCCTAATTGGAAAGACCATGAATTGCATAAAACAAGAACTTACTCATGTTGTGATCTTCATCTTCTCATTCTTTGCATGAGAAATAATCTCATGATGCCATATCTAAACAATGCAGTAGACTTTCCCATTTGATTTTCATCCAAAAGTCGTGACTACAGAAAAGGTTAAGTGCATTAAAATGTATAATACAAAATATATGGGCTTAATTTGTTTGTTTTAAAAAGGATAGAAGAAGAAGGATTTTTACAAAGAAAGTGTTGACTAAACCTTGGTATTAAACACACTTAAATCTCCAAATCTGCAAAGCCAATGTGATAGAGAGGTATCTAAGGGAAGGAGATGATTGCACTCACTGTCATGTTACTGTGAAGAGTGTAAGCAGAATTCCATAATTAATAAATTCAGTGGTTGTTTGATGCAGAAGCAATCCAACTAACTTTCATAATGATGCACTCAGTAGAGCTGTATAGGATTCCTGGTTTTTTTAAAAGTTTAGTTAAAAAATTGGGCAATGACAATTTTTAGTTTATACTTCTAACTTTCAACAACACAGAATTTGAAGCACTAGTCAACTATAAATGGAATTCTTTGGGTGGAATACTTCAATATATAATATGGAAAGTCACTCAGATAATTACCCAATCTGCAGGAAAAACAAACTAACTAACTAATAAAATGTATGCATTCTGCAGTCCATTCTTCCCATAGTCAAAAGACTCTGAAATATTTCCTATATTCTTATTTTGCCTGAGTCTTCGGCCATTACATTTCCTTGGACAAACTTCTTGGTCTGTTCCTTCAGCAGTAATAAACAATTGAGCCTTCCACACCTTTCACTCTTTAATGCAAATCATTAGAAAGACAAAATATCTTGAATTTGAATTCCAAGGAAGAAAGTAAAATCAAAGTCTGTGCATGAAATAGGCATATTTTATCTCTGACAAATAGCTGTGTGGAAATGACATTTCCATCTTTGAGATTTATATGCTTGTAAAGTAGAGTATTGTAGATCCTTACTTCATTGGTTTTGCAACTTGCTTTACTATGGGTCTTAAATCAGATCAAAGACTGCCTCATCTTTTAAATAAAGATGTTAAAGTGTTGTTTCCAGGCAAAGTATGTTCTGGAAATCTGTACCTTTCTTCTTTATTTGTTTTACTGTCACTCAGAGAATAAAAAGGTCATCCATGAAATTCCATGCATTGGTGTCATAACTCTGAGGCCTTTGAATCTTCATATTTGAACAGTTCACTACTCAAACATCTGACTTGATTGAGCACAGATGTCTATGATACCACTAAGCTCTTTGGAAGACAGAGTATATTATTGTACCATTAATGTTGAATATGTTTCTGTTTAATATATGCTCCTGAGACTAAATTCCCTGTGTCATGTGAGATCCTTTCTGCAGATAAGAACAAGTTAAAACAGTTCTGCTAGCAGATGAAGTCAGACTCAGCTCCAAAACCAACAAGTGAAATTAATATAATTACAAAATTTGTTGCAGATACTAATAGTTTACATGAATTAAAAAATAGATCAAACAAATTCATGGAAGAGCTGTTAAGTACAAAGCTCAGGAAATCCCTGATGGAAGTCAAAAGAGTATGCCCCTATCATTCCCTGTTCATACACCTTTTCCTATAAAGCTCTTATTATCACTTACATAAACAGGAAAAATTAGATCATCTTTAGTCTGATTCATTATGACTGTTTATATATTCTTATCTCTACTTTGAAGAAAGCAATCACAACTCATAGAAAATATTTTACTTCTGTTAGTAAATTAATATGTCATAGAATCATAGAATTGCTTTGGATGAAAAAAAAGACCTCTAAGATTGAGTTCAGTCATCAAACTAACACTATCATGGCTATTAAACCATGTCCTGAAGTGCCATGACTACATATTTTTTCAACACCTCTGGGGATGGTGACTACACCACCTCCATGGGCAGCCTTTTCCAATGCCTGACCACTGTTTTGATAAAGACTTTTTTTCCTAATATCCAGTCTAAACCTCTCCTAGTGCAACCTGAGGCCATTTCTTCTAGTTTTATCACTTGATACTAGGGAAATGAGACCAACACCCACCTCAGAAGAATCTCCTTTCATGTAGTTGTGGAGAGCAATAAAGTTTCCCCTCAGCCTTCTCTCCTCCACACTAAACAATCCTACCTTCTTCAGAAGATCCTCAGACGACTTGCTCTCCAGACCCCTCACCAGCTTTCTTGCCCTTCTTTGGACACACTCCAGCAACTCAGTATCCTTGTAGTGAGGAGCCCAAAACTGAACACAGTATGCAAGGTGCAGCCTCACCAGTGCTGAGTATAGAGGTAGGATCACTTCCCTTATCCCGCTGGTCACACTAGTTCTGAAACAGGCCAAGATGCTGTTGGCCTTCTTGGCTACCTGAGCACACTTCTGGTTCATGTTCAGTCAGCTGTCAAACAGCACTTTCGAGTCTTTTTTCTCCAGGTGAATTTCCAGCCACATTTCTCCAGGTACAGTATTTAATAGGGTTGTTGTGACCCAGATGCAGGATCCATCACTTGCCTTGGTTAAATCTCCTACAATTGTTTTCACACCACTGATCTAGCCTGTCCAGATTTCTCTGCAGAGCCTTCCTACCTTCAAACAAATCAACACTCCCACACAGTTTGGTGTTATCTTCAAACTTACTGACAAAACACTCAATGTCCTCATCCAAATCATGGATAAAGATATCAAACAAGACTGGCTACAAAACTAAACCCTGGGGGACACCGCTTGTAACCAACTGCAATTCAATTTAATTCCATTCACCACCAGTCTTTGGGCCTGGCCAAAAAGTCACGGTTTTTTTTTGTTCAGCAAAGCATCCAGCCTTCCAAGCCATGAGCAGTCAGTTCCTCCAAGAGGATACTGTGAGAGGTAGCATCAAATACTTTATTAAAGTTCAAGTAAACAAAACCCACAGCCTTTTCATCATCCACAAAATGGGTCAGCTTCTCATACAAAGGGATCAGGTTTGTCAAGAAGGACCTGCATTTCTTGAACCCATGCTGGCTGGGCTTGGATACCTAGTTGCCCTGCATATGCTGCATAATGGCACTCAGAATGATCTCCTCCATGACCTTTCCCAGCACCGATGTCAGACTAACAAGTCTGTAACTGCCCAGGTCCTCCTTCTGACCCTTCTTGTAGATGGGTGCCACATTTGCCAGTCTCAATACAGGTCTTCCATTCTAATGAAAACCTCACAAGGAATCCTAGGAGAGCAGAATACTCAAGGTCGTATACTTTCAATACTGTGGCCATTTGAGCTATATTTCTAGCTCAGACATAGGAAAAAGTAGTGAAGAGGTGAACATTCTAGAGATAGGCTATATAACAGCAAGAATTGATAAGTTAATATAATTTCATTGAAGCATCAAGAGCCTTATGTCTGGAAGAACAGCTTGTTCTCCCTTTTTTGCTGCTTACTGATGTCCCTGCTGCTTATCTTCCCCCACTGCTGTTTTGGCTGCTGCTTCTGCTGCTTTCACTGCTGCTTGACCCCTTCCCCATCCCCCTTAAGTTTATATACATTATTTTGTGGTTTTTTTCCTTCCTCTCTTGTAGTAGTATATTCTTTTTATACTGTTATATTTGGTTTAAACTATAAGAAAATACAATTTAATTTTTCCTGACTTTCCAAAAGAATCTGTGTTGTAGTGAGATTATTCTACTGGGGGTGGGGGGTGGGGGGGCGGAATTTGCTCTAACCTAGTACAAATACAAAAGGACTATTGATAAAACTGGTAGTACTTAGCATTTCAGATTTCAGTTAAAACTCATTTCAGTGCTGACGAACAGTACTAATGGAGAAAAAAGTAAAATCCCCAAATGTCACTTACTACAAGAGAGATGATATAAGTGCATAACAGCATACAATTTGCAAATGCCAAAGATGTAGTATTTCCTGCATTGGGCAGTTTTAGAGTCATAGAATCAGTCAGAGTTGGAAGGGACCACAAGGATCACCTACTTCCAGCCCTGCCACCATGGGCAGGGACACCCTACCCTAGATCAGGCTGGACAGAATCTCATCCAGCCTGGCCTTAAACACCCCAAAGATGGGGCCTCAACAACCACTGGTTTAGGTATATGAAAATATTCCTTTTACAACATTCATAGCTGACATATACAATGTTTATTCTGTTGAAAATCCACTCCGACTTGCTCCTATGGCGTTTGGAAGGTTGCTTGCTCAGTGCTCTGGAAATATAAATGTCACTACAAAAATCACTCTCTCTCTTTTTAAATTTTCTGTCAAAGCTCCTTGTAAACTGGCACTTCCTGAATTAACAACAGAAAACAGACCCAGAGTTTCCCATTAAACTAGGGAAGCACTCCTGAATTCTTCTCCCTCCCTTTCCTTTTGCCCCTATTACCTGAACAGATGTGGACTTTATTCTTGAGGCAGCCATATGCCTTACCACATCCTGTGACTACAGTTTATATTAAATTCCTTCCTTATCTCCCTAATGTCCTTTCTAGCTTTAAATCACAATCTCCTTAGAGAAAGACGGTGTTGATTAAATCAGTGCAATTAATCATTTATAACCCCTGTACAATCTAGCAAGTGCTGATGTGGTCACATGTTGTTTGAAAATACTCCTTAACAAATGCGTTTAAATCAAAGCAGTTAATGATAATCTACAAGATAACAGGTTTGAATATATTTTATTGTACAAAACCAATCATCAATAGATCTGTGTTCTGCAGAATCATGGAATCTTTCAGAAGTAATTAGTGTACAGAAATTTAATAATCCAGCTGCAATTTATTTATGTTAACTAACCTCCCAGGCTCTTAATTTTAAAGTCATTTGAAATCAGATCTTAAAAGTCTTCTGAAGCTCCTGCCAAATAGTCACAGTTCCTTTAAGCAATCCAATTATTTATTTCAGTGTTCATAAAAAGCAGGAGTTAATTTCTCCTTTCTTCTAATTGAAGAAGAGTCTGGAAATTCAAATTCCAGTGTTCACAAACTAAAGGGTATGGAAAAGAGTTAAAAAATATCTTTAGAACTGATGATATTTAAGGGAATCTTGTGATTTTGGGAGTTTGACTCATATCCATGAATAGTAGGGATTAAGAAAATCACAGGTCTTGATGGGGTTTGTGCATTAGTATTATATCTGTAAAATGAAAGTGCTTTTTCAGTGTACACCAGCATAGCATGCCCTGTTCAGGTAGGTAATAGGTATGAAGGTGTAAATGTTTTAGCTCAAACTATAAAGAGTGGAACATGCATTTTAGCTTTGAATTGTAATTCTAATGATACTTAAAAAATCATTCAACAGTGCTAAGGAAAATGCGAGACTACAATATTTTTCTTGACAGAGGTTGAGATTGCAGTAGCATATATATTATGAATCAGATTATCAAAACAGAACTTGGTTCTTTCATTTCTTCTAATGTTTTAGCACCACTAATTTCATAACCCTCAGTATGAAATTAAATACATTCTTCATTGGTCCTTTTCCCCGAGATACACACAGATGGATACATGTAAATCAGGAAAAGAGATTAGTTCTATGGAAGGTACATTAAGATGCAAGTTACATCTGTGCATTTACAATGGTCTTCAAGTCACTTTATCCTTTTTACCTCCTTCCCCAAATCAAGTTGCAGGCACCAGAGATCTTTTCTTTCCTAGGATTCATGTCCAGTGCAGAGGGGATGAATCACAACACAAAGAAGCATTTCTCTCACCACTGACCATAGAGAAGGCTGGGTGCCTTACTTTCTTACAGCTAAAATTAATTGAGATTAAACATACCTTCTCCCCATGAACCTCATGCAAATACACTAATATTTAAAAAAATAGATAAATCCAAAGATGTCCTCAGCGTGCCATACATAGTAAATACACTAGTTTATAGCAGATATCATGAATCTAGGGCTAATTATTCTTCCCTGTACACTTTTTTTTTAATTCACTTCAGAAGTTGCACACTTAAAGAGATTTTGTATTTCATACCTCAAAGCAAAGCATGTTTCTCAGTGATAAGCACAGATGTTTCTCATTTTAAAAGTTACAATAATTAAAGTTTGAGTACAGATCAGATTTTTCTATGAAGCTAAAAGCAATTCACAATATTGGGTTACATTCAAAAGTATTTCACTGTATTTTGACAGGCTGCAGAGCCCCAGTCCAACAGCGGCTGTCAATGTGGGTGCAATCAGCTGTTTTAAGTCCATTGGACAGGGTCTGAGTTTCTGAAGCTTTTCTCTCCAGCAGGACAAGCTGCAGCATCAGCTCGTATGTTGCCTCTTAATCTCTCTGCTTATCTGAGGTTACACTTGGAAGAATTGCTCACCAATATTAAGTTTGAATGCTACTGCTTTTGTCTGGAATCCAAAGAAATCTTGTGAGCTAAAAATTACACTGCCTTTCCAAAATACATCTTAGACAAAAAAAAAAAAAAAAAAAAAAAAAAATCCNGGTGCTTTACTTTCACTGTGTTTATGTCCCCCAGAAGTTATTTCTACAATGTCACTACTCCTATTAATCCAGGCTCACAATTTTCACAGAGAACAGACTTGGTCTACCTCTTTCTCACATAAGTGCAACTTTCTGGCATAACTATCAATATCTTAACTAAGCCCCTTCCAGAAGTCTGCTGTTAGAAACACCTTGGGTTTTATGATTCACCTACTGTGACGTACAGTAACTGTAGAAAATAGAGCTACAGATTTCATGAGGATTCCAGACCTATTCACTTCCATTTTAGGCAATGCAAGAAACAAAGTAAGTATAACATGAGCCAGCAATCTGCCCAGGTGGCCAGGAGAGCCAATGACATCTTGGTCTGTATCAGGAATAGCATGGCAAGCAGGACACGTGAGGTTATCCTTCCTCTGTACTTGGCACTGGTCAGGCCACACCTTGGGTACTGTCTCCAGTTCTGGACCCCTCAATTCAAGAGAGATACTGAGGTACTGGAACGTGTCCAGAGAAGGGCGACAAAGCCCTGAGGGGACTGGAGCACAAGGCCTGTGAGGAGGGGCTGAGAGACCTGTGGTTGTCTAGCCTGGAGAAGAGGAAGCTCAGGGGTGACCTCATGGATGTCTACAACTATCTAAAGGGAGGTTGTAGCCAGGTGGGGGTTGGTCTCTTCTCCCAGGCAACCAGCAACAGAACAAGGGGACACAGTCTCAAGTTGTACCAGGGGAGGTATAGGCTGGATATTAGGAAGAAGTTCTTCACAGAGAGAGTGATTTGCCATTGGAATGGGCTACCCAGGTAGGTGGTGGAGTTGGCATCCCTGGAGGTGTTCAAGAAAAGACTGGATGGAGCACTTAGTGCCATTGGATAGGACTGGGTGATAGGTTGGACTGGATGATCTTGGAGGTGTCTTCCAACTTGGCTTATTCTATTCTATTCTATTCTANTATAACATTAATAACCTGCAATGACTTCCTTGCATCATATTCTTGCTTGTTTGAGCAGGCTTTGGATTTAAGTGCAAATCCAATAGAGATCTTCCATGAATTCTGCCTCTTGACTGCAGTTGTGAGATGGGTTGTTTTTCACATTGGTCTCCCCAGCAATTACACTGCACTATTCTGTTCTGCTATAGTGGAATTTAACAAATCATCCACTGTTACCTTAAAAGCTCTCTGCATAAGTTGATTTTTTAAGGAATTCTGCCCTGGATTTTAAAGTGTACATAGGACCTCCAGGAATGGGCCCAGTTCTCTGTACCACAGAAAGCACAGAGCACAGGGAAAGTGCCTAAACATCTTTATTTGGTCTAACTAGGATGAAGTTAGTTTTATTCACGGCATCCCATGTGGCATTGTGTTTTGGATTGATTGTGACCAAAACAGTGTTGATAATGCAGCAGTGCTTTAAGTATTGTTAAGAACAGTGTTGTGCTTTCACAGTGTCAAAGCCTCCTCCATTTTACCCTGCCAGTGATTAGGCCAAACTGTAGATCAATGACATCACACTCAGCAACAGAATTAAGGGCAGGAATGGTGTAGTTATTCCAAGGTAGCCATTTCTCAAAGGCTGGTTGGATATCAGCCAGTTGGTGGGTGATGTCAAGTAATGGCCTTTGCATTAGTTGAAGATTTTTTGCTTTGTTTTATTTTTCTTTCTTTGCTTATTAACCGTCTTAATCTTGATCTATGTGTTTTATCTTCCCTTTGCCCTTCTAATTCTCTCCGCAGCTGCAGGGGAATGAGAAAACTATTTAGTGGGAGCTCAGCTGCCAGCCATGTTCATCTCACTACAAAACAACAAAAAAAAAAGTATTGAAGTCCCACTCACTCCAAGTGCTTTACCTGCTGTCAGACCTTGTGGGTTCATTTCTTTTGTTATCCACTTTGCTATTTGTGCTGTAAATGGTACCAAAAGTATTTTACTACAAGTTTTAGGTTCTACAGCAAATTTTTTTTTAATTGCTTTGATTTTGATGCCTAAATCTACTGGTGCATTAAGTCCTGCTTGCATATGCTACATTAAAAGTGAAAGGGGTTTTTAAAAAAGGAAATGAGGAGCTAAAATTGCTTAATTAAGTTTCATAACATTCCCTCCCACTCCTTTAAGATTTATGTATATTGAGGACATTGACATATAATATCAGTCATACATACACAGTAGCTAATAATTTCCTATTTTCTTAAAAATATTTATTAATGATGGTATATTATCCATTATGTTCTGTGGCAACCCATAAAGTTGAATTATAAAGTTACCAGCTGGATGAAAACTACTGTTGCTATCATAATATTTCTATTAGAAATCATATTATTCTTACAAAAAAAAAAATGATATGGAAAATTTTCCATTTGCCTGCATTAAGATTACAGTTGTAGCATTCCTACAGTTCTCCAAATAAGCATTTGAAAAAAAACCTCATTTTAAAAATTTAAATAACATTTGATGTACAGGATGATATTTAATTCCAGTGACTCATTGGAGTAACAGAATACCTGGTCCTGTTGTGTACACCACATGGCAGAGTATGGACAGTGTGGGAGAGGTGGCTTTGTCTCAGACCTTTGAACAGATTAAAAGCCAGGGAAGTATTTTTCAACTGCTTCCAAGCATGCCTCTAAAAGTAGATCTCTCTCCCTGAAATTTTCAGTGGTGTGAGCCATTCACTAGAGCTTGACCTCTTATCAAGTGGATATATTTCTGTCGTTGTTAGACTCATTCAAACACATGTGGACTTCCAAAGCTCTTACAGAAGCTAACTCTTTTTTCTCTTTTTTTCCTAGTAAATAATTCTTACTGGCTTGTCTGACATGGGTAAATAAATTGAGAGTTAGTTTGAGACACAGTAGAGAATTTCGGAACGTGTATGCATGGATGTCATTACCTAGCATGCCTTTGCAGCCCATAATCACAACCACTTTCCACCAGTGTTCACGTCATCAGAGAGAGCTAAAAATATATTTGTAAAAAATATGTATAGAATTAAAAAAGGATGGCGTCTAAAAAGTGGCAGTAAATTCAAACTGGAAAAAAAAAAAAAAAAAAAAAGGCNAAAAAAAAGGTTTTATTGCACTGACACATAGAGCTACATCCAAAAATAACACTTTGTGTGACAGATAATCATGCAGGATAGAAAACTGGGCAAGAGTAGCTGAGACTAAATGCTTAATGCATCCCAGCTTGGCAGGTAGCACATGCCAGATCTACTGGCTGTCCAGAGTCTTCTGTCTTCTGTTTGAGATGCATTTCTTCACACTGTTCTTCTTTATGGACAAAATGACCCTGCCCTACTTTCAGGCCATTCCAGTCCCATAAATAGATATTCTTACACTTCACTTTTCCATTCCATTTTAACAACATGCAAGTAATTTTTTTCTGGCCGCTACAAAGGGATATATTAGCAACAACAACAACAAACAACATACTAGTTCAGTTTTATTCTGTCCTACAACTCTTTGATACATTTGATGCATCTATGTTGATGTATTGAGATGCTGGGCAAAACATCTGTCACAGTTATGGGTATTCCACTATTGACGCAACCACTGCCATTGTTTTCCCATTAAATGAGGACAGCCGTCTGGAAAAACAAGGAAATTAACAGAAAGTACTTCAGATGAAATAAACGTATTTTTTTACTTAACAGCTTTACATCTGAAAACATGGCAAGGAGGGAGGATTTATAGTTTTTCTATTGAAAATGTAGTGATGGGAGAAGTTTCTAAACTATTTCATTTCTCCTATAGCTTTATCTAGCAACGTATGTCTATCATGGAAATTTCCAGTTTGTAAAATTTACCACTCAAGATTTCCTCTAAATATGCTTATGACATTTAAGAAAGTTTGCTAAGTTGCCCTGATAGAAAACAACAAACTAAAATAAAACCCCATCCCAAAACCCCACAATAAAGCTCTCTAATTTACCTTTTAAAATAGATTATTGATTTATTACAATAGGCAAACTATTGTTTCATTCATTGTACAAGTTATCAAACACTGAAGTCATCATTACAGAAATGAACAAACAAATTAAGAAATACATTTTGTCATTACAGAATGACTTCTTTCTTGCTGCATAATTTCTCATGTTACTGCAGCAAATCAAGTGTCTTAATTTTATTTTTTAGTTAATACTGGTTTTCACCCAAGTATTTTCTAAGGTTTTGATTGTTACACTAACTGAAGTGCTTCCATTTTCCTTGGAAAAATCCTAATTTATTGAAAAGCTAGAGAATGTAAAAGTTTTTGGTGAAATCACTAAAGCATTTGTTATTCTTGTGACATTTCCAAATTTGTAGTTTTGCATTTTCTTCTGTATTTATACTGACATGGCTGGGAAGGGTGTACACTTGACTGGGTAAAAAATTGGCTGGATGGTCAAAGAGTGTTAGTGGAATTAAATACAGCTGGAGGCCAGTGACAAGA
This sequence comes from Psilopogon haemacephalus, assembly GCA_013396835.1. NCBI lineage: Eukaryota > Metazoa > Chordata > Aves > Piciformes > Megalaimidae > Psilopogon > Psilopogon haemacephalus. Next base: position 23,074 of record VWZI01006566.1, read on the forward strand.
GGCTCAGTACAGGGGCTGGGTCTCTTTATTAATGATCTACATGAGGGGATCAAGTGCACTCTCAGTCAGCTTGTAGATGAAAGTGTGTTGATTTCCTTGAAGGTAAGGATGATCTACAGAGAGATCTAGACAGGCTGGATGGGTGGGTGGGTGAAGGCCAAGGGTATAAGGTTCAACAAATAACAAGGCCAGTGCTGGGTCCTGCGCCTGGGTAACAACAACCTCATGCAATGATACAGGCATCGGGAAAAGTGGCTAGAAAATGCCTGGAGGAAGAGGACCTGAATGTGTTAGCTGATGAACAGCTGAACATGACCCAGCAGCATCCTCAGGAGAACAAGAGACCAAAATCTTCCTGTTGGATATCAGAAACCATGTGGCCAGCAGGACTAGGGGAAGTGGTCACACATACTTATAACTGGTGAGGCTGCAATTCAAATACCCTGTTCAGTCTGGGGCACTTCACTACCGGAAGGACTCTCTGGGTTGCTGGAGTGTGTCCAAGGAAAGACACCAAAGCTAGTGAGTGGTCTAGAGCACAGGTCTTATGAGCAACAGCTGAGGGAATTGGGGTCTTTTAGCCTGGAGAAAAGGAGGCTGAGTGGAACACATTTTTGTCTACAAGTACCTGAAAGGAGATTGTAGCAAGATGGGGCTTGGTCTTTTCTCTCAAGTAATGAGAAACAGGACAAAAGGATATAGCATCAAGTTGCAGATCCAATTTACAGTGACTAAGTGCATTTTGTAGAACAATACTCTTCCTCTAAATCCTGACTGACAACAGGGTTTTAGCATCTAGTTCTGTTGATTAGATTCAAATAAGAATAATATTATTATTTTCCATTCACATTATATGTGATTATTAATATTAGCTATTTTGCACTCCTTTTTGTATTCTACTCAAAACACTCAACTTGAATGACATTTCTGTACTCTTGCCTAATGCATCTGATTACAAATCCAAACATACAATACACATATGGCTAAGGCAACACAACATCTGATTAGATCATTAATATGACTGTAGAAAACAGAAAGGCATTTCAAATCCAATTACAGAGCACTGCTATAACACAGACCTGATATCAATTACAGGATTTAAAATATAATGAATTCAACACTACATTTCCAAATAGACAGAAGAAAAAAAAAAAAAAGTGAAACTCATCATAACAAAGCTCTATTTTGAAACATATGCTTGCTTCCAGTTTCTTATGTAATACAGGTTTAGGAAATAATTTTATGATCTAATTTCCCCCAACACCATTTCTTCTGAGGCCGAGTGGTAAGAAGCTCTGCAGTGCCCCATGCCTTGCTGATTGCAGCCCTGGTGCTCTGCAGCTAATGGGGTCCAGATGGGGCCAAGAACAAACAAAATGAGCTGGGTGGGAAGGGACTGATTTATAGTCCTATTCATTCTCCCACCCCCTCCAAAATAAACAAACCTAAGAAAAGGCAAACCCACTCAGCTGGCAGAGAAATGTCCAGCCCACATGACATGTGTACACACTTAGAGGTCTGAAAACAGAGTAAGAAAATGAACCCATCAGATGTGTTATTCCTGATAGGGTAGGCTCAGGTTTAACTACTATAACTGCTGTATCTTTTTCGGAGTCATTGCCTTGGAGAAACATCTGGCCTTTGAGGGATAGTAAAGAGTCTGGTAAACTATGTGCGATATTTCAACCAAATGGTATGTATATTTTATGTGTATGATAGGGCTTAGGCTCTCAAGGGGCTCCTGCATCTGAGAAGTCCAGTGTAACAGAAGGCCAGCCTGTTTCTGATGCCTGACTGCTTCTACCAACTGCCTCCATAAGTATTTAATTCTAGGTGTATAATGAGCTACCAGAGAATGTATAAAATTAAGTGTGCTTCCTTTAAAGTAAATTCAGTCTAAAGGTAAGACATAAATCTCCCATTCATGCACAAAACTTCACATATAAAAATTTTACCCTTTCCACAGATGCTTTCTCTCTCAAAAATAAATAAATAAACAAATTTGCCACTGGTGAATAAGACACTCTTATAAGGTATGCTTTTTTATCTGGCCTTCTTCACATTTACTGTAATGTCTACAAATGATCCAAACACAATATCATGCAGGTAAAAGTGGTCCATGAGGTAACAGAGCCCAATTTCTTCACTATCCTTTGACCAACAAATTAGAATATAAGACTAAATGAAATTTTAAGATTGATGTGATGATAAGTAAAGAAGGATAGTGAACTGTTTTGAGAAGAGTTGTAAATATATTGCCATACCTCCTGAGTCTCCTTGATCAATCATAATGAATATTAATCTTAAATGTTTTTCCAAGTTCCAAAAAAATGGTTATGATTTAGAAATCAAATGCACATTTAAAATATTATGTTAGCCTTAAAGGCTGGACTCTGAAAATCATGGCATCAGACCTCTTCTTCGCCATTGCAGGAGCGTGTGGAAAACATGTCTTCGGCAGTGTTGAAGGTGGCTACGTGGCAATGTGCCTCTGACTTCTCCATATAACATCACAGTGCTCTCAGGCAGTAATGGCTGCAAACCCTCAGCGCTAGACTGAAGCTGGCCTCCTAATTGTTTCCAGAAGCTGCTGACAGGTTAGACAAGTAAGAAGTCCTTGTGAATGTACACTGGAGTGTCAACTGCAATGTGTTAACTTTGAATTATCTTTCATGCACAATGTAATCTCATGTGGTTTATGTACTTTTGTGCATTATGTTCATGTTGTTCTGTTCAAATCCTTCATTTACCCATGAGTCTTCACAACAAGCAGCAAGAATCAAGCACGTCTTCCCTCACTCTTTCTTAGGAAAACAAGCTTCCTCATTAGTACATATAAGATTTTGGAGGACTGTGGTCCTTTGCAGTCCAGGAAGTCTGTTTCTGAGCCTTATGAGAACAAAAAAACTGAGGGTAAATAGCCTTTTTAAGCTTAACAAACAAATTATTAATTTTTCATTTAAAAAATAATTAGGTGCTGCTTGAGGAGCTCTTTAATAGTGTTCTAGAAAAACAAACAAACAACCAAAAGGTAAAAATACTCAAGGGCGTTTATTATTGCCCTTCTGTGACAGTGGAACGCCTGGAGACAAAAGACCTATTTCAGTGCAGGAAGAGTGGAGCAGAAGACCAGGATCCCACAAGAAACTGTCCTGTTCTTAAACATCATTGACATTGCTACATGCATAAAATAGCAGAGATTGTTAATTTAGCTGTGCATCCTTGTCACTAAACTATAACATGAAATATTGGGGTTTATATTTCCCTAGATAAAGTGTCAGATGCTCTTTAAATAGAAAAACAAAACAACGAACAAAAAAACCCAGCACCCCCCAAAAAAAACCAAACCAAAACAAACAGCAAAAAATCCTCAAACAAGCAAATAAACAAACAAAAAAACCTCCACTGAACTCACACTGAAAAAGTCTTTGATGGTATAAGACCTGCACCCCTGTTTCCCACCTAAGATGCTACTAATATCCCATCCTGAGGCTGCTGACATGAAAAGTGGGACTTGACCCAGGAAATTGGCCAGGTGACTGCTACAGAGCCTGAGGGGTGACAGGAGTGACTCGGGAATCTGGGACAAAAAAGGCTTGCATGCGAGGCTGGGAGGAGGGAGAAAGCCGTAACAGTGAGACCCTCCTAACTTGAGGAGCACTTTGTTTCAGCCTGAAGTGTGTGGTTCACTTGGCACTTGGGGGCGTGCCTTAGTACTTGGTAGCAATGTTAACAACACCAATGATCTTAAAGATCTTTCCAACCTAAATAATTCTATGGACAAAATAGTTAAAAACAAATTTATAAATCTCATAGAAGAATTCTGTAATGTGCTGCGTTTCTATGGATGTGTTCGCTATTATGGGTACCCCGTGACAGAAAAACACATCTGCCCTTCCAAATTTTAAACAGCAAACCACCACACTAAAGATGACAAATTATTTTCACTGCAGAAGCATCAGAAGTTTTATGCACAGACCATTCAGGTGGGAGGAGTTCTTTAGTACTCTCTTTCATTTACATTGACTACTTTGCAAATAAAGCTAGCTAGGAGCTCTCATGGTTTCTCTTTGCCCCTTCTACAGTGAAGTAGTAATCATTGTAAGATTTAATTTTGCCCTGAGCTGGTTTTGTTTGCAGCACAATGTGAAACAATGTTATTAAGAACGAGTGACCTAGCATGACACTGCTCATCAAAACATTTTCACACTCTGCAGGATACAACTCTATTGATGGTTCTGAGTTTTGTGAATGATTGCTGTGAAAATGAAGTATGTCCATATAATTTTATGTGACACGTAAACTGCACTGTGTGCTCCAAAACTGTCATCACAGTGCTGAAACCTGTCCTTGACACTAATTTGTACAAACGGCAGGTCACCTGAGGAGGAAAACTATTTTTTTTTTCTCTAGAAAGCAGTTTGATTTTATAGGAGACAAAACTTTGAAGGGCATTTTGCCAGTCATTAAGCTACAGCTGTCAGCTAGATCTGTTTTCCATGTAAATAAAAAACTCTCTCTACAGTGTATTTTTTCCTCCTGAAAGTGCTTTGTTTAAATATGTATGAATACAAACAACAGTCACATTTCTTGAAAACTGAAAAAAGAGAGGCTTATGAAGATTGAAAGAGAGGAGGGCTGGATTTCAAGAATTTTGTCATTTCAGACAAACTTTTTTAAAGTATAAAACTTGGCTTTTTTAGTTTTGATAGGTTTTGGGAGTAAAAATACGTTGTTGTATCCATAACATTCAGAAATAAACAAGCACTTAAAGAAAAAGACAACATGAAAGCTGGATCTCTTTTGCATTTTTTTTAAACATGCCATGATTAATTTCCTTAGAAAGGGACTGTAATGAGAATTAATGCTCTGCATGTAAAATATAACAAAGAAAACACTGTACCTTAAATAATTTTTCAGGCACTGCGTAATTCCTGGGATTCCAAGCATTTACCACTCTCACTGATTTCAAAACATCATGGCATTAAGCCCTGAGTATTTTTAAATGAGTTCTAAGCTATGCAATAGTTTAATGTTCTCTTCTAATGAAAACCCAACTCACTTGTAAATCAACTTAATGCCAAGGATATCAAAATCTGGACGAGTTCCTGTAACATTTTTGTTCCAAAATGGAAAAAAAAATATTCTTTCATCCACACCAAGCTTTTGAACGGCAGTTTTCACAGTCTCAATCATAAAAACAGTTGGAAAATCTGATTTCGATAATTCCAATATCTTTACTTAGTCCCCAGGCATACAAAATGAGGTAATACCCTAAGCACCTCAGCACTGACTCTGGTCTAAAGACTATTTTTCTGTAATTATATAGTGATGCCAAACTGGAATATAGGCCAAATAATAAGTAATTTTTTTTTTAAAATTCTTACTCCCTGACATGCATATGCTTATTTTAAACTACAGAATATAAAATCTTTGTTCCTAATATAGTTTTAAAAGGTAAGCTGTCACACCTAGTTCCTTTAATTATGTTAATAAATAAAAACATTGCATAGGTGGATCATATGTGCAACTGTCTTTTAATATGAAATTATGGTCAACTTTCATTAACTGTAAAGAAGGGGTGTTGCTGAGTTTGTCTTACATGAAAATTAACTTCTTTTTTTTTTTTTTTTTCTCAATTCCTGTGTCTGTTGTTTGGCTCTTCTTGAGTGACTGGGATAATAACAGGCACAGTTACCAGAAATCCTAGATCTGCTCTTGCAAGCTGTTTGAGTTTGTTGCAACAGCCTCTGCTTTTCATTGTGCTTTCACACAATAAGGCATTAGAAAAAAGAAATAATAAAAGATTGAAAAGCAGGCAGCATTGTTTTATCTTCAAAAATTCAGAAGGCTTTTTATTTTAATACTCCAAAACCCCATTATGGTACACTGGATTCTTGCTGACACAGCAGGACTGTTTAGATCAAACATGAAGGAACTGCACTTTGCTGACAAAGTCAAGTAATACTAATTGCAAAATTATTTGTTTACATTAATATTACTTGTTAAATATGTTTATTTGTGCACTGTTTTGCAAGTTGGATGTAGTTACCTGTACAGAGGTTGAACTCCAACATATGCTTTCAGGCTTATAACTTCTCCAAAGGAGTTATATTTTGACCTACTTTCTTATGGAAAGGATAGTTAGAAAGCAGAGAGGAAATTACTTTTAAAATCTCTGAGCATTGCATTCATCTGTGTGCAAGAATTCATTAAAGTATGTTACAAGTGGCTGTTACCTTTTGCAGCACCAGAGCCTGGGAGTCCCCTCCTGTCTCAGCACTCAGGCTCTCTGCCCAGGCTAAGGGACACACAGATGCTGCTTTCTCCTTTTCAGGTTCAACAACTAGTGAGGCTGAGCATGTATCTTAAAGACATACAAGGGCGCGCGCACACACACACACACACTTAGACATTTTCCAGACTCATAAGCACATTTATCAGATTCCCCCTCGTACTAGCGTGGCTCCTGTCCAGCCCCAGGGCCTCTCACCTGCAATAGCATGGACTTTTCTGTAACTGACACACACCCCCAAACAGCCAGTTTGGGGAGATAGGGACACTCCCACCCTAGCAGCCAGCACCAGGAATGTAGGCTGTGATCGCAGTCCTATTCCAACCATCAGTATGGTGCATATTGCTTGCTTCATCCACCTGGTTTCTCTGCAGCTTTTTTGGGCTACAGCTGAGTTCCCTCACTTGCTCCATTTTGTCTCTCCAAGACCCCACAGGATCAAGCTGCTGCCAACACCAGCCCAGGGCACCTGCACCTCATCTAATTTCAATGCTTGGACCCAAATCCACTCATGGTTCCCCAGCAGTTAGCACCTCATCCATACAGCACTCACACCCACACAGGACAGAGAGTGAAGTGCTGCAGAAACAGCTTACCACAGTATTTAAGGAGAGCACAGGTCATGCTGGGGTTATGAGGTACAGGGCTGGCTCAGACAAGCTTGATGACTGGACACAGCCTGCACACAATGGGACTCTCTTAAATACAGCTCTATCTACCTCTTACTCCTCTGTTCTTCCCTATGCCCATCCAGTTGACAGATGGTTCAACATGACCCAGCAGTGTGTCCAGGTGGTGTAAAGGTATGATGTGAGATTTTATTTCAAAATTAATATTAATATTTTTAATATTAATATATTTAATCTTGCTGCATTACTTATTTTAATCAGGTTCTTTTCATGGTCATGAAGAACATTACACAGATAACAAATCAGAGGCAATCTAGACCACTTAAGAAATAAGAAATGTAGTGGGTTTGCAGTGACCTGCCCCCCCACCTTTTAAAACCCTGGCTAAAACTCAGAAAAACACACTGGAAGTTAATAAATGAAGCTTTATATTTACAGCAATGCAAATACACAAGCAAATATTTACAAGATATAACAGATATTTACAGAAATATTCAGTAAAAAGGGTGATACACACCACACCCCTCCTGGAGACCAAGAGAGGATAATCAAACCCCCCCACCACCTTTCCCCCCTTTCCCAGCTTTATCTCACCACCTCTTGATGATGCTGCAGATAAGCTGAAGATCAGAGAGATTAATGATAGGAGAAGAAATTAGTCATTTTAGTGATTTAACTCTGAATTAGTTCAAAGGCATAGAGACAAAGGAAAAAAGCTGCCGGAGCCAGCAAGACCCAAGCCAGACTGGCCCTCTGCAAGCACACTGGCTATCTCATGTTTTGAGAACATTCTCAAAACATTTTTTTTTTCTCTGTCTCAGTGAAACTCGGTGAAGTGACACTGTAGGTTTAAGTCTCTCTCAGCCAATAGTCTAATTTCTCACTCAAATTCTCCAATTAGCTCAAACCAACACAACAAGCAATAATATAACAAACATTAAACTATTAGAACTGAGAAAAGGTTCTTGTGGTTGATTATACCACTTTTCCACTAGAGGGACTTGAGAGGCTTCTTTCTGCTCAAGGCAGCAAGCACTCAGATTCCATTAGAGAAAGGCTTTAAGCATTTACTAACAAAATATTATCTCCAGATTCCCGAGGCTAACTACATTTTCCAGACAGTACTCAAATACTGGAAGGGAGTTCTGTTGGTGTCTTAATAGCTATTAAGGCTTCTAGATCTTCTCAGGCTCTAACAGGGTGGTGGGAGAGAGGCAGATGATCTCTGACCTGATCCTGGTTCCTTTTGGACTCCAAACTTGGTGCAGAGGTCTGCAGAGAAACAGGAAGGATGTCTTGTAGATGTGCAGACAGGCACACTGTCAGTGGCACTTCTCACCATGTCGTGAGGCACGTAATGTCTTCTCCTGATAAACATGAGACAAGGCAGTTTCCAGGTATAAAAAGCCAAAGTATCAGGGCTTGTTATTATGCAGCAGAGAGTTATTATGGCAGAGAGCAATGAGGCAGAAGCACGGTAAGGCAGAAGCAATGAGGCAGAAGCACAATAAAGGAGAGGCATTTTGTGTTTACCTGCTCATCTCTTTTTACCAATGCAGCCCAAGACTAATGGTTCATTTAGCCACAGATTAGCCCATCGCAATGGCAGTTTGCCAAACTTGACCATATTAAGTAAAATCAGGGGTTACTTTTATTGTGGTGTTATACTGAGCATAAAGTTGATCACTACAGCATTAGTTGTGACAACTCAGTTATCAGTGTTTTATTATGAAAAACACTGCTAGTGGATCCTTCCTGGGCCAATGTGATCCTTCCTCTCCCAATGTAAGCAATGACATGTGGCAGCATACTCAAAATTAAGAAAATTATGTGGGTGTTTTCATCACTACTTCAGCCAGCTGAAGAAGCTCCTTTCTTTCCAGTTTTAAAGGTATTACTTGTCTATTACGCTAACGGTAAAGGTTTGGAAAATGAACTTTGAAAATGTAACACGACTTGCAGTAAAACCTGCCTGATACCAGGAATAATGTGTCTTTCAGTCACCAGAACAATCATGACAAAAAAGCTCATATTAATTATTTGACAATACAGGTGCCTAAATATGGTGAAATATGTAGTGATAGATCTCAATTAGTCCTTTCTTTCTACTTCCCTACCTCAGAGCATGCCAACCCAAAGCAAACTCAGCATTAAACTACCTGTTATCTCTTCCATTAAAGCATCCTGATGAGCAATTATTTGAGAGCCCTTTATAACTGGGAAGGTCTACCTTCCTATAGTTTCAGTTTGTGAAAAAGACAGCGTTTTTTATCAGGTTCTCTGGTATTGGTACACTTGGTTAAAAGTAAGTTTTACAGTTATTCTTTGTAGTGCATAAGATTAATATTTCTCTTATCTGCAACTTTAACCAAAAGTATTTTCCCACTGCTGCTACTGCAAGGCTATTTCTGCATTTAAGACAAGCCCATTCTCTATATATGACCCACACAGAGAAATATGAATGTTTGCTTTGAAATCCTAGAGCCTTCTAATGAAAAAACAGGAAGGGTCTTCTATCTTCCAGCTCTTATTGAACTCATAGCTCCAGAGTTTCTTGCAAGGGCCAGACACAGGACTTGGGATCAGAATAATTAAACCTGCCATAATTTACTGTGATGTTCCCTTGACCCTATACTTCTAAGAATCATAAAGAAAGTCTTAAGAAATTTTCATCCAGTTGCCACAGGGCTGTCATGATGGAATTCAATAAAGCCACCTAAAGACTGAGCAGAAAAGCAGCAGCACACTACAAATTAAGTCAGCTTACAGTCTAAATATCCCTCTTCAATCTGCCAAAGACATTTTCCGATACTTTTCCAGAGAAATGCCCAGCAGCTGACAGGTTTATCTCTATTCAAACTGCAGTCCCAACATTTGCCTTATTTCATCTTACTGCACCTTGATATCTTAATTTGTCTACCTCAGATGTTCCCTTATTACCTTTGTCAGAAATTCCCCATAAAGCTCTGCTACATAAGATCCATACCTTTAGGATGTTGCTTATAGGCAAACTGACAGGTAGCTAACAGGCACTGGAGCGGATGATTGAACGCTGGGTGTGCAGGCACCCTTAGTAAGTCTTTTCAGGTCTGAGACCATACAACATAGCTATGCTACCTCTCACTTTCCTCTGCCTATAAGGAAATTATAGCAATGGATGCTCCAAAATTTGTTCATATCAACAAGCACTTAGAGGTGCATTTCACCTAAAAGATGCGAACTTTTTTCTTTTAATCTTCACCTTAAAAGTCTTGACTAGTTACACATTCTTCTCCAGTTATCTCAACAGTAGATGTCTTATGCAAGTTTAACACGTTACAAAAAGCATAGAATCATAGAATGGTTTAGGTTGGAAGGGACCTCAAATGATCCTTGTGGTCCCTTCCAACCCTGACTGATTCTATGATTCTATCATCTAGTTCCAACGCCCCTCCATAGGCAGGGACACCTTCCGCTAGAACAGGTCGCTCAAGGCCTCATCCAACCTGGCCGTGAACACCTCCAAGGAGGGAGCATCTACAGCCTCCCTGGACAACCTGTTCCAGTATCTCACTACCCTCACTGTAATATATGTTTCATTAGTGTCACATGTCTTTCTCATTCCAGATAAATTTCCATCTTTAAAAAGAACTAGGGAAGAGAAATGAAAAGCAGCGTACTATTACAATTACACATAAGAAAATGAAACTAATTAGATGGTCACAAGCCACAATGTTGCAAAGTCCTTTAATGCAAATTAGCTACAGGAATAAACAATATGCAGCTTCCATGAAAAATCTATTTGCAAACACCCATTGCAAATTAAACTAGGCTTGAGGATACATAGCTAACATTGTATTGTAATTTTTTTATTTTCTGCCAATAAGTGAGTGACAAATTCAGACTCTTTCATATTAATGAGCCTCATTTAGGTCAACTGACCAGTCACAAAAAGAAAAGAAGGTAAATTATCATAAACCTGAAATTAGTTTACTAAATCCTGCCAGTTCTCTTTCAAATGTGCTCATATTCTACTTGTAATTTGCATGCTGTATTTTCTTTCTTCCTCTTTAACAAAGAAATTTCCTAGCAATTTACTTGGCATGGCAAAACCACAAAATACAGTCCCCAATCCAAAAGCCTTGCAGTCAACAAAAGTTTATATAATATTCATTCATCATAATTGCTTTCATTATTTCTGATCTCCAGAAAGCAAACATAGCATCTTGACAAAATAATTTGAAGTAATCTAAAGGAGGTAGGAAGAAAGAGTCAGAAATTCTTGTCAAATGGATTTCTCTGAAATTGATATGTCCAGGTTAGATGCTACTTTGGTGAGTTTAAAAATTAGCACTATATTGTTGGGCAACTCTGTGTGAATTATCTGCTCAAACTAAACCTATTTCACTGCCATTTGCTTCTAGTCCTGTGTGAAATACTGTAAACTCTTCTTTTCCTGTGATGTTCACATGCTTCCACTATCATTCTTATAACAATAGCATTAGAATATATTGTAATTTCTTTCTGAAAATAGGATTTATAAAGAAGAAGACTGTTTGTGTGACCATTTTGATACTTGTAGGTAGAATAGGCCTTAGGATCTTTACATTTCCTTGACATATTCTCATTCACACTGAATGGAAATCTGGCCTTTGGCTTTTGATTCCGACCGAGCTGAAACAAATAGTACAGCATCACTGAAAGAAATAAAGATCAAATAAATCATAGAATCATAGAATAGTTTAGGTTGGAAAAGACCTCAAAAATTATCCAGTTCCAACCCCTCGCCATAGGCAGGGACATCTCCCACTAGATCAGGATGCTCAAGGCCTCATCCAGCCTGGCCTTGAATACATCCAGGGAGGGAGCAGACACAACCCCTCTCTGGGCAACCTGTTCCAGTGTCTTGCCACTCTCACTGTGAAGAACTTCCTCCTAATATCCCATTTAAATCTATCCTCTGCCACTTTAAAATCATTACCCCTCATCCTGTCATTACATGACCTTGTAAATAGTCCCTCCCCAGCCCTCCTGTAGGCCCTCTTCAGATACTGGGAGGCTACTATAAGGTCTCCTCGAAGCCTTCTCTTCTCCAGACTGAAAAGACCCAACTCTCTCAGCCTGTCCTCATAGCAGAGGTGCTCCAGCCCTCTGATCATCTTTGTGGTGATGGTCAAACTTCTAGTCTTCCTAGTCTACTGGAAGTGATAATAATAATTCTTGAGTGACTTGAATATGTTTCATACTGAGTTAGTAAAACCCTATAGGAAGGTGGGAAACCAGTTAATAGAAATCAAAGATAAAGTGTCTAGTTGACCAAACAGGTTACTGTAGATATGTTATCATAATAATTAATTGAGATGCTTATCATAAACCACTTTCTATCAAATTATAAAAGACACTGTATACCCCAGAACTGCTGAGAAAAAGCTTGGTATGACTTTTTAGCTGGTTTACTGTTTCTGCTCTGGAAAATTACTTGAAAAATTCAATCTCTAGACAGTTTGGAAACACAAGAAGATTGAAAGGGAGACAGAGGATCAAGTCAGCTCTATGTGCTGAGTACATGCTTGAGCTTAATCACGCTCTAAGTTTTTGCCTCTGCTAACTACAAGCAGCTGACTCTTTGGCAGCTCCTCTTTGAAAAGGGTCTTCAGTACTATTCCAGTAGCAAGAGAGTTGCTTATCTTGATCAAGACAACAATAGCAAAAAATTCACTCATGGTCACATAGGAGACAAGTATAGATTCTCTGTGCTGCTTTGTAGTTGAGGAAAAAGGAGGGGAAAGTAAGTCTGCTGTCACCTCTGTATAATTTGGTCAGAAAGTATTAAGTGACTTATCTATAGCTTTATCTTCTGCACCTCTGCGTTAAACTGTTAGATTTTTTTAAAACTAAGTTCAGTATAGTACTATACTGGCAGTCATTAACAAAGGTAGGATTCAGCCACATTAACCATTGCAAAGAGCTATTTTCAGGTGTCTAAACTCGAACCTTACAGGGAGAAGAAACTTTCTGGGACATAAAGGGATTCGATTTGACTTAGAAAATCTTCAGTCTAGGAGAGCCTGTTTTTTGTCCATTTCTTAAATGCAGAGACAGAAGAAGATCATTTGAAGACTAGATACACAGGCAATTTACTATTCCACTGTCCCAATTGTATTAATGCCTGCCATCAAGCAAAAGCAATAGACTTGGGTATGATTAATATGCATGGTTATTTGGCATATAAAATGCATTTAATGCATTTTGGCTCAGTTTTTTTGAGGTAGTGGAATTTGGGTTTCCCAGCGAGCTTGTCTGGGATCTGATCCAACACATTCAGATTAGCCGTGATTTTGTATCCCAAGGTAACTCTTGGAAGAAAACAAATACATCTGGATTTCACATAGATTGTAATGGAAAGCTGCAAAAAGAAATGCTAGAGTGACTGTTTCATTGCTAATGCCCAAAGCCTAACCCAAGTCAGAGACTCTAATGCAAGTTCTGTAATCTATGTAACAACCAGGTCATCCACATATATTACAGTGAAGAGCTTATTATTCTTCTCTAAAACAATGCTATGGGTCATAGGATAATGAGAACCATACAGCACTTTACAGACACAGAAGTAATGTATCTTTCCTGCAAAAATTGCTTGAGATACTGTTTTTTGTTGTGGTTTCTTCTGCATTTGGGTTTGTTTTGGGTTTTTTTCCTAGAGAACCAGGGAGGAGTCAAATGGACTGAAACACAGTTCATCCTTAGCTAGAATTGCTTTAATCAAAGTTAAAAGCAAAGTCTACAACTAAAAAAGTCTCTCTGTGAAAAGAGCCTAAAGATGCCACACATGAACTGCAAGCCTTTTCAATGAATGATTCATAATTATACAAAACTTTTTTTTTTTTCTGAGCAGACCACAAATGAAAAATAAGTATGTCTATTTCTCTTTAGTGCCATTTTTAAAATGTGTGGCATCTAAAGTCTCCAAGGAATGCACTTTTAAACAATTTTCTTTAAATTAGTGGTGGTAAAACATTGGTTTAATTCTTAGAAAGGGGAAAAAATACTTAGTTTTTCAATGTGTTGTATTTATTGTCATACAGCTTTAGAAGTCAAAGCCTTCAGTTGCCTTGGAGTAGGAGTAATACATCCCATTTTTAATTTGGAGACTCCATAGCCAGTCTAGAGTTTAGCAATGACAGCTGCTACACAGGTGTGGTAGTTAAGGAGCATGCCCAGAGTAAGCTGTCTCTCTGTCACCTGTGTCTTACAGGAACAGGATGGATTTGGGCCTGACAGAGGAGATGCCTTTCCAGCAGCTGGCAAAATCAGCAGCTAAGCTCCCCAGATTTGGCAAGAAAAGTGCCATAGCCCCTAGGCACTTAAACACCAGTCAGTGCATGAAAGCCACAAGGTCTGCTGGCACACACTCTTATACTTTGGACCTTTTCCCTCCAAATCGGCAATATAACCTAATTCCTCATCTTTGCCTGGCAGTAGTTCTATCATACAAGTGCATGGATAAAGAATGATGCAGCATATCCAAGCAAATTCAACACTAACCTCACGTTATAAAGTTGAAAATGTCTCAGAAAAAGAACATACATTCTCTTAAATGCAGATAGATTTATTTATGAAAATCCCATTTTTGTCTGTGTGCCTTTCACTTAGGACATTTAAGAAATGCTTCAGCTGTTAGACCTGCAGAAGCAGCCTGTACAGCAATGTCCCCTTTCTGCTCGAAAGACTTGAAAGTTTTTATTTTCTAGATGAAAAGTTACTTTTGGGAGGCAGAAATTTAGCAGCATTCCTTCTGACTGCAACTTGCGCAGTTGTTTTTCTGATGCACTCTCTCTCCTTTTAACAACATCTGTAAATATGACTGATGCCACCTGTAGTAATTTAAGGCTCAATGGGAAATTCCACTAATTGAAATTGGGACTTTCCTGAAAGTTCAGTGCAGAATGTAAATAAATTATTAGCACTGGTTGTAAGAAGAAAATAATGAATGACAAAGTCTATATCATTCATTAGTTTGCTAAGAGGGATAAAACAGCAACATACAAACAATTTCACTCTCTTGGCTTTTGGACTCTGGGCTCTGTCACTGTTCCTTCACCTCTCTGACTTCTCCACACTGCATACTAACCTTTTGCTGATAACACATGAGCCTTGCTGGTTATCAGTCTGGGAGGAGAGAAGAAGGTGACATTGGCCTCTTCTGGGCTTCTTTGTCCAGGGGGAGGGTTGGATTTCTGTATTATTTCTAAATTGTGTATAGTTATTAATACATGTAAATATATTTTGTATGTGTGTTTTTAAATTTAGCTAGGCTGTAAAATATTCCTTTATCTTACTTCTGAGCTGTCTGAGCTGGTCTGGTAAATTTTATTTGGGGAGTGATTTTCTCAACCCACCATACTGCCTGTGCACCACTTTCTGCATCAGCTATTATCAGCATCAGAGATCACACAAGACTGTATCTGGATGGCTTGTGACCTCATTTTCCATTAGTACCAGTGAGCACAGCCATTTTTTTCTACCATCTATTTTTACTTTTGCATTAATCAGCATTACATGAATAGGCAGAATACATCAATATATTCATCACTATAACAATTAATATTATTTCAATGCAAATATAGAAAGATTCATTGCATGTACCCATAGTATTTAACAAAGTGGAATAAATGTCTGTTGCCTCTTTGTAGCTTGCAGTCTGTTATTTGCCATATTTTTTTTGTCTGTTGCATGAAAGAGCCTCCTATTGTTCTTCAGTTCTTAGAATCACAGAATCTTTTGGTTTGGAAGAGACCTTTAAAAGGATTATGTTCTTCAAAGTAATTTCTTAATGATGAAGACTAAATCTTGCCCAAAATACTAATAAAACCAGTGTGGGTGAACAAGAAACTTGGTGTAATGGATTAACTTGCCTGTTTGCCTTTAACACAGATGTGAGGGAAAGTAACACACAAGAAATACTTGTAGTGGGTTAAGCAGTTACCTGCCCCCCCCCACCTTTTATAAACCCTGGCTAAAACTCAGGACACTGGAAGTTAATAAATGAAGATTTATATTTACAGCAATGCAAATATACAAGCAAATATTTACAAGATATAACAGATATTTACAGAAATATACAGTAAAAAAGGTAATACACACACCACGCCCCCTCCCGGAGACCAAAATCCCCAAGAGAGGGTAACCAAACTCTCCCTACCACCTTTCCCCCCTTCCCCAGCTTTATCTCACCACTTGTTGATGCTGCAGATAAGATGAAGATCAGGGAGATTAGTAATAAGAGAAGTTAGTAGCTTTAGTGATTTTACTCTGAATTTAGCCAGCAAGCCCAAGAGACAAAGGAGAGAGCAGCCAGAGAAGCAGCCGCTGCCCAACCCAGAACGAAGCCCTCTGCCTATCTGAGTGTTTTGGGAACAGTTTTTAAAACAACTTTTTTTTTCCTTTCTCAGTGAAACTCGGTGAAGTGACACTGTGTTTAACTCTCTCTCAGCCAATAGTCTAATTTCTCACTCAAATTCTCCAATTAGCTCAAACCAACACAATACTCCAGGCTGAGATAAAGAGTTAATTTAATGAGATAACATAACAATTACCTTTGCCTATTGCAGAAGCAGCATAGCAAAATGCAGAAAAGCAGCAGCACAAAGCAGAAAACCAGCAAGTGAATCAGCTCCTACCTGTCCTGACGCCATCTCTGCAGAAAAGAGCCAAAACTCAAACCCTGGAACCTAAAAGCAGCAACTGGAACAGGAAGCCTCTCATGTTACAATTTGAACTTCAAGCCCCATAATACTTTGTTCCAACTGGCACTTTGATTTTGAAGCTGGCACGAGGCCGGATAGTTTTGAATAACAGCAGTAGATTTTCACAGGATCACAAGATGTTTGGGGTTGGAAGGGACCCATAGAGATAACTGAGTCCAACGCCCTTGCCAGAGCAGGACCATCCAATCTAGCTCAGATCACAGAGGAACACATCCAAACAGGCCTTGAAAATCTCCGGAGAAGGAGACTCCACAGCCTTTCTGGGGAGCCTGTTCCAATGTTGCGTAACCTTCACAGTAAAGAAGTTCCCCCTTGTGTTGAGGTGGAACCTCCTGTGCTGCAGTGTACACCCATTGCTCCTTGTCCTATCACAGGGAGCACATGAGAAGAGCCTGTCCCCCCACTCCTGACCAGCCCCCATTTATTAAATCACCGCTCAGTCTTCTCTTCTCCAGACTAAAAAGCCCCAGGTCACTTAGCCTCTCCTCATAAGGTATGCCCTCCAGTCCCCTAATCATCCTTGTAGCCCTCTGCTGGACCCTCTCCAGCAGATCCCTGTCCCTCTTAAACTGGGGAGCCCAAAACTGAATGCAGTATTCAAGATGAGGTCTCACCAGGGCAGAGTAGAGGGGGAGGAGAACCTCCCTTGATCTGCTGGACACACTCTTCTCAATACACCCCAGGATCCCATTGGCCTGCTTGGCCACAAGGGCACATTGCTGTCCCATTGATAACTTGTTGTCCACCAGGACTGCCAGGTCCCTCTCCATAGGGCTGCTCTCCAGCAAGTCACCTCCCAACCTGTACTGGTGCAGTTTATTATTCCTTCCCAGGTGCAGGACTTCAATGTTTGTCCTTGTTGAATCTCATTTGATTCCTCTGTGCCCAGCTCTCCAGTCTGTCTAAGTCTCACTGGATGGCTACACAGCTTTCAGCTGTATCAGCCAAGCCTCCCAGTTTGGTGTTATCAGAAAACTTGCTGAGCAGACACTGCATTTTCTACTCAATCCATGACACTTTAGTTGGAAGAAACTTTTAAAGACTGTCTAGTCTGACTCCTATGTCATGGGTGGGGACATCTTTCGCTTGAATGAGTAGTTCAAAGCCTTGTTCAGGTGACCTCAAACATTTCCAAAGATGGGAAACGTTCTCTGGGCAAGCAATTCCAATGTTTCACCACACTCAAAAAAAAAACCAACAAAAAAACCCCAACAAGAACACCCCAAAAAAACCCACCAACTTTATGCCCAATCTAAATCTACCTCTTTTCAGTTTTAAACTGTTGCTCCATGTCTTTCTCCATCTTTTTTAATAAACCTTCGTATTGAAAGGCTGCAGTAAGTTCTCTGTGGAGCCTTATCTTCTCAACAATGAACAATCTCAACACTCCCAACCTTTCTTCACAGAACGGGTGTTCCATTCCGTTGATCACATTCACAACTTTCTGCCTGGACCCCCTCCAACAGGTCTATGCCTTTTTGTGCTGGGTGCTCCGGAGCTAGATGTGGTACTTCAGGTGGGGTCTCACCAGAGTAGAATCACCTCCCTTGACATGCTGGCCACACTTTTTTTGATTCAGTCCAGGGCACAATTTGGTCTCTGGGCTACAAGCATACTTTACTGTCTTAATGCCAGATTTTTCATCCACCACTATCCTCATGTCCTTCTCTGTGGGGCTGCTCTCAATCTATTCACCCTTTAGTCTGAGATTGCCTAGTCCTGGATGCAGAAACTTGCACCTGGCCTTGTTGAACCTGATGAGGTTCATACAGGCACCCTCCTCAATAATATTAACATCATATTCTTTTATTTTATTGATTATCTGAGTTGTAGATACTTCACTGATCACCATAGGTACAGCATTTACTGGGCAGTCTTAAAATGAAGCAGAATAATTGCTTCTCTGAACAGAGTAACCATACTCTAATTTCACTGGCATCAGACAGTTCTAAAGCACATAAAACAGCAGGGAAATACAAACCATGAATGTATCACTTCTCAGAATTACAACATTTCTATTCTGAGTATGTTTTTTTCTCAGCCACAGGAGGTTATTAATTTGCTCCAGTTCTGGAATGAGCAATTGTAGTCTTCTTCAGGTAGCATATAAAGTCCTTAAGCAATAGTCCCTCTGCATGCAGAGGAGCTTCCTCTTGCCAAGGCACAGGCATTCAGAGCTCCATGTTTCCTTGCAGCAGCTCTTCTCCAACAGGAACACTAACATCCAAAGTGAGGAACACTGACAGCAGGAAGTGAGTGTTTTCTAAAACGGAAACACTTCAGCCATCCTCCGTATGCTTCTGGAATTAAGTCATTCTTTTTATTTTTCTTTGGAGAGGCAAAGAAAAGGGAGGAAATAATGCTTTTGCTGTGTCTAAAAGGACAATTGACTGCATTTTTAGAGGTATCAAAACCCTTCTTTTCTTTCTGGCCAGTTTCATTTACTCATAAAAACTACAGACACAAACATATCTTCATGTGCCCTTCAGCCAAGGAAGATGCATAAATAGCATCTTTAGGTACCTCTGGTGGCAGCTGTCCTTTGGTCTCATGACAAAAGAGTTTCTCACTGCTATTTCATGCTGCAGAAACAGGACACCCTGGAAAGAGGTAAACCTTTTCCTATTACATTTTAATTGCCTATTCTTCCTTATGCAGCATGTAGGTGGGCATATACCAATGTTTGTTTTTGGGGTTTTTTTTGCTGATAGTATTCAGAATTAACTTAATTTTTTTGCTCTGACTTTTAATAGCCCTGAATACAACTTTAAAACACATGATAGTTTAATAATATATTAGGTAAATGCTGGGTCCTAGAATTTGATTCTCTGCCTTTTGGGGTAGATAAGTCATACTTTTTTTTTCCCCTTTCTTTTTGATTTATCTAAATACATCTTTAAAGTATTTACAAGTATTATTACTGCAGAAAGGTTGATCCAGAAGCTAACTTCTTAAATCCAGTTTGTAACTGTTTAGTCCTAGGACATCAGTGTCCTTAAATCAGAACTCCTTTTTCATCATTTACCTACCTGAAATGTAGACAGAATTTACTTAGGATGATACTCTTTGTGTTATTATCTTTAATATAACTTCTAGAAATCCAACTGGCCTAATAAAAGATGCAGCTTCTATCATGTAATTTTCTGCCAGTTTGCAGATGGGAAGAGAATTGTTCTCTTCTGGACAGTGGAAACTCAAAATGCTGGTCTATCACACCTACCACTATAGAATATAATGTATTACACTGGTGAACTTTACCAAACATCGAAACATAGAACAGCCATGTTCAGAGGGAATGTTCCTTTGCCCTCCATGGATTCTTATCATGGAAGCTATCACAGCTGAGCTCTGAGTGTATTGAACCTAATTCTTCTAAAATCCTAGGTCTTTGTCCTAGTACTGGTCTTCAGTGTGCTCAGCAGGATTTTAAATTCCCTTATGTTGTGGTTGCTATATCCAGTGATAACATTGGTGGTTACACTGTGAAGTAATTCTCTTCAGCTTGTGAGACATAAATCAAGAAGTGTGTTGTTCCCTGTCATCACATCCAGCATCTGTAGCAGGAAGTGGTCCTCAACACATTCCAGGAACTTGATGGATGGTTTGTGCACCACCATGTCGTTATCCCAACAAGTATCTGGGTAACTGAAATCACCCATGAGGACCAGCTTCTATTGGCTTAAGACTTTCTTGAGCAGTAAATGTAAGGTTTCATCAGCCTCATTATTTTGGTCCTGAACAAAATGTAGTTTTACTTAAAACTTCGTTACATTTTGCCTACAGACAAATGTTATTCAGTATGTTCTGAATAAATACTAAAATCACCTGTCTCACTTCCATTATGCTGACTTACCTTGCAGAGAAACAATATAGTGGTTTCTGCAACTTGTTTGTATTTTTCTATAGTAAGCTTGAGTTATGTGACACTTTGACACTAAAGTTACTCATCATTATTTAAGATCATGGTGAAAACTCCAGTGTAGTAATAATGAATTACAGGAGTTTAAATTAAAAAAACAAAAAAAAAAATAATTGCACAGAGATACTATCTCTAAGTTCAAATAATGAATGAACTGTTTGTCTTGTTACTTGATAGCACAGGCTGTTTTAATTCTCCATGGGTAATCAATCTGGATTAAGTAATCCATCTTGATTATCATGATTTTATTTTTTTTTACAACACCACTGTACAGATTAGAACAGAGCATTTCCTTTTAAGAAGCAAATTGCAGATGACTTAACACAGCTTACAATCAAATATCCTGTTTCATTCTGAAGGATTCCAAAGCTATTTACAAATATTGTGTACGCAGGAAATACTTCATCATCAATGCACGTCCTTCTGGGGATATGGGAGGATAGGAGCAGTATAAAACAGGTTAAGACATGCAGCAAAATAAGACAGCTGAGTTCATCGGGCACCACCCTGGGGACAAACCAAGGCCAGGCCAAGATGTGAGCTCACAGGTGAGTCTGGCTTGGCAAGGCCCATGGCCAAGCAGGGCAGGGCAGGGTTGTGGGGAGCTGGAGGCCACCCTGCTGCTGTGTCACTGAAGCAGGGGCCTTGGACAGGATGGAAGAAGCCCCAAGGGGCTGGATATGAAAGGCAGGGCAACGCAAGCACTCAGAGACATGGCAGCTATAACATGGCCTTTGTTCAGAGGAGTAAAACTCTACTAACAGTGCTCTTTGTGTTGGTTTGAGCTAATTGGAGAATTGGAGCGAGAAATTAGACTATTGGCTGAGAGAGAGTTAAACATACAGTGTCACTTCACCAAGTTTCACTGAGACAGAGGAAAAAAAAATTGTTTTGAGAAATGTTCTCAAAACATGAAGATAGCCAGTGTGCTTGCGGGGCCAGTCAGCTCTGGGTCCGTGCTGGCTTCGGCAGCTTCTTTCCTTTGTCTCTAAGCCTTTGAACTATTTCAGAGTAAAATCACTAAAACCATTNTAGGGGGGTTTGGTTATCCTCTCTTGGGGATTTTGGTCTCCGAGAGGGGTGTGGTGTCTGTATTCCCTTTTTACTGTGTATTTCTGTAAATATCAGATATATCTTGTAAATATTTGCTTGTATATTTGCATTGCTGTAAATATAAAGCTTCATTTATTAACTTCCAGTGTGTTTTTCTGAGTTTTAGCCGGGGTTTTAAAAAGGAGAGGGCGCAGGTCACTGCAAACCCACTACACTCTTTTTTTCAAACTCTTTTTTTATTGGTAGTTTTTGGAACCTTAATCCACTGCCTGGGAATGCCCATGCCTAAGATCACACTTACCCACCCAGGTGCAGATAAGCTCTAATGCACCCTGCCCAACACATGCTCCAAGGATTCTGTACCTGATCAAGTTTGGATCCAAAGGCTTAGCAGAACCTCTGTAACTGACCAAACTATTCTCATTGAAGCAGCAAAACCCTGTGAGTTCAGCACCATGCTGAGGAGGCCATCTGGATCTGAGGTGGGTGTGCAGCAGCCAGGAGTGCAAGCAGAACAAGCTGGAGTCCATCAAGCCCCACCTTAACACATCTGTCATAAATTATTTCCTGAAGCCTGATATCTCAGCATTTAGATGGATTTTAGATACTTTTCTAATACATTTCAGTGATAAATGCATTTTACTGAGTGTGTGTGTGTGTGTCCCCGTCCCTTTTTTCTTATAATTAGCGTTACAAAATGCAATTCTATAACTGGTAAAACTGGCAGCATGAGATTGCAAGCCTTAACAAGTCTTTTTCCTATATTGCTCCAGGCCACTAAGTGAATATATCAGAAGTTGTAAGTATGTTGTAGCTCTGTAATCATAGTGTTTGGCATTGATCTAGAAATATTTCCTGCACATTAAAAGGTATGGGGTTTTGCTACTTGCAAGCACTACATTCCCCTGTATTGTAATCATAAATGGATCAAGTCATGCTTTTGGTTTTAATGAATACATTTACTCTTTTGAAGCAATTCCCCCTGTGTTTTCATGTATATGGTGCACTTGTTTGTATGTTGGAATTATTTGAGCTGGCTTGCACAACCTGGACTTCTTTCACATGAAATGAAACTGAAAGATGAACTGCAGAACCACACTTAATATACTCCAGCAGCTGTAGTATTCAGCTAACTTCATTCAAACTGGGACCAGTTTGAAGTTAGTGATCTTAAATAAAAAAATACCCTTTGAATGTGTTGTGAGGATTGCCTCACAACACCGATTGCTTTGTATTATAGATCCAGCAAGTAGTATGTGCGTTCATCCCTGTTCCTTCCTAATACAGATAGAGCCTATAAGACTTTATAGTTGAGGTTTTAATCAAATTTTACCTGACACAAAGATACTGTTCATGCAGAAGCATGTAACATGATATACTAAAATCCCTATTTCAATTAAGGATACTACAGGTTGTATGTAATTTTTCATCTTGCAAAATGAACTATCTCCATGCTTCCTGTGTCATATGACTGTTTTACAGAACATAATTAATGTCCTCTTATTTCCCTTTTTAGGTTCCTTTATTCATGTATCTTTTATTTAATTCAGTATTTCTCATAGTATTTCTAGAATTACCAACAAGAAACTGCTAAGCAGTTAGTATATGACTTTAATCAGTAAAGAAGCATGTAAAATTTGGTAGATAACTTCCTGAAGAAGATGGGATGAATGATCTCTAAGTCCCTTGGAACTGGCTAAGATGAGAGTTTAAGGTGACATAATACATTTTCCTTGTAAATTCAAGGAGGAAACAAAAACACAAAGGAATTTAGATTTCATCCATGTTGTCAGAGTCTGCTAAATACATTACCTAAAGGCAGTAATTAATTCAACACTCATGTAAATGAAATATGCTGTCAAAGTAATTGTTAGCCTTAGTCCAAGTATAGCTTCAACAGCTGGTTGTAACATGTCACTTCCTAACTTCATTATTTCTCATCTACATGGTCACTAACATATTAACTACTCCTCATTATCACAATATTGCAACTTTCAATACAAATGCATCAGTGTTCTTATAGCACCACCAGAAAATTTTCCAGTGACAACGTACTTCTCTTCAGATATGATTTCATCACTAAAGTATTCCTGACTTTCAGCCACATACACTCCTAGGTTATATATGCATTTTTCTTATTCACTGAACATAAATTCTACTGTATGGAGAGGAGTAAAATGTGCTTAATAGAGAGGAAAACACATCCCTTTATAGGATTGAGGCAGGAAAAAGAAATATTGCTCAATTATTGCCCTATCTCCCCTACCCCTCATTTATCTTTGCTCTTTTTTCATATAATTATATGTGGCAAGCAAATGAAGTACAGCATATCTAAATAACACACCTTGCACTAGCATATAGGAGGAACAAAATAAGAGAGGTTATTTTCATGATACTTAAAAACAAGTCCTCAAAAAAGAGAACTAGTGCCATAGAACATGAAGGGCAGCCATTCCAGGTCTAACTTTCTTGAAAACAGGAAAAAGACAGTATACCAAACAAGGTTATTCTTGTGAGGCACAGAGACCTCATCATGTTATTTGTCCCCATTAGTCTGGCTGAGAGACTGGTGATGACTTCCTTTCACCTTGTTCCTATTGCCAGCCTTCATGAATTCTTGCAAAATTCACCAATTCAATTACTAGGTTTGAAAATTCAAATTCAGAGTGTAGCTATTTCCAAACTGTACGACAGCTCTTGCTCTGCTTACTGCCAGCAAGAGCACTACTAATGAAATATAAACACTTAAATGGCCAGAACAATCTTGCAATTCAATATATTCCCCTTATTTTGCTACTGAGAACTCCTCTGAAGGTTGATATTCTCCTTGGGAGAGAAAAAAAAAACAACCAATATAACCTCCCACAACAAAAACAATAGCAAAACAACACAGGAATCCAAGAGCTACAGCTCAGTAGTGTTAATAAATAGCAAAGCACCTGACAAAACATTGTCTTGAAAAGCGGAACCTGATCAGGGATTCAGGGGGAGAGGGGTCATTATTATTTTTTCACCAAATCTTATTCCAAAACAATGTTTAAATCAGTCAAACCATTTATATGATTTCCCAGCCAACTAAATTATTGGTTGAGATTTTTGTGTAAATTTTGCTTCACAGTGTCTTTGCTGCAATTGGAGTTGCTGCTTCTAAAAGGGAAAGAGCCAGCATATACAAGCATTTCTGATATAAACAGCACAGCAGAGGAACTGAAGTCTTGTTTTGAAAATATGTAAAGCTTGTTTTGCCACACTGACACCAACTGGATATGCAAAAGCCCCCTGACCTCTGGCAACCCAATTGTTTATTCAGTCAGGTGCCTAAAAAGAATCAGACATGAGAATCTGCAAGCATTTAAATTTGAGTATTGTTTTGGTTCTCTAATTATAACCCACCAGACACTTGCCATCATATGAAATGGCTCAGCCATGTCAGATGGACTGTAATGGCTCACTGGCATTGGTCTGCATTTCTGTTTGTGCTTTCAGATTTGCCTAATGAGTACAGTGCATGAAACTTGCAGAAAGGAATGCTGGTTAGAGGAGTCAGAGCCTGGAAGAAAGCCAAGGAATTATTTTATCCACAGAAAGTTAGATTCTTAAATAAAGTCGCAAAATCTAGGCAAATACAGATTAGTGTAAGAACAAGATTAGCACAAAAAATATGGAGCTCCTTTGTACAATGTCTTTATACCAGCACAATACATAAAGCTGTAACTGTGCTTGCATTTTATACCTGCAGATGGTTGAAAGGCAGAAAGTTTATGCCAATTTCTCTATTTACACATACAAGTCTAGGACTTACATTGAAAATAAATGGAAGACATAGATTTATAACCCCTGAAAAACACACATTCCACTGAAAGATCTTATTAAGAAAGTCCTAGGATCCAGAATTTAGGTGTTCAGCAGTGCTGAATGCATCTTGTAAAACCTAAGGCACGAGTGCTCCCTATAAAGTTACTGTATCCTATTCTTAAGCAGCCTCTTGAAGCTGCAGCTAAATATTTTTTAAAAGATAACTAATGTAACAGGATTTCTGGTTCACATAAACTCACCCATAGACAGTTAAAGGAAACGATAGAAAAGATTCACCATGATTATTAAAATCATATATTAAATACAAAAGAGCAAGAAAGAAATCAGAAATCTGTTTAAAAACAACATTGCAGCTAGATGCAGAATCAGTCATGAAGAGAGGATAGATTTTATGAATGGAGAACAAAATATGCACTGTTTTAATAATGAACATTTTGTATTGGCATGAGAAATATGGCATAAGTGTTTTCGCATATGCTGAGGAACAAGACACAATCAACATGACTGAAAAATGCACAGTTAGTTGGAAGAACAAAATGAAAACTATTTCAGAAGAGTAGCAGTAGCTTTCAATCGCTCCCTGACTAAATGACTTGTTATTTAGGCATTACTCTATGCCTGCCAAGGACAAATGGTCCAAGAAGGTTATTCCTTCTTTACAGTCAGTTTGGCTTTTCTCCTGTACTGAACCAATGGGGTTTATTTTATAATAAAAAAGGAATCCTGCAAAACTGCTTAAAAGCACTGGTTCCTAGTGTACACTTCAGTCTAGACTCTCTTGTCTACACTGAACTGCTAGAAAGTGTTGGGTTACAGCCTTTTCAGAATTGTATGTCAATAGGGACCATTACATCATCCAATCTGACCTGCAAGATATCGAAAGACTTTTACATTTAATCCACTTCTTTCTGTATTAAGCCAAATAAACTATGTGGATAAAACATTTCTTCCAGAAAGGCATACAAGCTTGTGCTAAACATGTTAAGAGACAACTCCATGTCTTCATCAACAGTTTGTTTCAACACGAAATAAAAGAGTGGAATATTTCCTTTTAGCAGGTGTCTATACAGATTCTGCTGCCAGCCACTGGTATTTGTTAAATCTGTCTCCATCACTCTAGTGACTCTAGTGTTCATTATTCTCTTCCCTACCCCCACATTCATGAGGAACAACCTCTTAGTACATTTTTTAACCAAGCCCTTTTAAGCCTTCCACTGTAAATTGTGTTGTGATCCTAAAATCACTTTTCTGTAGCCCTTTCATTGTTTCAAAAACATTTTGAGAAAATATATCTGAACAGTTTTCTAGCACTCCATTACTCCTTCTTTCTGTGTATAAACTAAAACCTCATATCATATTTCCTCAATACTACCATTCTGGAAATTCATGTCAAGTTAGAAGGACACTACTGCTAGCTGCTTCACAGCCTTTCTTTTCCAGGATAGCTCTCATCTTGACAGCTTGCCTTTCACACAGTCCAGCACGTGAATGTCTTGCCTTTGTCACCAGGACCCAGTTTATCATGCAATTCAAATTCCAGGACTGTCTTGAGTCCTTAGACTTCTTCAGTCCTTGGAGCAAATGTATTTAACAGTAAATTTTTGTTCCAAGTCATACAGGCATTATTGATTGCACTAGGACTAGGTTAGATATTTATAAACAGAAGTATTAGAATAACATTTCTTTGACAATGATTATTTTATTTATAGTATGTCACTTAGTCTTCTCTTCACCCACTCTGATATACAGTGGTATAATGAAGTATGTCTTTTTTAAATTAGAATTCATTACATTTTAAATAAAGACTTTCAAAGCCATTGGCAGATTTCAATCCTGCAATTACCATCACCTCCCAAACTAGTAATTACAATGGAAAACATAAGTTGGGTTTTTTTGACAGGTAATGTTGATGTAGCTAGCCTAGGCTTGCTCAGTTCAGTCTTCTTATACATTTTAAACATCACCACCATATCACCATTCTCATACTTTTCAAAACTTATTGGTGTTTATTTTAAAAGCATGACATCAGGCCAAATATTTCCTTTGCCACCTATTCAAGCAGGTAGTCAAAGTGACACACATTTCAAGGCAGACAGAAGGTAGCACATTTCTGCATAATTATACAGTTTGAATAATAACTAAGCTGTCCACTTTACAGAAAGATCATAGGTGAGCCATTGAGAGCTGTTGATCTTTCAGCACCTCCCACAGGTTCTCTGAGTGCTCAGAATAGGACGCTTCCCCCATTACCACCACCTGCAACTCACATGGAACAGTTCATCAGCTACAGTACAGAGAATTAAAGGATGTGTTCTAGAGGCCTAAGACCATGAGAAATACACTAATTGAAGAAAATACTAATATGCTCCATTTTTGCTGGATGTCAATCACTCAAATTATGTGAATACACACCCTCAACAGATATGAAATAGAGCATATCCTCAGACTTCTCTGGGACCATCTCCTTACCCACAGACTCAAATTGCAAAGAAGCCAAAAAGAATATTGTGTCTCTTCCCAAAGAGCCCCTGTGTCATGCTCCTTTGCTTCATTTCCAGCAACATTAACCCAGCTGGCACAGAGCAACTGCTTTCCTCTGGCTCTGCTTCAAGAACAGTGCTGCTGACTGGACCCAGCAGGTGGGAATAAACCTTTCCCCACAGCTGCGGTAGGTTAAAGTCACCCTTTCTTCTCCAGAACAACTTTAGCCAGTGCTATGCTGTAGGAGCTGCTGAGGGCTTAGGTGGTGTCCTCTGCTATAGTTTTGGGCTGTTATACTTCACTCACTCTTATCAGACAGCCTGTGTCAAGGAGAAGGCTTAGGTTGGATAATATGAAGAATTTCTTCACTGAAAGGGTTGTTAAGCATTGGAACAGGCTGCCCAGGGAAGTGGTAGAGTCACCATTCCTGGAAGTATTTAACAGACATGTAGATGTGGTGCTGAGGGATGCAGCGAACTTCGTAGTGCTGGGTTAATGGTTGAATTTCATGCTCTTAAATGTCTTTTCTAACCTGAACAATTCTATGACAAGAAGTGAGGAAATAAGCAGGGTTCAGGCCACTCATTCACACTGGGCCTGCATCTGTTCCAACTTTGCTTTTCTCTCCCTCAGCTTTGCCTGAGCCTGAGCTGAAGCAAAACTGTTGATGTGAATGGCAGTGGGCAATGAATGGTGACTGTTTCAAGGAGGAATGCTCTACAGCAGATGTTTTTTGAATAACGGGGTTTGGATAGTTTCATCTAATGCTTTTAGCAAACTCTAAGGAAGTCAGAATCTGTTCTGAATATATAAAAAATTCAACTTTGCAAAACTACATATTTATCTTCTGGTTCTCTTTTACTTGACATATTTTTTGGCGAATGTTTTTTCTACCTTGTAATTAGAGATGTTTCTAAAACAAGACTCACCACCTTCTAACATTTCATTCCTAAGGCAATTTATGACTGGTTGGAAGAGGAAAATGTTATTTTCTGTGCTTTTTTTTTTTTTTTTTACTCCACAGAAGAAAACACTAATGAGATAAATAAGAAAAGAAAAAAAAAATTCCCAGTTGTTGTGTCTTACTGAGAGCAAATAAATTTCTCATAATCATTGATGTCTACCCTTCAGAAGTAAGTTCTCATATCTGAGATAGGTTGAGCTCCATTGAAGTCCCTAAAACCCCTGCAAAGTACTACCAGAGAATCGTACTATAAAGTCTGTCAAGGAGGAGCACAATACTTGCAAACCCCTGTGTGGTAGTATGGGCAGGTTTTTATTAAAAAATTAATATTGTTTATTATTTTTATATTAATATATTTAATCTTGTTACATAACTTAGTTTTAATCAGGTTCTTTGCATGGTCATGAAAAACATTACACAGAGGAAGAGAGAGGATCTAGAATACTTAAGAAATAACTAGCAAAATACAATAAACATTAAACTGGAAAGAGGTTCGTGTGGCCAATTACACCACTTGCCCACTACAGGGACTCAAGAGGCTTCTTTCTGCTTAAGGCAGAAGGCACTTAGATTCAATTAGAGAGAGTATTAGATTTTTTAATCTAATGATTTTAGCAAACTCTAATGAAGTCAAAATCTGTTCTGAATATATAAAAAATCAACTTTGCAAAAATACATTATTGATACATTCTGATTATCTTTTACTTGTCATATTTTTTGGGGATGTTTTTTCTACCTTGTAATTACAGAGATGTTTCTAAAACAGGACTAGCAATTTACTCACAACTATTATCTCCAGATTCCCAGGGCTAACTACAGTTTCCAGACAGTACCCAAACACTTGAAGGGAGTTATGTCGGTGTCTTAATAGCTGTTAAGGCTTCTAGATCTTCTCAGGCTCGAACAGGTATCTGAGATAAAAGTAGACAATCTCTGACCTGATCCTGATTCCTCTTGTACTCCAGTCTTGGTATGGAGGTTTGCAGAGGTTCAGGCAGGATGTCTTGCAGATATGCAGACTTGGCACGATGTCAGTGGCACTTCTTGCCAGATCATGAGGCACTTAATACCACCTTCTCTGGTAAACTGAAATAAGGCAGTTTCCAGCTGTGCAAACCCAAAGTATCAGGGCTTGTTATGTAACAGGCAAAGAATGGCAGGTACAATGGCAGAGAGGAGAGGCATAAGCACAATAAGGCAGAAGCAATTACAGACATACCTTGTGTTTGCCTGCTCATCTCTTTTGTCAGTGCAGCCCAAGACTAATGGCTCCTTGGCCACAGATTAGCCAATCAGAATGGCAGTTTGGCAAACTTGACCATATTAGGTAAAGTAAGGGCTTACTCTCACCCCTTCAGGGCAAAATACAAACAAGTGTATAGTCACATGAGGGTACCATGTTTACAGCTTGGAAGGAGAGAAGGAGACTCAAAGGCACCAGGCCTTTGTCATTCTTTCCCATACTTGCTTCTCCCAAAGCAGAAGGATGGAGAGCAGGGAAAACACGTCTGGACAAGCCAGGACCTGTTTAGGCTTATTTTGGCCTTCCATGACACCCTGTGATGATAACAAGTGGCCTAGCACCAGGCAGCTGTGAGTAGTGTCACTGAGAAATGTGTAACAAAGCCAGCAGAACATTTTAAATCTTTCTTCTACCAGCAGCATTGCATTTTAAGCAGTTTTAGGAAAATTATTAAATTTACCCAGAAAGCCAGACAGGGAATTTAACTCTGAAAAGTGCATAATTTCTTAAATTATAATATCCTCAGCACATCAGAACTAGAATCCTTCAGGCCAAGGACTGAAGAGAACTATTTACAGGCTGAAATCAGGAGACATTCATATAGGGTAAACTCTGAGTCCAGGGAGGGCACTTAAAGTCTTGTACATCATTAACATCTCTAATGAGTTAAGGAAACTACTAAAAAGTGTCTGAGTAGTCTACAACAAAATATTTTGATAGAAATATCTTGAGTAAGCATGCTCCCTTCTGTGCATTTTGTTTGTGTTGTACGAATTCAAAAGAAGTTGTCTTAGAATTTAATTCTCTAGTCTGCAACTTACAGATGCTTTAATTACAATACATAAACCTTCAGATAAGTTTAACCAAGAAGCTGTCATCATCACTGCAGTGATACTCTGTTCCACATATCATGTTTTAATTATATCACCAGACGTTTAGAAGCCTGGATAACTCTATTTTAAACACCTACCTATTCCCATATGCTGCATTCTTGCGTCAAGGCATATTCTCTCCTGGGATTTTTAAATGCATCACAAAAGTGGCTGTCATGATCACAGCATGTTAGACTGCAAGCAGAGGACAAGTACTTATCAAAAATTTCACTTATTCACTCACTTAATCTCAGTCTTATGATAGCAGGCTTATAAAGTATTTGTGTGATTTACCAAGTAGTTCAGGCTACCGAATGCCTATCTAGGTTTCAGTGTTACAGCCTTAGAGAATACCTGGGTTTGGTGCTAAAACCATAGATTATGTTGAAGTGAATCCAGGTATTCAAATGCATTGGCAGAATGTACTTGAATCAAGGCAATTATCTGTTTTTTTTTTATTCAGCTCTTTCCTTGGAGATGTGTTCTGTTACCCTTACTCCATCTGAACATTTGCGTAGAAAAGAACAAAGAGGAAGCCTCTGAAACCTAAAGGCAATGAAACACAAGTCCAGAGCACTTTAACTTGCTGGTTAATGCTGTATTGCTCTACCCTCTAGTGGTGAAAACGCACTCTCAGAAACGACTAGATTTCAAAGTTACCAAAATTTTAGCCAGGAGATATTTAAACAGTTTGAGGTTCTTAATGAAAGATAAAATTACTTTTTATATTAAAATTGAATGGCACAGCATTTAAGGTACCAAAATGTAACAGTAGTCCACAAGCACTGAAATGTCTGCATTAACAAACCCAGCCTGAAATACAGGCTGCTGTGAGTGTGCATTACTAATAGAAAATGTGATATGGCTCAAATGACATCTTTTTCTTATCTATTAACAAACTAGTTAACTCTGCAGCATAATGAATATTCTCCTAATTACTGCATCTAGACCTGTTTTCACTGCTAATATTCTGCTTATATTTTTTCTCGTGTGCACACATATATGGAGAGATACACATGCTATGCATACACATATGTACCATAAGAAATATATATGAAAAATAACTTTCACTCATGAATGTATAAGAAATGTAAATAAATTCGGAGTTCTTGAGATGTAATGTCCTTGAAGCAAAACCCAAAAGGATGAAGTGAATGGTTGTGTCATTCAAAATCCCATTGCTCCCATCAACAGTGAAGGCAGCCTTCTGGTCATCCTCCTGAAATGACATGGGGAACTGCAGATGTCACAGTGGAGTCTACTGAAGTCAGAGTGACACTTTCAGTATTTTAATGTCTGTGTAAGCTAAGTTGGGTTTCAAACCACAGCTCAGTTCTCTTCCTTCTTAACCAGACTAGACAAGAATGGATGAAGGCAGAAAGAAAAGAGAGATGTAATGCAGCCCAATGCTGACAGAGACAGAAGCCCATGTCAGGAGATATAGAGGTGTCAAGTTATAGACATTTTAGACAACTCTGGGACAGCAGCTAAATGGGCAGCCCAGGCTCTCTAAAACACAAAAAAATGGCCCCACGCAGGGGTATGTGTAGGAAGAGAAGGATGGAGATAAGTCAAGACTCCACTTGAGAAGCACATGAATGTCCCGGTCTTCTGCAGTGAAATGAGCATTTGGGATTATAAAGATTCTGAAACAAGGTGGCTTAGGTCATGGTGTGCTATGGGGCTGCAGTAGGGCAGGAAGGGAAAAAGCTTACAGCTTAAAGAAATCTCTGAATTAATACCTTAGACCCTCTCTGGCTCCTTGGTAAACCTGGATGTAGATGTTGCCCATATTACTGATGTTCAAAAGTTAGGAGAGCCCCTAGAGACAAATGCTGACATTGGCAGCATAGCAGAAATAAAGTACCTGGTGTTGCTAAGCACTTATGGTTGGAAAACAGTTAAGTTATAAAACTACAAGGGAAACTCTTGGTTTCTTTAATATTTTGAAACTGGCCAAGGCCTGTAACACAATATGGGAAGGAAGGAAGTCTGAAGTTTGTGGGAAATCTGATCCACTTAATTGGAAAATCCAAGCTGATAAATTCCAGGGTAAAACTGAAAGAGACTTTTAAATTAGTACTATAGTTAGTAAATATAGAATACCTTGAAATTGTATTTCTTTTCTGTACAATTATCTTGCCAAGTATTAGAGATTTGTTAATTTTTTAAAATGAAAGGAAATTCTAGGTCTGCTTCTGAAAATCTGCTTAATACAAGGCCAGCTGAAAATTCACTACTTAAACTTCTGTAACGAAATGAAAGAGAATTCAAAATTTCAAACACATTTCTGAATGACTCAATAGATACAAACAGAAGAATCAAAAGATAAAACTTTCCAATTGCATTTGATGTATATCCTGTAGTGATGGACTTCCCCAACCTATACTAGTAGTAGAATTTAAATCAGTGGCCCTTAAAAGGGGGAGTTTAGAGTACTTAATTATAAATCACAAAAAAGGGGGAGAATGGATGGGATAATCAGACATATTGAAATAAAATGTACAGAAGGAAGAAGAATTAAATCTATCACTTATAAACTGACAGGTAATTGGCATGGAGTGAAATATAGTGCTCAGCATTCTTAAAAGGCTACAGACGCTATAGTATTTGGATTCCAGATCATAGCATGTAAGATACAAGCAAAAATTCCAAGTGTATTTTGATTTTTTTGTCTGCTTACCTCCATCCAACACTGTGGATGTTGAAGTGAAAGCACATTCATGAGTGAAGAGCACGAGACCGTGTCTATTTCTGCAGCATTAAATGTCACAGTGGAATATTGTAATGGCAAATCATTTCTACTAATTATGTATTTCATAGCAATAAAAAGACATTTTCAATATTTCAGCTTGGTTTAGACATTTGTTTCCCACCATCTAATTGAAAAAATGCATTTCACATCCCTGACCAACACAGATATGCCAGCAGAAGTCTGTAATACATCCTTGGCTTAAAAATGCCATTAGACAAAAGCGTGTTTTTGTTCTACATAACTATCACATCAAAGATGTTTCTTTGTGGCTTCACTAGGAATGTTCCTACCACTGATTTCTAGAGCAAAACCACAGTTTTTGAGATTGCAAACATTATCCCTCCGGTGAATCTGCATATCTCCTTTCTGCAGTGCTAGAGCCATTCAGGTACCTAGGTTTTTGCAAGGGATTGTTTATGTGACTTGTGATTTTAAAAAAGCAAGAGGATGTACTCTGAAGAGAATCCTCAGTTTCTGAAGGCAAGTGCTCCTCTGCAGGTTTGTAATACAAAAATGCTACATAAAAGGTCTCTGCTTTAACATGCACTGGTTTTAATGCTCTCTATTTACAGGTCTGCGTTCTTCATTCTCTCCATGATTTTCTCAGTGGCGTTGACTACAGGTAGGCTTGAAATGCTTTTGAAATGCTGGTGGCAGCAGATAAATAAATAGTGACTGAAAAATTACTCCAAAAGCTGACTTATGAACTGTAGTAAGGAACAACAATGTGTTGGGATTCCTTTTTTACTATGCTGTTGGATCTGCTTGCAGACAGGAGTTTTACTCTGTCCCCTGCAAGTCATATGCAATCTGTATGCAACGTTTCCACTACTGTACAGATTCCAGCACTTTAAGGAGCCTCAACACCTTTTAAGATTCCAAACCACTGTGGATGCTGAATTACGGATTTTTTCTGTTAGGGGGTTAAATTATCACTTTCTGGTAGACAGAAAAATTGACCTGACTATGAAATTCTTGAAGTTTTTATGGTAGTCTTTTTACTAGAATACCCATTATCACCAGTTTTTAACCATCCTCTGTGGCTGAAATAGCACCCCAGTGAGACTATAGCTTTTGGTATATGCAAGAACAGTTGCAGTGGCAGGAAATTCATGAAGTCACAGAACACGGGATCAGATACTGCCTTCAGATCCTCATGCACTGCGATGCTTTACCCCAGCTTTTTACAGATTTAAGCAGCTTTAAAAGGTACAGGGATTATAACCATCCTAAATACATGTATGGCTTCCACCAGGTATCAAACTTTAAATCTAATTTGTGTGTTTTATAGCTTGTCAGAAAAACATTCTTCTTTTTTTTTTTTTAATCATATCTCTGCATTCTGTATTGATCTTACTGGTGTCAGACATTCTTGTTATGGTTTATTTTTTAATATTTCAGTGTAAACATTAGGCTAGGAGCCTCAATTGTCTAAAGACTGTTATAAATCTATCTTGTTCTTCTTTCTCATCACAAAAAAGCTCAAAGAAACAAATACAAAACCCAAATAAATATTTGAAACAAGCTCTATAAATTCCAGTATGCATGTAGGTAGATTAAGCTATCACTACTTCCACTGAAGTAAAAGGAAGAGAGGACAAGAGACCATCTGCCTGTTTTTAAGCACTGAGCTTACATGTGACTGCTCCTAAACGGCATTATCCATGCAGACTGCCATGGATGCATCTCTGGCCTGCATTGTCCAGACAAGACAACAGCAGGAGAGATTATAAGATGCTTAGGTGAGGTGGATGGCCCTCTAGAGTGGTATACCAAGAAGTGACCACCTCTGTAGGACAACACATGGGCTATGTGCTCCTGAGTGGGAACAAAACAACACACAAAAAAAGGAGCTGCTAAGCCCAAGACAAAACAAGTACATGGCTGTCCTGGGGTTAACACAACCCACTTTCATAACCACCGCCACCACCATACCACTCCTCTCCTCACACAGGCATGAGGGAAAGTAACACAAAGAACCCTCTGAGCTGAGATAGAGTTTTACTGGAAATGTGAAAGTACAATGCGTAATTACCTTAATCTATTTGCAGAAGAGCACAGCAAAGTGCAAAAGCAGCAGCAGAAGCCAGTTACCTTCCCCCTACCTCCCAGTCTACAGTCCACCCAGCAGAAAAGACTAACTCCAAACCCAGAAATCAAAGGCAGCAACCAGAACAGGAAGCCTCTCATATTACAATCTGAACTTCAAGCCCTATGATGCCTTGTTACAGCCGGCACCTTCATTTTGAAGCTGGTGTGATGACAGCATGGTTTTGAATATCTGCATCAGAGTCACCTCCACCCATGACAATGATCAAGAAGCAAAAAAAATCCTTTGGAATCTGAATTAAGCATCCTCTTGTGCAGGCAAGCAGAAGAAGGAGAAGATGATTTTTTTTTTTTTTTTTTAACATTGAAGATCATCTACAGCAGTTTTTATCTGAGCTGGACAGAGTGTTAATGGCTCTTTTTAGTTTTAACTACCTTACGATAAGCTACTCTGCAGAAAGCTAACTTCTCTCTTATAAGAAGCAGAAATTAGATGATCTGAATTACTGCTTTACCCTAGACCAGGAATGGACTTCTAAAGTGACTCTGCCACTCACTCCCACTTCACTACACTTTGACTTAACATTGCAGAGCAGTCCTGAAATACACAAACCAGAGGACTGCACGGTGTCACAAATTTGGATTATATGCTCCAACACAACAGATAGATTGCAACTGTTCCTGGGCATTCAGGCTGTGAATAGCTAGAGTAAATTAGAATTCAAAGAAATAACACAAATTCACATAGCTGTGCAATGATTTTTAGAGAGGTAGAGTGAATTAAATGTTTTCTGAAACACAGCGAGATTTCAGAAATTAGTCACTAGAGGGAGCCTCTTAATCACAGAATGGTCACGGTTGGCGGCGACCTCAAGAATCACCTAGTTCCAACCCCCCTTCCACTAGATCAGGTTTCCCAGAGTCACATCCAGCCTGGCCTTAAAAACATCCAGGGATGGGGCTTCCACCACCTCCCTGAGCAAGGGTGTCTCACCACCCTTATGATGAAAAACTTCTTGCTAATCTAATCTAAATTTACCCTCCTCTAGACTGGTTCTATTCCCCCTAGTCCTATCGCTACCTAAAAAAGTCATATCCTAGTATTAAAAAACTACTAACTTGAGCCTTCAACTCTTAGATGTTTAAATACTTTAACAGGGTCAGTGAGTGCTACTTCCTCCAACACTTAGCGAAAACAAGGATAAAAGACAAGAGTATGCAAGGCCTCTGAAAATTCCACATTCATTCCACATTCTGAACAAATAACAGACTTTCTAAAGATTCCCCCCCACAAAAACAGGTACAGATGGCACATTTGCTAGAAACAGAATTAGCTTTACCCAGACCTTTTAGAAACACAATCTTTATGTGACACCAGTAAGAGGGCATTCAACTTTCCCTCCTTCAAAGATCGAATAGCAATATAAGCACAATTTGTTACTGTGAGAAAACTATCTCTAGGCCACCAGAACAACACTCCCTCCTTTCTCTTCATGACAGCATAGCTGTGTCCATTTAAACAAGTGCTGCCTACAGCAATGACCTGGTCTAGTGCTCTCAATATTAGAAGAAAGCTGGGTACAAAACAATGAAGGTATGCTCCTGCAGTGTAACTGCAGACATGTATTCAATCCTCTGCTATACTCCAAATTTAGTAAATAACGTAGCACTTATAGTTTGTGGTCCTCTGTTACAAGTACTATAGAATTAGCAAGAAGTCCTAGAGAACCACAAGAACAGGGGAGCTGTGGAGGAGTAAACAGCTGCAAGAGTCTCTTCGAGTCAGTCGGGCCCATCTGGGATTGATTGCAAACTGGACAAAAAAACTCAGCATCTCAGAAGGTGCTTTCTTTTCAGAAAATGCACAGCAGCAGAGGGCATCAGGCAACATATAGACATTAATGGACATTAATCAGGATCCATGGACATTAATGGACCCTGAAGCACTAAAGCCATAGTGAAGACAACTGCTAACTGGAAAGGTACAGGCAGAGATGTTACAACATGGGTAGTGATAAGGAAGCAGGCACTGAGAAAGGGAAGACCTGACATACCACTTCTCCAGTGTGAGTTTGCTGTAACTACTCCAACATAGAAATTTTGGGATAGGAGAGAGCCAGGAAGGAATCTTTTACGGTGCTGTTACTTGCCTCAGACTTGTATCCACTAGGAAAGCAACCTAAGCACCACAATTGGTGATGAACCACCAATTCATAACAATATCTTCCTTCTCTTTTCAAATACAAAACCACAGAAAACTTTCTGTCAGTGAACCAACATAGCTGTTTGATAGTATCTCATGTTGCCTCATAACTCAGTAAACCAGGACTGAAACAAGAAAAATGTCAACAGAGCAAGTATTACCTGGCATGTAACCTTAATTTGTGCCTTTAAGTGATGATTAGAACACAGGCAGCACTCAGAAGTGAAGCCAAATGACTCATTTTCTGAAGAACTAAATTCAGGTCTCTTGCCAGCATTTACTGCCCACATCCTGGAACTCACTGCATGTGTAGAGATGACCTTATCCTTGCTGCAGGTACTTAGTGCTGCCGTAAAGTGAAGATATTTGCTCAATTTCTGTTGCTACAGACAAAGAATTGCTGCTTTGTAAGTACAGTGATTTTTATGTTTTCCTTCGCTGAAGCAAGGAGAGGTTTATGCAAACTGCTATTTATAGTGCTTTCATGGGAGCGTCTTAGATCTGAAAGAGGTCCTTCCCTTCTTTTGAGGAGTTACTGCTTGGGCAGAAAGCATTTTAGCTACATCTGTGGTGTCCCCCATCCCGACCCTCACGCCTGTATGGATGTCACAGAATGTCACAGCAAACGGCAGTGGGACATGCAGCCATTAAACCAACCAGCAGCTAGTAAGCTCTGGCGTAACATGACTTCCCTGTGGCAAAGTGCGCATGAGCAGCTAGAGTGGATTTAAGAAACGCCTTCAGAAACAGATGTCAGGAACTGTGATGTAGCACTGTGATTGTTGTGCTTAATAGTTTGGAAAGCTTATAAATCATCTGGAAAAAAAGCATATACTCCAGTCTGCCAGCAGCCTGCTTTGAGCATAACTTGACCAGGTACCGTGTTCCTCCCTTATTATTTTGGCAAACACACAGGAAAATTTTAATGGGTATTTGAATTTTTGTACTTTTTCCTTTTGCTTCTATAGATGAAAGTATCTCAAGGGAGATTTTAAAGGGCCTTTCCCTTTCCAACAACATTATTTTCATACAAACTTGTATATAAAGGCTGTAGGCAACTTACTAGCATGACTCTGGGTTTTATTGTATTCATATCAAGTCTATAAGACAGGAATTTTTAGAAGACATTTTCATAGACTGAACAGTACCAAATTGAGTGGAACTACCTGTAAGATCTTTAATGAGTGTTGCCAAACTGATGCCACAAATGCATACTGTTCTTGTGAAAAGTGTATCTGAGTTCATCTAAAATACAAATGTTTTCTCTTATGCAGGCTGGTCTGCATTGGGATTTTAGTGTCCTGTATTTTGATTTAAAAATACTGATTAAAACAGGTCAGGAAGGCCATAAAATATGAAAGATATGCAAGTAATGCCTCCTGGAGTATTAAAATACATGAAGAAAAGGATAAAATGTAATTACTTTGAGAAGGCCAAACAATGGGAGGAGTTTTGCTTTAAGGCAAATTCAATTCAGGTGCAGCAAGGCTTAAGGGTCACTTTGACAAAAAGATTCCAAAGGGTTCTCCAAAAATGTATCCTCCAAACTGCTGGTGGCTGAATCAGATGGGTGATTGTTGCTGCTCCAGCCACCTTAGGCTGAATGAAGAGCTCCATTGCAGTGTGGTGACCGGGGGTCCTCCACAACTTCTTAGAAAGAGGAGGAACTGGGCAAGCTGCTTTCACTGTCCTTCTTGCTCCTACCCATGATGCTAAAGTTTTTCTGACCAAAATCCAGTTGCCTCTCACTAAGGAAAGGGCTTGACAGTGATAGTATCAGCCAGTGCGGTAACTTTTCTATATATTACGTGGTATTTTACAGGCAGTTTCTGGAGGCGTAGCCTTGAGCTCCAGCCTGTGCTTTGAATCATTGTGTCTATACTGAGTAGTACAGAAAGTTAGTGACAACAAATTGCACAATTAAATTTTAATACTTCTGATTCCCTTTTATTTCAACCGCTTTGGAGGCACATAGTGTGTACATGTAAAGGTGGCTGTGCTGTTCTACAGTATCTTTCCTATACCTACTTAGGATACAAAGAAGTCCAAATGCAGGAACCTGAATGGACGTAGATAGTGATGTTGCATCAGCATTGGTACTTGTTTAGAGCTATTTAGATGTCACTTCTCATGGAATCACAGAATGCCATGTTAGAAGGGATCCCAAAGACCATCTTGTCCAACCTACCTAGGTGACAGTGTTATTTAAACGAGATGGTCCAGCACTCAGTCAAGCTGAATCTTAAAACTGACCAATGTAGGTGAATCCACTACTTCTCTCAGGAGATCTCTATAATTACCTAAAAGAATGTTGTGGAGAAGCTGGTGTTGGTCTCTTCATACAGGTAATTAGAGATAGAGCAAGAGGGAACACCCTCAAGCTGCAACTGGATAGTTTTAGACTGACCATCATTAAGAAAAACCATTCACAGAAAGAGTGGTCAGCCATTGGAATGGGCTGCCCAGAGAGGTGGTTGAGTCACCAGCCCTGGTTGTGTTTAAAAGTTGTTTTAAAGTGGTGCTTGAGGATATGGTTTAGGGTGAACCTTGTGGAGTAGGGCTATTGGTCAGACTCCATGATCCCGAGAGTCTTTTCCAAACAGAATGTTTCAGTGATTCTGTGATTATTCCAATATCTATCTGTTTTCATTGTGAAACGTTTTCTTCTGGATTCCAATCAGAATCTCCTCAGGAGAAGCTTGTGTGCCCATTATTCTTTCCATGTAACGATTCCATCATCCTGCTAGCCACCCTTTATGTATTGGTATATAGTAATAAGGTCTCCCCTGAACCTTCTCTTCTCAAGGCTGAACAAAAGTCTTAGCCTTTCCTCATATGACTTTCATTTTCATATGACTTCTCTAAGCATAGAAATAATCTAAATAATTATTATAAATAAATAATAATTTGAGGCTCATATTGTTGATGAATAAAATGGAAGAACTGTGGATATTCGCTAAGCTGCTAAATACTTGCATTTCTGTAACAAAAAAAAAAAAAAGTGAAACCAATATAAATTTATAAAATTGAGATACTTGGACTAATTG
The DNA here is from genome assembly GCA_013396835.1 of Psilopogon haemacephalus. NCBI lineage: Eukaryota > Metazoa > Chordata > Aves > Piciformes > Megalaimidae > Psilopogon > Psilopogon haemacephalus. The sequence goes on from VWZI01006566.1 coordinate 64,146, forward strand.
AACCAGACATGAGATAAATTTGAAGGGAGTCTATTTCAAAGTCTTTGAATCAAGGTTATTTGGCCTTTACTTCAAAGCCCTTAAACAGTTTGTCTTAGCATGACAATAAAAGAGAAAACCCTAGAGGAACCATTGGCAGAAAGTTGTGCAGAGTGAGTGGAAGAGACCAGTATACCCACAAATCTTACATATACAAAGATGGAAAAAGCTTGGCTCAGAGTCACACAACAAGAGGTCACAAACTTAGTGTCTTTCAAGAAAATGTCGTTGTTGAAAGAGGATACTTAGAACTTCAACAACAAAATATATCTGTTACAAGCCTGAAAGGAAACTCAGCACATTAAAGGAAGAAGCGTTGAGCTGCTACTGCCTCTCTGATTACAGAAAAATAAATTATACTGAGAACTGAATTTTAAAATAACCTCTTCTTCCTTCTGAACAGTATTTTTCATATGGCTAAATAAAGTAAGAGAAGAACATTATTTTGCTATTTTAAAGACAAACTTCAATATGCAAAATGAAAAATTCCTCTAAGAAGAAGCTCTAGCAATAAAAATAACATTAATGCATTTACTCTTCTTTGTATGAGGTCTGAGTTGAGGTGTACAGAAGTAAATAAAATAGAGAAAGTTGGTAGGCTTTGATCCTATGTTTTATCTGATTTTATTGCAGTAACTAGTAGGAAGATGCAAACATGACAAGGCTCTCTTGGTTTTGCAGAATCTGAACACTCCAAACACAGAAATGACTTTTCAACTAACATCCTTTTGGTAAGAAAAAACTTCATAAATTATTTTTGTATCACACTTAGATCTGAAGTGAGTGAAGTTTAATGACATATTACCATGTTATAGAAGAGTAGTGTTTTCTATAAAGTATACTCACAATATGGGGTTTTTGATGGTTGATAGGGTGAGGTTGTTAGGTATCAGTTACAAAAATTGAATATTCACAAGTCCATGGGCCCTGATGAGATACATCCAAGAGTGTTGAGAGAACTGGCTGGTGGTATTGCTCTGCCACTCTCCATCACTTTTGCTAAATCATGGCAAGCAGGAGAGGAGCGTGAGGACTGGAAGAAAGCCAAGTCACTCAAGTCTTCAAAAAAACAAAAGAAAGAGATCCCTGATAACTTTAAACCAGTCAGCCTCACCTCCATCCCTGGAAAAAGGATGGAGTAGCTCATTCTGGAGATTGTCTCTAGGCACTTGGAAGAGAAGAAGGTTATCAGGAGTAGTCAGCATGCAGAGAGGCCAGTGGATGTAGTCTACCTTGACCATAGTAAGGCTTTTGAAACATCCTTGTGAGCAACTTCAGAAAGCGTGGGATAGAAGAGCAGACAGTGAGGTGTATTAGGAACTGATTAAACAATAGAGTCCCAAGAGTAGTGATCAGTGGTGGCAAGTCCAGCTGGAGACCTGTAACTAGTGGAGTCCCCCAGGGCTCAGTGCTGGGGCCAGTCGTGTTCAATATCTTCATCAATGATATTGATGAGGGGACAGTGTCTGCTCAGCAAGTTTGCTGACAACATCAAACTGGGAGGCTTGGCTGACAAACCTGAAGGCTGCGCAGCAATTCAGTGTGACTTGGACAGACTGGAGAGCTGGGCAAAGAGGAACCTAATGAGGTTCAACAAGGATAAGTGCAGAGTCCTGCATCTGGGAAGGAATAATAAACTGCACCAGTACAGCCTGGGAAGTGATCTGCTGGAAAGCAGCCCTGTGGAGAAGGCCCTGGGAGTCCTGGTGGACAACAGACTATCCATGGGAAAGAAATGTGCCCTTGTGGCCAAGAGAGCCAATGGGATCCTGGGATGCATTAACAGCTGCACCTTGAGTACTGTGTCCAGTTCTCGGCCTCTCAATTTAAGAAAGATGTCGAGGTGCTTGAACGTGTCCAGAGAAGGGCACAAAGGCTGGTGAGGGGCCTGGAGCACAGCCCTGCGAGGACCGACCGAGGACCTGGGGTTGTTCAGCCTGGAGAAGAGGAGGCTTAGGGGAGACCTTATTGCTCCCTACAACTACCTGAAAGGAGGTTGTAGCCAGGCAGGGGTTGGTCTCTTCACCCAGGCACCCAGTGACAGAACAACAGGACAGTCTCAAACTGTGCCAGGGCAGGTTTAGACTGGATGTTAGGAAGAAGTTCAACATGGAAAGAATGATTGGCCACTGGAACGGGCTGCACGGAGAGTTGGTAGATTCACCATCCCTGGAGGTGTTTAAGAGGAGGCTGGATGAGGCACTTAGTGCCATGGTTTAGTTAATTAGAAGGGTTAGGTTATAGGTTGGACTTGATGATCTTGGAGGTCTTTTCAAACCTGATTAATTCTGTGATTCTGTGAAGAGGAGAGTGGCCAGCAGATCAAGGGTGGTTCTCCTCCCCCTCTACTCTAGCCTAGTGAGACCTCACCTGGAATATTGCATTTGAGAGGGACAGGGATCTACTTGAGAGAGTCCAATGGAGGGCTATGAACATGATTTAGGAGCTGGAGCACTGAGTGACCTAGGGCTTTTTGGACTGGTGAAAAGAAGACTTAGAGGGGATCTATCAATGTTTATAAATATATGAGGGCTGTGTGTCAGGAGGGAGGGGACAAACTCTTTTCAGCTGCATGCTGTGGTAGGACAAGGGCTGATGGGTATAAACTACAGCACAGGAACTTCCACCTCAACATAAGGAAGAACTTTATTGTAAGAGTCACTGAGCAATGGAACAGGTCCTCCAGAGAGGTTGTGGAGTATTCTTCTCTGGGAACTTTCAGGACCTGTCTGGATGCATTCCTGTGCAATCTGAGCTAGATTCTATGGTCCTGCTCTGGCAAGGATTCAATGATATATGGAGGTCCCTTCCAATCCCTTACATCCTGTGATCTTGGGAGTTTTTTTGTTCTTTACTTTTTCACAATGCAAAGTTGATCCCAGTCTCAGTTTCCCAGACCGGTTTCTAAACAACATCCCAAGCCACTAAAGCAAAATCACTTACATGTCATCTGTCACATGTAGCTTCCCAAGTGAGACTGCTTACAAGAGAAATATCAAAACAACCACAAAATGAGATTTTAAAGCTATAGTCCTGATATTTTCCTTTTCATAACATGTTTTGTCAGTGATCCAAATTTAACACTTTCTGCTTCTGGGCAAAGAATGGTCTGGCCTACAGCCAAGTACATGGAGAAGCAGCTTCAGCCAAGTACCCTGGAAGTGACAAATGGCCAGATCAGTGGCTTCTTTTCTTCTGTTTTTCAGGATACCCCTTTGCAGAACCCTGATTTTTGGTTTGCTTCTGCAGCCATTACTGGCACAGCTTTCCACCATCACACAGCCAAACATTGTCCTGTTGGTGGCTGATGATCTTGGCATAGGGGATGTAGGTTGCTATGGGAATGATACCATCAGGTAAGGACACTGCATAAAAGGGAACAGAGCTGATGTGTTATTTAATGTAAGACTGAAAACCACTGTCCATCATCACCCAGAGGATGCATTTAATGGTAAATGTAAAACACCACCAGGATTATCTACAGCCTAGAGGGCATTCCCTGGGCCAGCTCTGCCCTTGAGAACTGTTTCAGTGTGGGAACACATCAGCTGTTCTTGTATATTCATTAATTCCCCAACACTGAGAAACAGCTGAAGACAGAAATGTCTTCTATTTCAACACATCAGGCCTCACTGAATCATTTAACTTCATTTTGACATTCTTTCCCAGTCCAACATCAAAATACAGTATAAATGACTACAACAAGCTACATTACCAGGAAATATTTATATTTTCAGAACCAAAGATGTAGAATTTGCCTTCTCTTGGCATATTGCCTGCTGGCTACCATCATTTCCCTCATAAAGCAAAGTTGTCAGAATTTCACCCTGATTGGCACTGGCCAGCATATTTCTGATAGGTAGCTGATGATCATAGGTAGCTCATGGGTCTCTACATGGCTGGACCTCCAGTTCAGCATATTAATATCCCCAAGGAATGAGCATTCATTACAAAAACAATGTGCAAAGATATTCATAGGACTTCGAAAACAAGAAGACTTGAAATTTATCCAGACAATAATTGTTAATGAAGGGAAAAAAAAAAAAAAGGTTGTCTTCTCTTTCAAGAAAATGAAAATAAAATTTAAAATATTATTTTCTGATAATATTCAAATAGAAGAAACTTACCAAATTCTCGTTTCTTTGAAGACTTTTAAAATTATATCTGACAGTGTTGGCTGCATTTTTAGGACCCCAAACATTGATCGCTTGGCAAAAGAAGGAGTGAAACTGACCCAACACATCGCTGCAGCTCCACTTTGTACCCCCAGCAGAGCAGCCTTCCTCACTGGCAGATATCCTCTCCGATCAGGTTTGCCTTGCAAAACTAAGCAGCCTTTAAACATCTCTGTATTTCTGAAGGGAACAATGTCATACAATGGACACAAAAGAAATGAGAGTGTGCAAATAGAAGGGGTGCCACAAATACGTCATCCCTCACTAGGGCACAAAAAGACACCCCAGGACCTTTGAGATAAAGTACAAGAAACAAACTAGAAGGGAAGCAGAGCAGAGAAGAACCAGTTCTGCAGAGCAGCTTCCACTTCACCCCATGTCTCACAACTTCAGTTTCCTTTTGGTGCTCTGTTGTACATATTGCAGCCAGAAAGGAGGTAGTACAAATTGCTATATCCAAAAAGGTCGTTACACAGAACATGAGTAATAATAACACATTTTGAATACCCTAGTTACATTCATTTCTGTCATGGGTGACACCTCATCAGATATCAGAGAATGACACAGCCCTGCAGGAAGCAGAGTAGATTTATGCAGATGTGCATCCATTACTTCCAGTGGAAATGCAGAATCAGTCGTTTACAGGAAGGCTTTGTTACCTATCTGTCAGAATTCATCCATTCTATGAAACAACAGTTTGACAGCTATATTATTTCTCCCAGTTGCTTTTTTGAAGGAAAAATACTATCCTGTCAAATTGCATCCCTGAGATGAAGAGGTATGAAAAACAAATAGCTTTACACATTTCTAGCAGCAGCTCTCCAGCTTGCATTCCATTGCAGATGACCTTCAGTGCCTTCAAGCATTTTGACGCTGATGTGCAGTTCTACTGTTATCACGGCAATTAGATAGCTAGAAAATGCATTCACACTTGTAAAGACTCTGTCCCACTCTAATAACAGGGACAGAGACACTCAGTGCTTGCAGGACAGACTGTACTTCATGTACTGTTGTGTGATGGGGCTATGCCATTATGTAATGTTAAATAACAAAATATAAAACTACAGATCAGGAGAAAATTGTGCCACTTTATGCAAGCTGGAGTTTGATGTTCACAGAAGGCTGGTGTTTCTACCCTCTTAACTACAGTCAGAGTCATAGTTAAGTAAGTGCACTTTATAGAGCCTGTATGTGACTATGCTGTTCCAAATAAAATAAAGTAATATGCAAAGAGTAACAGGTATTATACACTGAAGGGACTTAACTCTTTCTTAGTCTTGTCTGGAGTCCTAGATTCATTCCCCCAAAACCAATGGCATTACAATAAATGTTTAGCAGCATCTCAATGAAAACAGAAAGCAAGAAACTGTGTTTGATAAAAGTACTTTATCAGTTGTACTTGCTAAGATGGTTTCTTACTGTATTTTTTTAGGGATGGATGCTGTAAACAATTACCGTGTTATTTTTTGGAATGGCGGCTCAGGAGGGCTTCCTCCAAATGAAACCACTTTTGCTAAAATACTGCAGCAGCAAGGCTACAGCACAGGACTCATAGGTATGGGGATCCTCTTGAATAATATATTTCACCTTCACATCTCACTCAAAACATTTGTTTTAAATAGCAACTGCTTATAGCTCAGTTGTTCTCTTTTAAAAACCAAGCATCTGGTAAAGAGAACAATCTTCTCTTTTTACCTGCTTTCAGGCGTATTTTGTGGTTGTTAGATATGTGATGGAAAATACATTACTATTTCTTGAATACTATTCTAGTAGATATATGGTAATTATTCCAATGTTATGTAATTAAAATAAAAATTAGTGCCATTTTAAATACCCATGAGAATGCTTTACACAGCTCACAGCAGATTCACTACAAAAGGGGAAAGCTGCTACTTTAAACATTAGATCCAGTTCATAATATCACAAGATTTAGCCTTTCAAAACCACAAACAATTATTTTTCCTTTAATTACTGTGTGCCACTATAGTTCTCTAAGATTTCTGTATAGCTAACAAAACATTGCCTACTTCACCAGCAATACAAATTCCATTTCACTTTATGTTTTATATGACCAATTTTTTAAAAAATAAAGTTGTAACTTTTGGTCATGATTCAGTTTACAAATAATTATTTATCTTAGACATGTCACACTGTTTCACAGTACAGTAAACAACAAACATTTCTGAGATTAATGTTCAGCTATTTGCCTTAGTTCATCTGAGCAGCTAAATGTTAATATCTGAAATCTATGTCTGAGACACAAAAATATTGGCTGCACAAATCAACTGAGTTGCTAATAAAAGCGTCTGCAGGAATGGATTTGTATTCATTCAGATGAATAAATCCAAACTATACATGACAATACTAAATGAAACCCTCCAAGCATTTAAAGTTTTATATTACTGAATCTTTTTCTTCTCTTAGCTTAGTAGTGATATTATTTTAGTTACCTCATTTGAGAGTCCATGTCTGTTGGCCATGTGCTTCAGCTTGGTTTCAGCATGTAAGCACTAACAAAACAATTAGATTTGTCTCCACTTTGCTGAAGGAATTGTCCTGCTGAGAGGTTGTGTCGCATACCTTCTAAAAGCTATCTAGCAAAATGGGCTGGCATTTTCCCTGTAGGAATCTTAGTTATAATCACACTATAGACACCAAGAACATCACTTAGTTTAACCAGATTGACAACTTCTGATTAATTGTATCACAGGAGATAATGGAAAACACTGGTGCTAAATGACACAAAATCCCCAAAAAACCCACTTTACATTCAAGTCACAAAGCAAGAAGTCCTACACATCTACCCACATCACCACAGCCAAATGAGCACTAAATTGTCTCACCTGAGCAGTTTTCTGGTTGTGTTGCTTTGAGCACAACCAGCTTAATTGCATAGTTAAATCCTATTTATAACCTGCAGCTTGATGTGATAATGAGACTTTTTTTTTTAATATGCTTTGCAGATTCTTTGTAGTCACAAAGTCAATGTCATATAACAAATGCCCTGACAAATTAATTTGTTATAATTATACATTTAGTTTATCTTCTGGAGATTTAAGTCTTTTGCAGCATGTCAGAAGCCTTTATCAACCTCACCTGAAGATTTAGGTGTTGTAGTGTCTAGAGTACAATGATAGTTTAGCTGCACCTGTGTTTATGACCAATGCATCTATGTATTGATTACAAACCTGTTTCATTCTACAGCTGGCTCTAAATATGTCAAGGAGTAAACTATGCAGAGATTTTAGCTGAAAGCAATTCATCCACCCAGAACAGAACTTTCTGTCTTTCTTTGTATTTATATCCCAAAAGCAGCATTTTTTTCCCTTCTGAAGTAGCTTTTTTCTGCTTTTACTGGAATGCACAGTAATTCTTTTGAAGCCAACTCAGATTTTTCTGCTACTACATGTTTTGGTAACACAGTGAACCATTTGTTTATGATACCATCCTTCTGTAAGTGCCTAATTTCTTACTCCACAATAAGAAATAGCTTTCAATTAAGATTTTAAATATTCACTTTGATCTATAGATTTGGTATCCAAGGCCTGCATTACACATGAGACCATAAAACACAATTAGATATTAACAAGCCTCACTGTTTGAGCAAAATGAACTAACTTGTTATGTCTCTGGGTAAGTGCCTAACCAGTCTGTTCGAACAGACTAGAAGCAAAACAAAAGCATGGCTTTAGTATACCATTCATAGAATCATAGAATGGTTTAGGTTGGAAGACACCTCAAAGATCATCCAGTTCCAACCCCCCACCATAGGCAGGGACACCTCCCACTAGATCAGGTCCCTCAAGACCTCATCCAGCCTGGCCTTGAACACATCCAGGGAGGGAGCAGACACAACCTCCTCAGGCAACCTGTTCCAGTGCCTCGCCACTCTCACTGTGAAGAACTTCTTCCTAACATCCCGTTCAAATCTCCCCTCCAACAATTTGAACCCATTCCCCCTCATCCTGTCATTAGAAGACCTTGTGAATAGTCCCTCCCCAGCCTTCCTGTCAGCCCCCTTCATATACTGGAAGGTTACTATAAGGTCTCCTTGAAGCCTTCTTTTCTCCAGGCTGAAAAGCCCCAACTCTCTCAGCCTGTCCTCATAGCAGAGGTGCTCCAGCCCTCTGATCATCTTTGTGGCCCTCCTCTGGACTCTCTCCAACAGTTCCATGTCCTTCTTGTGCTGGGGGCTCCAGAATTGCACACAGTACTCTAGGTGGGGTCTGACAAGAGCAGAGTAAAGGGGGAGAATCACCTCCCTTGCCCTGCTGGTAATGCCTCTCTTAATGCAGCCCAGCACACAGTTGCTGTCTGAGCCGCGTGTGCACACTGCAGGCTCATGTTGAGCTTCTCATCCACCCAGACCCCCAGGTCCTTTTCCTCAGAGCTGCTCTCCAGCCACTCACCACCCAGCCTGTATTTGTGCTTGGGATTGCAGCGACCCAGGTGCAGGACCTTACACTTGGCCTTGTTAAATTTCATGAGGTTAGCCTGGGCCCACCTCTCCAGCCTGTCCAGGTCCCTCTGGATGGCATCCCTGCCCTCCAGCAAGTCAACTGTGCCACACAGCTTGGTGTCATCTGCAAACTTGCTGAGGGTGCACTCGATTCCTCTGTCCATGTCACTGACAAAGATGTTAAACAGCACTGGTCCCAGCACTGACCCTTGAGGGACGCCACTTGTCACTGGTCTCCAGGTGGACATTGTGCCCTTGATCACCACTCTCTGCGTGTGACCATCCAGCCAATTCCTTATTCAGCGAGTTGTCCACCCATCAAGTCCATGTTTTTCCAGCTTGGTGACCAGGATGTCATGTGGGACAGAGTCAAAGGCCTTACTCAGGTCTAGGTAGATGACATCAGTTGCCCTTCCCTTGTCCACTGCTGCTGTGACTTTATCATAGAAAGCCACCAAATTTGTCAGGCATGATTTGTCCTTGGTGAAGCCATGCTGGTTATCATCAGGCACCTCTGCTTTTGTTCTCTGTCTGCCTTAGCAGAGCCTTGAGGAGGATCTGCTCCATGATTTTGCCAGGCACAGAGGTGAGGCTAACTGGTCTGTAGTTCCCAGGGTCATCCTTTTTTCTCTTCTTGAAGATATGTGTTATATTTGCCCTTTTCCAGTGATCAGGAACTTCACCAGTCTGCCATGACCATGATCATAATAGTGGGCATATGTTCAGAATGAAGAACATATTGTATTGCAAAAAGTCAAGAGATATTCCTTTTTATACACAAAGACTTCAGTATTTAAAAGGAGGCAGCTTTAATTTTTTGAAAATTTGATGAATTATGGATAAATAGCAAAAATATTTATAAAGCAAAGCCTTTTACTTGTGAAGATACTATTAGCAGCAAAGTTACTTACATATATACAGCATCATAGGAAATCCAGATCTCCTGAGCTCAAGTTCTTTTGAAACTGGTGTTTTGTCTGCCAAAGCCACTGTTGAGTTGCACATTACTCAACTACATTATCCATAGCTTCTGTTATAAGTCTGGCACTAAAGTGTTCCCATCCTTCTCTAATCAAGCTATTCAATTCTTACAGAAAACTAGTCTGCATAGCAGCTGCAAGATTAAAAGGTAAAAAAACAATGTTATTTTGCCCCATGGTTGCCAAAGGACTTCTTTCGTTTGTTTCATACCTGATAGGTCTCCAAGAAGGGCATCTGTTCTGAAAAACCTGACCATTTTTCTAGTTCCATTTGTAGTCTAATATTTTACATTGAATCAAAGCTACAGGGCATGAATATATATGTGTACAGACAACTGACAGCAGTCAGAAATTTATAGTTGGTAGAAGTTTGCTTTCATCAGCCCTAAGTTATATCCTATTATATCACTACATAATCAGTTTATATTTGTAGGACAAAGAAGTAATCACAAACAGGACAAAAATAAAAGAACTTTTTTTTATATAAACCTTTTGTATGTGTTAAAGTCCCTTGTTAAATATAATCACTTTACAGTTTAAT
>VWZI01006569.1:0-27519 GCA_013396835.1 Psilopogon haemacephalus
GTGCATGTTTCTGCTATCAGGAACAGATGCCTACCTCCTGCAAGGTGATTCCGGCCCAGAAGTAAAATTCCACCTAGACATCAGCAACCACATGCATCACTCTGAATAATCCTGTGTGACCAATTTGGTGAGAACATGAACAAGTGGGATGGTCAGCCTACTTCAGTTCTTTTGAAGAGAGTTGGGGAACAGCAGAGTGGCAGAAACAGAGACAGCAATGCCAGGAAAGTAGCTGTCACTTCTTCAGCTCCTCAGAGCAATGCATTTATTCTGGTAATTGTAATTCCTCTCACAACAACATCAACTACTGCGTACAGCCCATATGCCTTTTTTAGCATTAGGGGTGCCCTGCCTTAAGCCAGGATAAGGAAAGGGATAGTGGAGAAAACTGGATGTATTGTAATGTATTCATTAGGTGGCCTGGCAGTTCAAAAGTTTGGAAACACAGGGCTTTAGTTGATACAGGTGCTCAGTGTACTTTGTTGATATCCAATTGCAAAGGGACAGAGGCTATAACTATTTCTGGAATCTCTGGTGGCTCTCAAGAGCTAACTAAGTTGCAGGATGAAATAAGTTTAACTGGTAAGCAGTGGAAGAAACATACTATTGTAAATAGTAGTAAATAGTACAGAACTAACCGTGCCTCTTTGTTGCCCAGATCTGGTCCAGACATTAAAAACATTCTGTACACGGCTGTGAGTGACAATGGTCCAACTTGGAGTCTTTGGCAGAAAGCTCCAAATGAAACACGTGGACGTCCTCTTGGTTTCTGGGGACGTGGTTACAAAGGTTCAGAGACAAATTACACCGCAACAGAGAAAGAAATACTAGCAGTCTATGAAGGAGTGAAAGCAGCTTCTGAAGTGATTGGAACTAAGTCACAATTGCTTTTAGCTCCTAGATTGCGTGTTCTAAACTGGATGTTCAAAGGATGTTCGTCACCACATCATGCCACAACCTGGCAACCTGGTCTAAATGGATGGCTTTGATAAAACAATGAACTTGCATGGGTAATCCTGATAGACCTGGTCTGGTAGAAGTGATCAACTGGCTGAAAGGCACAGGCTGTACAAAACCTCTAGAGGAATAAGTAGTCTATGCTAAAGAAGCTCCCCCGTATGGTGATCTTTCAGATCAGAAGAACTATGCTTTGTTCACAGATGGTTCCTGTCATCTTGTTGGGAACAAGTGAAGATGGAAGTCAGCAGTCTTGAGTCCTACCAGGAGAGTTACTGAAGTGAAAGATGGAGAAAGTGAATCCAGTCAATTTGCTGAGGTAAAAGCAATCCAACCTACTCCTGATGTGACTGAACAGGAAAATTGGCCTATGTTTTATCTCTACACTGACTCATGGATGGTAGCCAATGCTCTATGGGTTTGGCTAAAGGACTGGAAAAAGAGTGGCTGGCAGAGAAAAGGAAAGCCTATTTGATGTGCTGATCTATGGCAGGACATTGATGCACGACTGAACAGAATTCCAATGAAGGTGCAGCATGTAGGTGCACACATGCTTAAAAGCAGAGCTACTGAGGAACATCAAAACAACCATCAGGTAGATCAAGCAGCTAAAATTTCTCAAGTTGACACAAACAGTGACCTTGATCTTGATTGGAAACACTGAGGTGAACTGTTCTTAACTTAGGCCCATGATTCATCTGGACATCAAGGCAGGGATGCAACATAGTGATGGGCACATGATAGGACTTATCCAAGGACGCTATCACCCAAGTCATACATGACTGTGACATCTGTGCTGCTATTAAGCAGGCCAAGTGAATCAAGCCCTTATAGTATGGTGAGAGATGGTCAAAGTACAAGTATGGTGAAGCCTGGCAGATTGACTACATCACTTTAACTCATTCTCATTCTGGCAAGCAGTATGTGCTAATGGTGGTAGAAGCAAGCACTGGGTGGCTGGAAACCTATCCAGTTCCACATGGTACTGCACGTAACACCATTCTTGGCTTGGAGAGACAAATCATGTGGAGACATGGAACTCCAGAGAGAATTGAATCAGACAATGGCACTCATTTCAAGAAAAATCTCGTTAAAAGCTGGGCCAAAGAGCACAGTATTGAATGAGTCTACAACATACCCTACTATTTACCAGCTTCAGGAAAGATCAAATGCTACAATGATTTGCTAAAGCTAAAAGTCAAGGGGGGTGGAACTTGGAAAAACAGGGGCAAGCATTTAGCACAAGCAACTTGGTTGGCAAACAGTAGGAGTTCTGTAAACAGAGCAGGACCTGAACAGTCAGATTTGGTACAAACAGTGGACGGTGATAGGGTTCCTGTTGTACTTGTAAAGAATCTGTTACAGAAAACTGTTTGCATATTTTCTCCTTCAGGCAAAGGGAAGCCTATCTCAAGGGTGGTTTCTGCAGAAGGTCCTGGTCATACATACTGGGTAATGCAGGAGAATGGTGAAATCCAATGTATTCCACAGAGAAATCTAACCTTAGCTGAGAGAGCTTAAATTGAGAGTGCATAATATGAACTGTTAGTAGTTTTCTGATGTAGGTTTTGCCTGGTGTCTAATATAAGGGAATCTACAGTACTTGAGCATGAACCCAATGTCACCTGGGAGTCCCTGGTCTCTTCCCACCTGTGAGGAGACAAACTGTTTCCTGTTTTCTGAGCCTTTGAATCACCTATATCCAAGATACATCTGGAACAAAGTGTAAACTGAAGTTGTAATATTCATTTTTGTAAATACTGTCTTAGATTAGACAGATAATTCTCAGTATACTCTGAATGAAGTAGACAAGGGTGGATTGTGCTGGTTTGAACTAACTGGAGGATTTGAATGAGAACTGAATTAGACTATAGGCTGAGAAAGGAAAACACTGATGATGCTACTTCACTTATAGGTTTACTTAAAAAGAAAGAAAAAATCATTAAGAGTTATAACCAAACCACAGATAAGAGAGAGCTGCTTGAGCTACTCTGGCTGCCGCATCTCTCTCTCCCTGCCTTCTTAGGTGGATCTGAATAACTTCTAACTACTTTCCTGCTGCTAATCCCCCTAGCCAATCTACTCTTGCTTTTCTGTCATGTAGGACAGATAGTGCGATAAGATTGGGAAGTGGTTGAAAACACCCTCTTGGGGACTCTGGGAGGGGTGTGGTGTTTCTGTATTACCTTTTTACTGTGTATACCTGTAAATATCTGTTATATATTGTAAATATCTGCTTGTATATCATGCAAAGCTGTAAATATAAAGCTTAATTTATTAAATTCCAGTGATCTGTGTCTAGCCTGGGTTATTTGGAAGTGTGGGGAGGCAAGTAACTGCCGAACCACCACAACCACATTAGAGCAGTGTTGATCATAATGAACAAACATTTCCATAAAACATGTGCAATCAGTAGTTACCATAGTAACACAGAGCTGTCAAGTGAAATTATCAAAGGTATGCAGCTAAAATTGCTTTATCAATGCAGGCATAATAAAGAGTTAGCAGTGTACTTTCAAACAGACTGACAAATTAGTCTTAGGTTTTAAAGTCAAACTGAACTGCTTGATAACCACACAGAGCTGGTTGCAAAAGCTTTCCTCTTTGATATAGAGCATATTCAGCCACATGCTCTGTCCAGCTTATCAAACACATAGTGATTTTTTGATGACATTCCTAATGGATAGCTTCCCAAGTCTTATTCTACACAGAGATGACAGTGAGCTGAAGAGAAATACATGTTGTTTAAAGAATAGTACCAAATTATGTAATACTGAATTAGTTGGGGCAATTAATGAGGCAGGAATTATAAAAAATGTATAGTTATTTTTATTTCTGAAAAGCCAAACTATATACAAACCAGTTAATTTTGGGTTCTAATTCAGTCAGAAAAGTCTTTGAAAGAATGGTTATGTGCAGTTTAGTAATTTAAAAGAATCAGAAAATTGAAAAAGATTTAGCCACAGAATGGCTTTGCCCCACTTATAAGTAGGCAGCCTGGAGCCCCAAGGAAAGTCTGTTCTACTTACAGTGGCTCCTCAGCGGCAGTGTCTGGAACTGCTTGGCACATTCCCATGGAAAGCGATGATTTTTGGCAGAGGCAGGTCCTTCCAGCAGGAAGTCAGGGTGTGGTAGTCCAAAAGCAGAAACTGAGTGCTTTCAATTCACCCTTCTCTAAGATGCTCCTTGAAGGTCTGCCCAGCCAATGTGTTCAGCTGCCATATCTACATGCTTGGAGTGATTTCCTCTTTTCCATTCAAGCCCTTGGGGGCTAGAGAAGCAGTCTCTTGCCTACTTCTTCCCCCATTCTAACTTCAGGAGATGGAGGTTGGGGAAGGAAGTTTGCAGTGTCCTGTCACAAATACAGAATGCCCCCATTTCAAGAGGACAGTAGGCCTAGAAGTTTGACTCTAGTGAGAGTCAGCCTCCTTCATGCCTCTGTTTACCCATCTATTTATAACATGACTCCAGGACCCAAATAATAAAAATTATTTTTGTGATTTTGCTCTTAAAGAACAATTCCTCGGCTGCAAGGGACAGAAACACAAGGTCAGTATTAAGTTTGTTTATCTCCATTTTGGAGGGTCTATCTTGCATGTTCTTAATTAAGTATCGCTTCGGCATATATATTCCACTGTAAAAGAAGTAGTGGCATTTGAATTTGGTATTAAAAACCCTCACCTTAATATTTTTGGAATTTGATAGTTGCCCTGCATGGCAGTTTGTGGTGTTCAACACGTGATCTGGTAGAGAACAGCTGATCTTATTACCTGATTTTACTCAGCTACATTTTTAGAACAAGAAAAACTCTCCAGTCTTGTCTAAAAAATGGTGCACACAGAGATAAAATATTTTAATAGGTATAGTATATAAGTGGCTCTGTTTTGCACTGGATGGGTATAAAAACTAGTGTGGCAAAGAAGTGTAACCTTCTACTGATTCACAAAGAATTACAAGATCTCAAAATCTTTAAGAATGAGGATACACTACAGGGCATCTCCTTTAATAGCTCTAAGACCCTCTGTCTTAGAGGATTTGTGATAAACATAAAAACAGCAAAATACTTTCTACTGGTCAGATCCATGCAATGTGAGTTTCAAGCCCTCAGGCAAAATTAATTTGCATCTTCTCTGTTCAACTTCTGCAGAAGAGTTTCTTTCTAAAAATATGACAATTGATTTTCTCAAACTGACATTACTTTTTGTTTCTTCATTCTCTCGTAAAATGCTGCTGGGCTCTATTATGTTTCACTGGATTTTGACATTTTAAAACAGTTTTAATTACAGAAGTCTCTCTCTTTACTGTTTCTGTTAATAGAATCAATGCATTCAGAAAGACATATATTTTTTAAAAAATCTAATTCAGTCCTATTTTCTTACCTGTACTTTCATAGAATAAAACTCAACTATTGACAGCTTGTCTATTCTAGCCTATCTTCTCCAAATTTTCATAGAGAAAAGGGAAAACTGACATGATAAACTGCCATCACAGCAAATGCTGATGTCTGTGCTTATTCTGAAGCAACTGACCTAAGAGGGGAACTTTAAATGCATGTAAGCAGATAGCATATTTTGAGAGGGAAAAGTATGGTTTCTAAATCTGTTTAGGAAGAAGCAATACTTCTTTATATCAGAAATGAGGATGAAAAAAAGTCAAAGTAAATAGTTTTGATTTAATGCTGGTGTCCTGGTAGGGCATAAATTCTGCCCAGAGTTGGTTCAATTCCTGGGATTCCCTCCCCTCTATTGTAAGGTCCGGGGGCTAGCAGGGAACAGACCATGTGGCCTTGAACCAGGAAGTCCCAGGCCACATGGACAGGTCACACGCACAAGTCGGGTGACCTGTGCTGTCCCTCAAGGTGTTAGGATCCACCCCTGGGTGCAGGAGTTCTGAATCGATTGGCCAAACAATGGATGCTGATTGCTTATTGGTCAGTTCCACCCTTCCTAATGGGGTATGTAAGAGAGCAATAGGCCATTGGCTCTCTCTCTCCCGCTGCCTCCATGGATAACAGACGTCCTTGCACCTCATCCAGCAGCGGCCACGTGTTTGCAGCAGCATTGCAGCATTACAGCATTTTTACAGTGGTGGCAAAGGCAAAACCCCTTCTTTTCTCCTTTCCTCGGGACAAGCTCTGTTATCTATCGTGTTTTTGTGAGTATTTTCAGGCGCAGTTAGAATTCCTCTTTGTTATTAGGCTCCCTGTTTCCTAAGTTCTGACTGTTTAACTCGGTGTTTGTGAACGATTTGTGTAGTTATCTTGCCGACTAAACATTCAAACGAACCCTGGGGAAATATTCCTGGTAAAATGCAATTATTAACAATAATAAAAATTACTAATTGCAACAGCTGGTACATACGTTCCTAGCCTTTGATTTTCATTTAGAAATTAATAATATAGAATTCTTCAATATAAACATGAAAATTAGTTTACATAGATTTTGGTTGGTTTTCTTAGTGAAAAAAAAACAACTTTAAAATAGTATTTCAAGTAACTGGCAAATTCAGAAATAGTTGAAAAACAGGAATGTATTTAGTAACCATACCATTTGACCTGACTAATGAAATTTGGACTGGAATTATTCTAAATTGTTTAAAAGTTAAGTGAATGTGGGAAGGACACTGGAGGATGGGTTTAGAAATAAAAATTATTTTTACAATGGCATTCAGGAGTAACAAAAGTAAGGCAGACAAGCATTACCACTAACAAAAAATTAAGACAGCAGCTCTTTGAAAGGGAAATTGGAAAACAAGTAGACAACCTTCTGTAATAGAAAAAGGAATTCTGTTGTGAGAAAGGGAAACAGCATTGCAGGATATGTATATCTGGGAATAGCAATGAATGATAACTATGGCAAGTTTGTGGTGCTTGCCAGTGAGGCAGTCTTCTACACAGAAATGTTATGAATCCTAATGTGAAAGTGAACGCAGAGTTGTTGGCAACACAGTGAAGGGCTGGGGAGCTGGAGAGGGCACATGGCAAACATCCAGGCCAAAATGGAAGTCTTTCCTTTGAGTTAATGGGTCTATAAAGTTTTCAAAGTTTCTCTGCCCAGTCACTTCGCAGTTTCCCAGTTATTTATTTGTATGCAGTATTGCCATTACTCATCCCATCTGCGACTTTAACTGGACACAGCTGGTGTTTTCCTTTCCATATCCATCTGCAGCGACTTTCCACAATCTTCTTTACCTCTTTCAATTCTGCTTAGGTGGCAAATACTATTCTCAGTAATGAGAGAAAGTTCAACCACTGGCTTCTCCTGCTTGTTGTTGCCCATGGCAACAGTAGGGTATTTGAAGTATAATTTGTCTGTTTCACACAGCTTTGGTAAAGTCAGCTGGATCTGTCCTAGGCTTGGGTATTGCCCTTAAGAAAGATGTAAGTAATTTGAACTGGTCTGGAGAAGACACTTAAAATGATCAAATATGTCCAGTATGGTCACTGATTAGACACAGGATAATAATGTCCAAAGTATACGGCTGCCATAAACCCAGCTCTGATCTTGTATCAGAGCAAGAGACATTACAGCTAGATATTAGGGAAAATGTTGTCATGGGAGTTGAAATACTGGGAGAAGGAATGCAAAAGAGACAGGAGTAGTTTTGGACATTTCACAGGAAATACAAAGGAAGAGATTATCTCTAGAGATTACTCCCCATCAGTCTGATTTGGTGCCAGGGAAGGTCATGGAACAAGTCATCTTGTGTACCATTACACAGCATGTGCAGGCAACCAGGTAACTCCAGCATAGGTTCATGAAAGGCAGATCCTGTTTCATGAACCTGATCTTCTGCAGAAAGGTGGATGAAAGAAAGGTTGTGGATGTTGTTTATTTTTAGTAAAGTCTTTGACACTGTCTCCCACAGAGCCCTCCTGGAGAAAGTGGCTACTCATGGATCAAATGTGTGGACATATCACTTGGTTAAAGAATGTTTGGATGGCTGAGCTCAAAGGGTGTTAGCGAATGGAGTTAATTATAGTCAGTGGCTGCTCGCTAGTGGTATTCCCCACAGCTCAGTACTGGAGACAGTTGTGTTTAATATCCTAATTCCCTTGTCCAGACAATTGATAAAGGGCACCCACTGTAAGTTTGCAGATGACACTAAACTAAGTGGGAGTGTTGATCTTCTCAAAAGTCATATGGTTCTGCAGAGGGATCTGGACAGTCTGGATTGATGGGCTGAGGCCAGTTGTATGAGGTTTAACAATGTCAAGTGCCAGGTCCTGCAGCTAGGTCACAACAGTCCCATGCAATGCTACAGGCTTGAGGATGAGTGAATGGAAGGCTTTCTGGCAGAAAAGAGCCTGTGGCTGAACACGAGCCAGCAGTGTGCTCAGATGGCCAAGGCAGACGACAGCATCCTGGCCTGTATCAGGAATAGCATAGATAGCAGGACCATGGAAGTGATTGTGCATCCATACTTTTTGCTGAAAGAGTGGTCAGGCACTAGAATAGGCTGCCCAGGGAGGTGATGGAGTCACTACTCCTGAAGGTGTTCAAGCAATGTGTGAATATGGCACTTTGGGAAATCACTTAACGGCCATGACGGTCTTGAACTGGCGGTCAGACTTGATGATCTTAGAGGTCTTTTCCGACTGAAACAATCCTTTGACTCTACAATTGTGCTTTCCTTGATTACGTAACTCTGCTGGTTTTCCTTCTTGCCTTATTCCACTTTTCTTCAAAATAGCAATCTGTATTCTAGAATCTTAAAGCTTTGTAAGAATTTCTTTTTTAATGGCACGTGTATTTATGATGATCCACAGGAAAGTTATTTCCCTATGGTCAGTGTGTGATAACACATTTAAACAAGTGAGACACCTGGCTCAACAAACTTTTCTTGCTGGAAGATAGGATTAATGATCCTGTAATGCACAACTAGGTGTTCTCATCTAGTTTAGTCTAGTTCTACAGGAGCTTTCTGACATTTGCTCCAGCTGGGATCATTCTCACTGGCCACAGTATAGAGTATATTCTTAATCTCTGGGCTGGTTCAAACTGGTCCCAAGGCCATAGTATGGACCACCTTTTTTTTTAATCTGGTCAAATGCTACCTGTTGTTCAGGTCGCCACTCTTTTGTGTTATATTGAAGAGGGGTTTTATAATTTGACTGTATCTGGGAATATGCATCTTCCAAAAACCCACAAATCCCAAGAAGGATAGTGTATTTTTCTTAGTAATGGGTTCCAGTTTATCAGTCACATGCATAGGGATATGATGGCAGCCATCTTGCCATTGAACTCACAGAAACTGGATTCTTCTGACAGGTGCTTTCACTTTGCTTCTCTTTATGGCAAAACCAGCATCCAACAGGATATTGATTATCTTCTTATCTTTTTCAAAGACCTCCTCTGCTGTCTCACTCCATCACCCCATGATGTCATTGATGAACTGCAGGTGTTCAAGAGCTCCACCCTTCTCAGTGCTGTGTGGATCACTCCGTGGCAGAGTGACTACCTTGAGGTAGTCTGTTCCCATGGTACTGGATGCCTCTCTAGGTGAAAGCAAACTGGACTGCATTCTTCTGCAGTGGGAATGGAGAAGAAAGCATTAATAATGTCAGTAGTGGCATACCATTTGGCCTTCTTTGATTCCAGTTCATCCTGGAGCTCAAATATGTCAGGCACAGCTGCGCTGACTGAAGGAGTCACTTAATTTAGGCCCTGGTAGTCTATCGTGAGTGTCCATTCTCCATTCTGTTTTCGCACTGGTCATATCGGGCTGTTGAAGGGTGATTGAGGCTTACTGATGACATTCTGGTTCTCTAGCTGATTAACCACTTGATGTATGGGCAGCAGTGGATTAGCTTTATCCTGATTTCAGTAAAGGATTTGACATTGTCTGCCACAGCATCCTCATAGCTAAACTGAGGAGGTGTGGTCTGGATGATTGAGTAGTGAGATGGTCAATGGGACAGAGTCTAGTTGGAGGCCTATAACAAGTGGAGTCCCTCAGTGGTTCTGGGGCCAGTATTATTCAATGTATTCATTAATGACCTGGATGAGAGCAGGTCATCCAGGTCATTACTTACTGACAGTGAGTCAGTAAGTTTGCTGACAACACTAAGCTCGGTGGAGTGGCTGACACACCAGAGTTGTGCTGCCATTCGGAAAGACTTAGACAGGTTCATGGAAGGTTATCAGGTTGGTCAAACATGACTTCCTCTTTATAAAACCATGCTGGCTGCTCCAAATTACCTTCTTGTCTTTGATATGGCTAAGCACAGCACTAAGGATAAGCAGCTTCATTATCTTTCTAGGGACAGAGGTGAGGCTGACCAGTCCGTAGTTACCTGGGTACTTCTTACCCTTTTTGAAGATGGAGTGAAGTTTGCCCTCGTCAAATCCCAAGGCACCAGTCCTGTCCACTATGACTTACCAAACATGATGGAGAGTGGTCTGGCAATGACCTCTGCCAGCTCCTTCAGCACACATGGGTGCACGCCATCAGGACCCATGGACTTACGGATGTTCAGTTTACTTAATTGCTCTCTAACCCAAACCTCACTAACTCAGTACCCATCAAACAAAGAAGCCTTCTCCTTAACCTTGTCTTTCTCCATGGCCTCAGTGGTGTGGGGATCCTGAGTGCAGATGGAGACAAAGAAGGCATTCATCAACTCCACCTTATCTGCATCCTCTGTCACCAAGGCACACATCCCATTTGTTATTAATTAAGCAAAATTAATAATCAATATTAATTTTTATATGCAGGCAAAGGGAACTGTGAAAACTTAATTTAATGAAAACATTAAATCTCACCAGAAAATTTATTTACTATGTTTGAAATGCATGTTTTGGATACTTATACACACAGGAAATCAGCAAAACTAGATCAATTTAAGAAATAATTAGCAAATGCAAATGTTAGAACGGGAAAGAAGTTCTTAGAATCATAGAATCATAGAATGGTCTAGGTTGGAAGAGACCTCAAAGATCATCCAGTTCCAACCCCCTACCATAGGCAGGGACACCTCCCACTAGATCAGGTCGCTCAAGACCTCATCGAGCCTGGCCTTGAACACATCCAGGGAGGGAGCAGCCACAACCTCCCTGGGCAACCTGTTCCAGTGCCTCACCACCCTCACTGTGAAGAATTTCTTCCTAACATCCCGTTCAAATCTCCCCTCCGCCAATTTGAACCCATTCCCCTTCGTCCTGTCATTACAAGACCTTGTGAACAGCCCCTCCCCAGCCCTCCTGTAGGCCCCCCTCAGATACTGGTAGGCTGCTATAAGGTCTCCCCGAAGCCTTCTCTTCTCCAGGCTGAAAAGCCCCAACTCTCTCAGCCTGTCCTCATAGCAGAGGTGCTCCAGCCCTCTGATCATCTTCGTGGCCCTCCTCTGAACTCTCTCCAACAGTTCCATGTCCTTCTTGTGCTGGGGGCTCCAGAATTGCACACAGTATTCTAGGTGGGGTCTGACAAGAGCAGAGTAAAGGGGGAGAATCACCTCCCTTGCCCTGCTGGTAATGCCTCTCTTAATGCAGCCCAGGACACGGTTGGCTGTCTGAGCCGCGTGTGCACACTGCAGGCTCATGTTGAGCTTCTCATCCACCCAGACCCCCAGGTCCTTTTCCTCAGAGCTGCTCTCCAGCCACTCACCACCCAGCCTGTATTTGTGCTTGGGATTGCAGCGCCCCAGGTGCAGGACCTTACACTTGGCCTTGTTAAATTTCATGAGGTTAGCCTGGGCCCACCTCTCCAGCCTGTCCAGGTCTCTCTGGATGGCATCCCTGCCCTCCAGCGAGTCAACTGTGCCACACAGCTTGGTGTCATCTGCAAACTTGCTGAGGGTGCACTCGATTCCTCTGTCCATGTCGCTGACAAAGATGTTAAACAGCACTGGTCCCAGCACTGACCCTTGAGGGACGCCACTTGTCACTGGTCTCCAGGTGGACATTGTGCTGTTGATCACCACTCTCTGCGTGCGACCATCCAGCCAATTCCTTATCCAGCGAGTTGTCCACCCATCAAGTCCATGTTTTTCCAGTTTGGTGACCAGGGTGTCATGTGGGACAGAGTCAAAGGCCTTACTCAGGTCCAGGTAGATGACATCAGTTGCCCTTCCCTTGTCCACTGCTGCTGTGACTTTATCGTAGAAAGCCACCAAATTTGTTAGGCATGATTTGCCCTTGGTGAAGCCATGCTGGTTGGCATCAGGCACCTCTGCTTTGTTCTCCATCTGCCTTAGCAGAGCCTTGAGGAGGATCTGCTCCATGATCTTGCCAGGCACAGAGGTTTCAAATATACCTTTTGCCCACCAGGGGACCTGAGAGCCTCCTTTCTACTGCTAAAGTGTCAGGAGGAGCACCATGGAAGCAATGAACAATCAATGTGATTTCAGCAAATAGCACCATTTATTAGCGATTCTACAGCTCTTTTTATAGCCAGCAAGCGGGGGGTGTTTGCAAATACTACAAGGTAATTGGCACAGGGGATCATATGTGGAAGACAATAATTGATTACTGTATCATACCAATGACCACATAGTCATCAAGAAACTTCTGGGTACCTTTTCCAGAAGCAGGAACCTTCCCTGCCTGTATCTCTGTTTTCTTTCTGTCCGTTCCGGCTGCACTTTCTTCTCACAGGCTTCTCTTTCAAACACATTCCTGACAGTGGGGGTTGTTCACCACTATGAGGCTACTTCTTCTCAGAAATCTCTCCACACTAAGGCAGAAAGGCACAACAGAATCTAGTTACAGAATTTCTTAGAGAGAGGCTTTGAAATATTTACTCACAAAATAGTATCAGACAGTACCCAAAGCTCAAAGGGAATTGTTGATATCTTGAAGGTCGTTGCAGGCAGAGCATGTGACAGGGCAGACCAGGCAAAACAAAAGTAAAAGTGAAAAGCATGTGGCAGAAGCCTATTTATTGATTGCCCAAATGTAAATGGATGCTGTGACCACACAAATTCACCAATCAGAATGGCACTTTGCCAAACTCGACTATATCAGGTGAAGTCAGGAGCTTGCTTTCTCTTGTTTGGGAGGAACAAGTCTGGGCAAGTCTTGAACCCTCAAAGTGAGTGTCTCCAAGCCTTTTGTCTTCTCTCTGTGTTCTGCTTCCTCCCCTTACAGAGGGAACGGACCATGGGATCATCCCTCGGCAAGCCAGAACATGCATCTTCCATGACACCATTCAGCAGTGGGTTTATGTTGCCTCTGGTGTTGTTTCTTTCCTGCAATATATTTGAAGAAGCCCTTTCTGTTACCTTTGGCCTGCTTTGCAAGATTGAATTCCAAGGAGGCCTTAGCATTCCTAGTAGCCTTTGTACATCTGCTGGCAACCATATTATACTCCTCTCGGGTGGCCAGTCCCTCTTTCCATGATCTGTGGACTTTCTTCTTCCACTTGATTTTGTTCAGCAGCTCCCTGCTTAACCACGCAGGTCTCCCCTCCTTGATTTCCTGCTCACTGGAATGCTCTGAACTTGAGCTTGGTGTCCTTACATATTTTGGCTGCTGTGTGATGGAAGGTAAGAAGCATTGCAGCTTTTCAATAAAGCATAAAATATAAATTATGAACATTAATTTTTGTAGCAGAGGTTACATGTACCAGAGTGAAGTAAGACATGAGACACACAGAGGACTTACTGTCATTGATAGCATTTTCTGCTTACCTTTACAGTTCTTCATGTGGCAGAGGATGTTAAACCTTCGAAAAATTAGAATAAAGATTCTAGGTTCCTTACTGCCTGGGTTTATCCTAGTTCTTGATTGTTTTTTCTATGAACTCTAGGAGGGTGTTTATTCCTACAAGCCTAGAACAGCATCCTTTTTTCTTCATCTCCTAACAATCTGCCTTTCACTCTGTGATCAGTCAAAATAGCTCTGAATAAAATGAAAATTTGCCTTAATGACAACTGCCATGTCTTCATTCTCCTTCAGAAATGTGTAATTATGGCTTTGTTTATGGTTTCTACTACAAGCAACTCATTATTAGCTCCCTGAAAAACATATTTCATTTATTTTTCTATTGTATCAATATTTTTTTCCTGTAAAAATATTGTGTGCGTTTGTGTGTGTGTATGCATATGAAAAATATTATCTAATGAAGATCATTATGATCTTGGATAAGTGACTATTTTCTATTTTGCATAGAGTTGGTTCATATATATTATAGGTCTGTACTTTAACACTTTTACAGTGCAAAAGGGCTGTAGAAGTTTCTATAACTGACCACATATCAAATCTGCTAACTGATCTTCCCCAGATACTACAGAAGATGGCATAAAGACTCTGTCCCTTTTCCATGCAGTCTTGTTACAGGCTGAATTGAGAATACTCTTGAGAAAGGGGAACAAGGAGAGATGCCCCCCTTTGGTTTGCCTGGATGCTGCTAGGTATTTTTATGAAATGCACAAAGGTAGCATAAAACTATGTTCAAACACCTACCTTAGATTACCTCTTGCAAACATATTGTCTTGTATTTGTGGCAATGTGGAGAAGAGAAACAGATGGAATATGTAACAAGAGAGAAAAAATGTAAAGTTTCAGGCATTCTTCTGCATTGCAGTGGAATTAAAATCTTCCTTCTACTTTAAAACTATGGCACCTATATTTTAAAACAAGCTTTTCCTTCTGCATAAATTGATAAAGTAGTTTGAGTTAAATTAAAACAATTGAATTTAGGATGCCTGGCTGGGGATGGAAGCTAGTGTACTAGCTCTTGACCATGTCAAGAGGCACAGGTGTAGCGATACAACATGTACTTAGTGATTTGATTCAATTTCCAAAGAGTCCTAGTTTTCTTGCCATTTTTATGATATGTTTTATCTCATTGGAACACATCTGAGATAGTTGATATTGTATTTCACTTCAGAGATCGCATTGCCAACTTCTTAAAAATTACTGCTTTCTACAGTACTATAGAGAGGAATGTCCTTTAGCTGGATAACTTTGGTGCTCTTCTGTTTCAAGATTTCCTTGAAGAATCAGTATCATTATTTAAGAATTAATTGATTAAAACATCATGGTTTTTTGGACACAAAATGGCTTCCTTTTATTTGTCACTAATGAGGTCAAGGAAATCCTGTCAAGACTGCTGTGAAATTTATGGTCCATGCTTTGAGTGCCATCTCGTGATGTAACTAGCTACAGCAGTAATAAAAGGGAACAGCAATTTTCCATTCCAGTTGTTTCCCATGAATAACTGTGATGAACTGGCACAAATGCAGTCCAATGAATTGTTAGTATTAAATGGCCCTGTGACAACTACAAACAAAGCCTGGCCTGGTTGTTCTTTAGTCAGCTCTTACAAGCATTCACGAGTCTCTCCAGGAATATTAAAGGTTACTAAATTCACCACCATGTCTTGTGGGAACCATTATGCAGCAAATTTTCTCCTCTCCCTGTGAAGAGTGAACATATAACATCCCTCTTTCCTACTAATCTGCAAAATGTAATAGTTGACAGAAATTAGAACAAATCAGCAACATCCTAGTGGCTTTATTTACAATGGGCAAACCTGTATATTTGATTTTCACAGATGCAAAAGCCACACTATTCTCTCCTTAATCTTTGGCACTAGCTACTAAGATTACCATGTGTGTTTGTGTGATTGAAAACCCTCCTTTCTCCTTCCCACTTGCAGAGTTGGCATGGGGAAAGAGAAATGGCATGAAAACCAACTTTTCCACCAAAGCTCAGGTCGGCTCACGTGAACCCTTTTCCAGCATCATGTGTAAGAATCTCTGTACTTTATCAAGCCCAGGATGTAATAGGTTGGGTTTTCCTACTTCTCTTAGTGTCATTTGATAACTTTATTCTCAGAGTTAGTAGAGCGTGAGCGAAAAGCATGCACTGCTGTTTCTTCTTGCTGGAAAGCTCTTTGTTCCCACTGGAAAAGTTTGCCTTTGGCAAAGTGGTTCTCCACACTGTAAAGCTACCTGGCTGTAAAAGTACAGCTTTGCTGTAAAGTGCTTCCCTAGCTGCAAAATGTCCATGCGGCTTGCTGCCTCCATTTTTTGCTTTTGTTTGCTCTTGCGGAAGGCCAAAATAGGTCTAAACATATCCAGGCTTGTACAAGAAGTGTTTTCTGCTCTCCCTCTCTCCTACTCTTGGGGAAAGAAAGGATGTGAAAGGAAAGCAAAAGGCATGACACAGTCTCCTTCTTTCGTTCCAAACTTGTAAACACATGAGGTGTTTGTACACTTGTTTGTGTTCTGCCCTAAAAAGTAAGCCCTGACTTTACCTAATATGGTCAGTTTTGGCTAATCTGTGGCCAAAGGAACCATTAGTCTTGGACTGCACTGATTAAAAGAGATGAGCAGATGAACACAATGTGCTTTGCTGGTGCTCTGCCTTACAGTGCTTCTGCCATTGCTTCTGCCTCACTGCTGTTGCAATCCTGCCATGCTCTCCTAAGCTATAAGATAGCTCTGCCACATAATAACAAGCCCTGGTACTTTGGGTTCGTATATCTGGAAACTGCCTTGTCTCAGTTTACCAGAGATAGGCTTGCTTAGCCAGCATGACATTGTGCCCATCTGCACATCTACAAGAGATCCTGCCTGCCCCTCTGCAAAGCTCCATGCCAAATCCGGAGCCCAAGAGGAACCAGGATCAGGTCAGAGATCATCTGCCTCTCTCCCAGCACCCTTGTTAGAGCTTGGGAAGATCTACAAGCCTGAAAGGCTGACAAGATACCAACAGAACTCCCTGCAAGTGTTTGGGTACTGTCTGGAAACTGTAGTTAGTCCCGGCAATCCAGGGATATCAATAATTTGTGAGTAAATACTTAAAGCTTCCTGTAAGTGAATCCAAGTGCCTTTTGCTTTAAGCTTCTTAAGTGGGAAAGTGGTACAATTGACTACAAGAACTTATCTTTGCATTCTAACAGTTTAATGTTGTATTATTGTGAGTTACTTCGTAAGTGTTCTAGACTCTCTTATGCATAATACTTTCATTACAGTTACAGAGAACCTATTATTAAAATTGTGGCTGGTAGTAAGACTCCTCAATATCAAAATTAGTACACTATATTAATTTTAAAAAATCCTATCTCGCATCATACCACCTGCCATAACATTTGCATCACAGTTGTGGATTATAAATTGCAGTTTCTGTAAGGCTTTCCAAAAACCAGTACCATGCTGCCTCATGAGTAGAACTGGATATTTCCTAGTATCTCTGGGGATTGCCTGCTGCTTGTGAGTGGGAGAAAAGGCAGTCCTTGTGAATTCATCTTTTTTCCAATTACTGTTTTCCTTAAACTGTTTATTATTGTATGGATACATATTGCGAATGTGTTTTCCTAACTGAACACCAGAATCTGTAAATATTTTCTCTGACTTTGTACATAGTTTTGGGGATGGGGTTTTGCAACTAATAAATAATTTGCATTACTATTAATTTCCCACCTATCTCCCTATTTATTTTGTGACATCACGACAAACCAGTGTATGGTATCTTTGGGAATGATATGATACACTGCCACCTTCATTCTTTTCTCCTATAAAAGACTGAAACTCAATCTGCAGAAAGTGAGTAGAGTCTAAGTCCTCTTAATTTGCTTTGAATTATACTTAAAGCAATTGTCCACCTGTGAAAAGTGATTACCTAACTTCAGCAAAGGCTACCAAACGCACAAGCCATAGACTCTATGCCACATCTTCTAGCTAGAAAGCACTTGAAGCTCTGCTCTGATGCTGCTTCCTACCCTGATCCTTACCTCAGGTCTAAGCTCTTGCTCCTGCTCTTCGTTCTTCACACTGTTTTTATCATTACCCATTAATGACTAGGCTGCTCAGCCTAGTAATAAGATGTGCTGTACTGGATCCTGGACTGGTATGCTTTTGACTATTTTTGGCTTTGGTCTGCCCTGAATAGGATGTCTCCTTTCTATATCTGTTGGCTTGCTCACTGATGATGTGATGTGAGCAGTTTTTTTCTGCTGCGGAGGATAACAAATAACAGCATCACTACACAGCTGCTGTCACACAGGTCATCAGTCTTTCCCTAGTGCTTTCCTGAGGTTTTGTCCTTTTATATTGAATTTTCCTCCTCTTCTTCTACCTTATATAGATAAGTAAGGATGGGAATTGCCTTCTCTATTACCAGGGCCTTTGTTTTTCTTTCCTGCCCTTAATTTCCCAACACCAGGAGGAGGTGGAACAGAAAGCATGTTTGGACAAGTCAGGACATGTTAAGACCTAATTTAGCATATTTTGACCTTCCACGACAGATACCCTCTTCCACCATTCTTGGACTTCAGGAGAATTTCTGCTCCAGCAGCTCTTCCTCTGTCCTCTTCTTCACTGGCCTTGGTGTCTGGAGGACAGTTTCTCAAATTTTTCTCAGTTCTTCCTCACAGCTGTTGTGCAGCATGTTTTCCTATTCTTAAGTGTGTTATTACAGAGTTGTCAATATCTTGGATGAGAAGCTCAGCTATGCCTGTTGTGAGTCCACTGGCACTGGATGGAACTGTCCATGTGTGGGTGTTATGATCATTAATAATTATGAATTATGGATACTCTTATGAATGAATTATTAATTTTATAATTAAATTTAATTTTTATTAAAAATTGGGACAATTCCCTGAAATTCTTTGGATGTTCAGTTGACAAGAGGCAATTACACAAAGGTTATTTATAAACACTTAATTAAAGAGTTTAAACAGTTTGATTTAAACAGTCAGAACTATTACAGGAGGGATGTGGACATGCTGGAGCATGTCCAGAGAAGGGCCACAAGCATGATCAGAGGGCTGGAGCACCTCTCCTATGAGGACAGACTGAAAGAGTTGGGGCTGTTCAGTCTGGAGAAGAGGAGGCTCCCAGGTGACCTTCTTGTGGCCTTCCAGTACCTGAAGGGGGGCTATAAAAAAGCTAGGGAGGGACATTTTAGGCTCTCAGGTAGTGACAGGACTAGGAGCAAAGCTGGAGGTAGGGAGATTCATATTGGATGTGAGGATGCGTTCTTCAGCACGAGAGTGGTGAGACCCTGGAATGGGTTGCCCAGGGGAGTGGTGGAGGCCACATCCCTGGAGGAGTTTAAGGCCAGGCTGGATGAGGCTCTGTCCAGCCTAATCTAAGGTAGGGTGTCCCTGCCCATGGCAGGGGGGTTGGAACTAGATGATCCTTGTGGTACCTTCCAACCCTGACTGACTCTATGATTCTAACTTGGTAAACAGGGAACTGATAACAGGGAAAATTCTAACCCCGCCTTACTCACAGGGAGGATAGATACAGAGTGTCCCGGGACAGGAGGAGGAAAGATTTGCCTTGCCACTGCTGGTGCAAATCTGCAACACACGCTGCAAACACGTGGCTGCTGTGAAAGAGGTGTGAATAGTCCTCCAATCACAGTGGAAGGCAGCAGGGAAAAGGAAAGGCAAGGGCTCTAAATCGTCCCCTTAAATACACTGTTTTGAAAGGTGAAACTGGCCAATAGGCCTTAGTGTCCATTGTTTTGGCCAATGAATTCAAAGTTCTGTGCCTAGGTATGCTCTCTAACACTTGAGGGACAGCACAAGACACCTGACTTGGTCATGTGCCATGGGGCCTTATTAGGTCAAACCTGCATTGTTTTGGTCACTCTATCAAGCTCCGGACCTTGCTACAGGAGGAGGAGAGCAGGGGTTTGAACTAATTTGGCAGGATTTGTGCCCTACCAGGACAATGGGGCAGACCTATTGTTTTTGCACAGAGGTCACTCCTATAGTCCCACCTGCCAGGAGATGGGCACCTGCACACAGTACAAATTATGCTCAACAGTATTTTAAACTTGGGTGTTTCGAGGCCAGAAATACTACAGAGGAAAGAAGAAAAAGTATGACAGCTTCTTAACTTTGTTTCTGAAACAGGATTCTGAACCTGATGCTAGTCTAGTTATTGTCACACTTTCTTTCAAGCATTGAAGTAGTAGATGAAACAGTTGCTTTGGAAGACCCAAATATTCTGAAAAGGTCAAATGACTTCAAACAGTTCTCTGCCCCTACTTACACCTTTTACAAAAAAAATGAGGAATTGGCAGTCACTTGTATGCAGTCAATATTGCCTTCTGTTTTTACACATTTGTAAAATGTGCAAAAACTTTACCTTAGTTTTTAGTTATCAACTAATTAAAAACACTCTGCCAGCCTCTCCTGATCTCTCCCTTCATTGTTCACCACACAGATGTGTGCCAAGTCATCCACTTGCTGGTTCTATTTTGGAGCAGGGGTGTCTAGTTTGGAGTGCCCTTTGACCCATTTCACCTTGATGGGTCTTGCCTGGCTTATCTCTAATGACCTTTGCCAATCCATAGCTCACCAAAATTAGTATTGTCAACCTCCCACTGATTTGCCTCCCATTGAGTAACCCATTCAGTGGCTCCTTTGAAAGTGGCATATGAATCAGTGTAGACAGCTGTGGCACCATTTTTCTACAGCTAACATTAGTGCACATAGCTCTCCCACTTCGACACTACCTTTGAACTAGTGCACGTAGTTCTCCTACTTGGACACTACCTTGATAACAGTCCTGCTGGTACCAGTCTCCATTGCTGTGGACCTGTAGTACCACTGTGATCCCACCTGATGGGAGGATGCATTCGTGAACCACACACCCTCAGTGTCAGAGTTTGGAGTGACCTCAGGTGCTACCTGTATTGGAGAGGGTCTGTAAGTTTGGCTTAGCAGAGCTATGTCCAGATTCACTGGCTGTTGCAGTCTGGACACTTTGGTTGGGCCTTCCTTTAATGGCATAAGCTGTCCAATCTCTGCCAAATTGGCATACCATTTCCTCACAATGGTCTTCTGGGCTACCCTCTCAGGTGGGGGAGTTCCCTTTAGGATTGCTTTGAGCAGAGGAAAAGAGCCCTGTACCACAATATCTTGTGTAGTATGAATTTTTTCTGCTTCTTTGACAGCTCGGGTAAGGGAAGAAAGCCCATTCTCCCATTCCAAGTACCTCTGCTCAGCTTCCTTAAAAGCTGTGGAGGAGAACAGAAGAGCTCTGTTTGGGCCTTCAGGTCCCCTTTGGAATATTCCACAGTACGAGGTATGTTCAGAAAAGCCCCATTCAGCCCTAAGGTCATGTCTTGGGTGCAGAGGGCCCAGCTTCTGGAAAGCTTGGAGCTCATCCTTTAAGATGGTCAGGCTTTCAGTGTGCCTTGGTGTCCAGTCCCAGATTTTGCACTTTTTCAGCAAGTCATACAGGGGACATGCTATCACAGAGAAGCCTGGAATGTGCTTTCTCCAACAACTCAAGGTACCAAGTAGCTTTTGTAACTCCTTCTTACAACAGGAGGAGGAGATAGCAGGGGTTTGAACTAGTTTGGGCACGATTTATGCCCTACCATGACAGCATGTCACTGCTCATTGCCTTATTCCAAATATAAACTTCCAGTTCTCCTCTAACGTAGTGCAGTAGTTTGGAGACAGTAATATTTTCTGTGCTTAAGCATCAGTCTACTCAGTCCTCCTTTGCTAAGAAAGGAGGCATTTTATTTATCAGGTCATATTCTTTGAGAAGATAGGCTTTTATCCTTGCAAAACTCACTTCCTAAACATCTGTAGATCTGCAGAGCCTCCATTGGAGGCCACGAGGTAGCAATCTAAATTATCACAGCACGACTTAGTAGTCCTGGGAAGAATCTATGGGTTTTTTCCCTCTTGATAAGTTACATGGTTACATCTTGCCACCCATTTATCTTTACTATTAATATAATATTTAACTTCTACTGAGGAAGCTTAGCATAAACAGAATGGGACCATCTGGTTCTTCTTTGCCTTAGGGTAATGATGTAGGTTAGGAACTTCACTCCCCCACTATAGTTGCAGTATGGCAAAATTTACAAGCACATATACACAATATATTTACAAGTATTTACAATTATGTACAAGTTACAAATAATACAGAAATCTCAGCTCCCTCCTGGACAAAGGAAACTGCCCAGAAGGGGCTCAAAGCTATCCCCTCTTTCTCCCTCTCTATCTCACTTCCCAGCCAGCCAAACAAAAGAACCAGCAAAGCTTATACTGTTACGTGTTAGCTGAGATTAGAGAAGAGATATTTGAGCACATCAAAGGAGAAACTAATAGGGCAATGTCCCAGAACAGAGTGAAGGAAAATTTGTTTACATTTCAGCTTTTTATGCCTCTGAGCAAACCAATGGATGATATAGGCTTCATCATTATTTTCTTTTTACAACCAGTGATCCAATTTCTCTCATTAAAATATTCCAAATAGCTTCAAACCAGCATTTGTAACTTGTGAAAATCTTGGCAGAGACTTTTCACACACAAAACTGGGTTCAATAAAGAGAAGCTGAACATTTAAAAAAAAAAATTCTTATTTTGATCGAATTACACAGATCTTGTAGTTTCTCATTCTATCTCTATGATTTACAATAAATATCCTGAAAGCCTTTTTATTTTATTTTATTTTTTTCTTCTTTTTTTGGTGGACAAAGTATATTTAATGCTATGTTTTCTTAAAAAATTAAAAAGTGAAATATGTTTATTATTTTCTTAATTCTTGTGTTTGCAGCACTGTGATCTTCTAGGGTCTTGATAAACAAGCAAACTAAAACAACAAAGAATTTCTACTCAGTTCCACGTCAAGCCAGAATTTCTCAAAGTGTTTATTTTTATAGAAGTGTTAATACATTTAATCAGCTGTTCAGGTGTATCTTGCGGCCTTTAAAATTGTTGGAGTTTGTTTTGGTTTTTGTTTCTTGTGGGTTATTTGTTTTCTTTCTGTTATTACTGTATTACAGATCTGACTATCTGCCTTAATTTAGCATTTCTCATATTTAAATGCTCTTAAATGGCATGTCTTACTGTAAGGGCTGTCTAAGCATATTGCATACAGTGTAACATTTAGTCATTACGTTTTGGGAAGAAATGCAAACCTAATGAATAGAACTGATGAATACATTGATTTTTACAATGTATTTTGCAGTGGCTTATTACTATGTAGTGGATGCATATGTGTGTGATGTGTAGTAGTAACAAAGAGTCAAAGTCCCATCTAACTCTCAAACAATTTCAGAGAGGGGTCATCCACAATTTTTCTAGGCAACTTGTTCCAGTGCGTCACCACCTTCATAGTGAAGAACTTCTTCCTGGTGTCTAATCTAAACCTACTTTCAGTTTAAAGCTTTAACGCCTTGTCTTATCACTATGTGCCTTTGTCAAGTCCCTGTCCAGCTTTCTTGTAGTCTCCTTTAAGTACTGAAAATCTGCTAGAAAGTCTTCTGGGAATGTTCTCTTATCCAGGCTGAACAATCATAAATCTTTCAGTCTGTCCTCATAGCTGAGGTTTTCCAGCAACCTTCTTATCTCCATGGCCCTCCTCTGGACCTACTCAAGTGGGTCTGTCTTTCTCATGCTGGGGGACCAGAACTAAATGCAGTACTCCAGGTAAGGGTGTCATGACAGCAGAGTAGAAGGGGAGAATCACCTTGCTTCATGAACATTTATAGTGCTATAACTTCATCTTGTGAATACTGCAAAATTCTACGTAGCAGTGATTCCCATTCTGCTGCCTATTTTGTTCCTTTTTGTGAGTAGAAGAGACACAAATAAGAGCAGCTTTCAACAGCATGTTGAACATCTGGAGAACCTCTCTTGAAGGACCGCAGACACCTGGGTGCAGTGATGCATGGGCAAGTGTGCACATGCCAAACTAGAGCAGTACAGTGTTGCTGCAGGAGTCATACCTTATTTTTCCTGTAAACATCTCAGACCCTTCTGGACAGTAACTACTGAACACTACTTTTGGGAAATTTTCTTTAATAAAAGTTGCATTCAGGGACTGTAGAGAGTAAATACTCTTGCTTTATGTATTAATTTTAAACTTACACTAGATCTCAGTGCTTTTCTCACTGTGTGAGGTGAGTCCAAGAAGCTTTATGTAAGAATGGAGATGAAGAGGTTGCTCTGTATCTTAATTTTCCACTCATCCCTTGGACATTCACACAGGTAAGGTACAGAAACTTCATCTCTGCAGATTGGTAAGAGTAATAGGTGTGTTATAGTGGTAATGGCTAAACCAGGCTATCAATACCTCCTACCACATGTTAAACTACTGTCAGAAAACATTTGTGTAAATATTAGTGACAAATCAGATGTGCTAAGCTATTTTCTTTGGACAGTTAATCTCATTGCTAATATTTTTTAATATATATGTAGGTCAATTCATATATAGAAGTCCTCTGGTGCCTTCCAGTATCTGAAGGGGGCTGGGGAGGGACTATTCACAAGGTTTTGTAATGACAGATGAGGGGTAATGGGTTTAAACTGGTGGAGGGGATTTAAACGGGATGTTAGGAGGAAGTTCTTCACAGTGAGGATGATGAGACACAGGAACAGGTTGCCTATGGAGGTTGTGGCTGCTCCCTCCTGGGAGGTGTTCAAGGCCAGGTTGGACGAGGCCTTGAGTGACCTGTTCTAGTGAGAGGTGTCCCTGCCTATGGTGGAGGATTGGAACTGGATGATCTTTGAGGTCTCTTCCAACCTAAACCATTCTATGATTCTGTGATTCTATGGCTAGCTATTGGCAGTATCCGGTTAGAAGGCAAGTTCACATATTAATGACTCTCTGATCCAAACACAGTCATCAGTTGAATTTGAGTGCATGTTTTGTATATTCCCCGTGGACCAATCATCTAACATGCAATATTGTGAAATGGATCTTCAAGACCAGAAGACATGAAATAATTCACTTGAACTGCTTATATCTAAGACAAGCCTTGATTTAAAGTGCTCAGTTGTGTGATTGTGATGAAGCTGTATGAACCATTCAAAAACTATAATTAAGTGTTTTAAAACAGGTTTTGAGTTCACTGAGCCTTCCCTCTCACTTGATTAATCAGTGATTTATACATATATAATGACTTCAACTAACTTGGAGAGTAATTTATGTCATGATGTGCATGATACATGGATCTAACTGTCTTCTGTCAGAAGGATTCAAGAGCCATGTTTGGAAATTGTGTTTTGAAACCAGGAATAAATCTATCTAAAGCTCTTGTGCTGTCTGGCTGACATTATCATCTGGAATATATTTCCCACAAAAAACACCCAGAAAACCCAATTTGAATTTGGACTTTAAGGCTTTTGCAATACTTCATGTTCCATAAGTTGTAAAAAAGGCTACATTTTTATATGTACAAATTTTTTCTCCTGATCTTCACAGTGTTCATGCAACACTAGAAAAACGATGGAGTGGCTCCTTCTGGAGGGCATCTCAAGGCACTTGGAAGAGAGTAAGGTTATCAGGAGTAGTCAGCATGACTTTACTAAGGGGAGATCATGCTTGACTAACCCAATAGCATTCTATGAAGACATAACTGAATAGGTAGATTCAGGGAGACCAGTGGATGTAGCTTACCTTGACTTTAGCATGGCCTTTGACACTGTTTCCCATGACATTCCAGTGAGCAAGCTCAGGAAGTGTGGGATGGAAGAGCAGACAGTGGGGTGGATTAGGAACTGGCTACAAGATAGAGTTCAAAGAGTGGTGAGCAACAGTGCCAGGTCCAGCTGGAGAGTTGTAACCAGTGGAGTCCCTCAGGGATCAGTACTGAATCTGGTGCTGTTCAGTACCTCCATTAATGACTTTGATGACGGGACAGAGTGTCTGCTCAGCAAGTTTGCTGATGACACCAAACTGGGAGGCTTGGCTGATAACAGGTGAAGGCTGTGTGGCCATCCAGTGAGACCTGGACAGACTGGAGAGCTGGGCACAGAGGAACCAAATGAAGTTGAATAAGTCCAGTCCTGCACCTGGGGAGGAATAACACACTACACCAGCAGAGGCTGGGAGGTGATCTGCTGGACAGCAGCCCTGTGGAGGCAGACCTGTAAGTCCTGATGGATAACAAGCTAGCCATGGGACAGCAATGTGCCCTTGTGGCCAAGGAGGTCAATGGGATCCTGGGATGTATCCAGCAGATTAAGGGAGGTTCTCCCCCTCTACTATGCCCTGGTGAAACCTCACTTTGAATACTGCGTTCAGTTTTGGGCTCCCCAGTTTAAAGGGGACAGGGATCTACTGGAGAGCATCCAGCAGAGGGCTATGAGGATGATTAGGGGACGAGCACATGCCTTACGAGGAGAGGATGAGGGACCTGGGGCTTTTCAGTATGGAGAAGACTGAGAGGGGAATTAATCAATGTTTATAAATATCTGAGGGCTGGGGGTCAGGAGTGCTCACTTGCTCCCTGGGACAGCACAAGGAGCAATGGATGTAAGTTTCAGCACAGGAGGTTCCACCTCAACACAAGGGAGAACTTCTTTACTGTAAGGGACACTGTAAGGCACTGGAACAGGCTCCCCAGAGAGGTTGTGGAGTCTCCTTCTCTGGAAACTTAAAAGGCCCATCTGGATGTGATCTGAGCTAGATTGTATGGTCCTGCTCTGGCAGAGACATTGGACTCGATCACCTCTTTGGGTCCCTTCCAACCCCTGACATCCTGTGACCCTGTGAACACTGTTTTTGCAGTTACAGGATGGATACAAAGATACTCCACATGTTTAAATATCATGTGCACCAAACAAGAAAATGAAAGTGATATTTCTGGGGAGTAGCAGGGTTTTAATTTAGGGCAGGAGTTTGAAAGCAAAGATATTACGCTCTGTGCCACTTGCCTACATATCTAGTAGGGTTTATCAAGTGAGAAATCTCGTTGTTGTATCCAATATGGGCAAATTAACTCTCATATGGAAATTATTTATGCACAGTATTAAATTTGCACATGCAAACAGTGTATGATCTTCAGCAGGACAAGTCATGCATACAAACTTAAGCAAATATACAGGTTTTTTGTGGAATCAGGGCTTAACTTTCTGCCTAAGGGGAAAAATGACAGATATAGATGGGTGCAGCAATTAAGCTAGAAGTGTGCTCCAGAAACTACAAGCAGCAGTGGCAAAGGCAACTGGAACCTCTTTTGTGTTCTTTGTGTGGGTGCATGGGGTTTTGTGGCTTTTGTCTGGTTTGCTTGTGTATTTAAAAAAAATAAGTACAGGGATGATTTTTTTTTAATTAAATTTATCTGTAGCAAACTGTTTCATCAGGATCTTGGAGAAAACATTTCCTACCAAGATTACTGTTAAAGCTAGCCTCTCCCAAACACCTCACTTGTGTCCTCTGAAACCCATCTCTGCGGACACGGTTACAAACCCATCTCCTTGACCTAGTGTGTTGGTTTGAGCTAACTGGAGAATTTGAGTGAGAAAATGGACTATTGGCTGAGAGAGAGAGTTAAATATACAGTGTCACTTCACCTAGTTTCACTGAGAGAGAAGAAAGAAGATTGTTTTGAGAATGTTCCCAAAACATCCAGATAAGCCAGTCTGCTTGTGGAGTCAGTCTGCTCTGGGTCTGTGCTGGCTTCGGCAGCTTCTTTCCTTTGTCTCTATGCCTTTGAACCAATTCAGAGTAAAATCACTAAAACCGTTCATTCCTTCCTGCCACTAATCTTTCTGACCGATCTTCAGCTTATCTGCAGCATCATCAAGTGGTGAGATAAAGCTGGGGAAAAGGGGGAAAGGTGGTAGGGGGTTTTGGTTTCCCTCTCTTGGGGATTTTGGTCTCCAGGAGGGGTGTGGTGTCTGTATTCC
>VWZI01006569.1:27832-47341 GCA_013396835.1 Psilopogon haemacephalus
TGATACAAGACAAATTAGAGAGTTACACATTTTTGAGGAAATCTGTAGGAATGTTTGTTTAGCCAGACTTGTGATAAGAGCACAGGCCTGCGGAGGCTCAAGGAGAGAGGTGGGAGAAAGCGGTGATATCCCGGCGTGAGAAGGGGCCTGTCAAGGACATTGTCTGGCTTTCATCTCAGATAAATCTGTCAAGACCCTTAGAGGGGCTGAAACTGGGATAAAGAATGGGAAAATACCTATGTTAATGAACTCTAAGAAATAATTGTAATAACCCAACCCCTTATTATGAATATGTATCCTTTTGTAACATAAATTGTGGCTTGTACCAGCATGGGGTGTGCAGGATTGATGGAGTGACCCTGCCTGCACCCAGTGCTGCAATAAACATACCTACTGCAGAACTCTCTCTCTGAGTTTTGAAGTTCATTTCGCACGTCAGTTTTACTCTAAATTAGCTACCAAGACAGAGAGACAAAGAAGACCATGCAAGAGGAGCAGCCGCAGCCCAGAACGGTTAGAAACTGTCTGATATCTAGTTGTTTTGAGAACAGCACTTTAAAAGCAGTTTTCTTTCTCAATAAAACTCTGGTGGAGTTACTGTGTTTACCTCTCTCAGCCAATAGTCTAATTTCTCACCCAAATTCTCCAATTAGCTCAAACCAACGCATTAGTGCAGTCTGGGTATCACCGTCCGCCACGGGCCCATGGGGCAGCGCGGGGGCGGCGCTGCCCGCACCCAGCAGCGGCCCAGCAGGGGTCAGTGATACGCGGCGTGAGGGCCGCTGCCGCCGTGAGGGGCGCCGGTAGCTGGAACTGGCGGGGAGAGGCTGGCGCCGGCATCAGTATCGCGACCCGTATACTTGGAGCGGAGCTGTGACCTTTATCCCAGCTCCTCCGCCGGCAACTAGCACACGTGAGCCCTGGGAAAGGGCATGGAGGGTCTGGCTTCCGGCTTAAGATGCCAGTGGGGTACTATAAAAACGCGTCGCCGTGCCGCAGGCAGCGCGGTTTGCGATGTCGGTGCCGAGCGGGCGCTCGCGTAGCAAGTAGCTCGCAGGTGGCAGTGGCTCCGCGGCCCAGCAGGTGTCGTTCACCGGCCTCCCACTTGCCTCCTTCCCGCCCCCTCCCCAAGTGCCCTACCCGGTGCACCGCCGCCTCCCACCCACAGGAAACCTTGTGCGGCGGACGGCAGGAGGCGGACCGCGGCTTTATCGCTCCTGGGGTGGGGTAGTGCTCTCCCAGCCCTCCGCCTCGGAGGCCATCGCTACCGGCGTCCTCGTTGAAAGATCTGGTAGCTGTTGGGAATCAGTTGTGGGAAAGTTTACAGGTTTCAGGTCCAGAGGTAACGCGCTCGCGAGGTGGGAAACCCCTTCGCTCCCGGCCGCGGTAGCGGAGAACATTTCCCAACGTCCGTTCTAAACAAAGAGGAGGCGCGGAAACCTGCGCGGACAGGGCGGCGTACGGGCCGTGTGGGCGGCTCGGTACCTTCCGGGGAGGGAGAGACGGAAAGCCGCTGGTAACACCCAGCCACGGGCGAGAGCAGAGTCTTAGGGTCTCCTGAAAAGCCTCAGATCTTTTATTAGCCACTTTCCCAGAGCCAACCCTCGTCCAGGCTCTTCCGCGGGATGGCAGCGGAGGGCCTCCCTATGGGGCTTGGTGCTGCTCCATAGCAGCCTCCGGTCTCCAGGCGCCGCGGCCACGCGAGGACCCGGTATAGCCAAGCCCCAGCTGCGCCTCAGCCCGTCTCTGCCGTCGCTCGGGGCTCTCTCCGCGTCCCTGCTTACCCACGCTGTCGCTGGCCGTCGCAGCAGGCATGGGCTGTTTCTGCGCAGTCCCGGAGGAATTTTACTGCGAAGTTTTGCTCCTGGACGACTCCAAACTGACCCTGACCTCCCAGCAGCAGGGTATCAAGGTAGGGGCGGCAGGCGGGACTGCGGGATGCACTGCGTGAGAGCCCCTGGGGCTGGGCTTCGTGTTGTGTGGTGTGGCGCGGCTGTTCAGCCACCTTTGCCTCCCCACCGCGTTTCGATAGCAGAGAAGGGAGTGGCGATAGGCAAAATGGTTTTCGGGATCCTACAGGAGGCGACAAAATATCCTAACTTTCTTTGCGGACTTGTAAGGGAGAGGTGAATCCGGGAGACGCGTTCCTGCAGGGGAGACGTGGCTTTGGACACTTAAAGACGCATTTAAATGAGCAGGTGTCAAACACTCGAGACACTTACCACGAGTATTTTTCTGTAGATGCTACGAAACAAAGTTAGCAGGCGTCAGTGTATAGGGTCCGTTGAGCACC
This sequence comes from Psilopogon haemacephalus, assembly GCA_013396835.1. Lineage (NCBI taxonomy): Eukaryota > Metazoa > Chordata > Aves > Piciformes > Megalaimidae > Psilopogon > Psilopogon haemacephalus. The sequence goes on from VWZI01006569.1 coordinate 30,126, forward strand.
CCTTTCACTCCCTCTGCCCCTGCTCGCTGGCGTGCCTTCCGTGGACCTACTCGCCTCGCCGGATAAAGGCCGCGGGTCAGCGTCAGCTCCAGCAGGGCAGTGTCTCCCGAAGAGGGCTGAAGGTCCCACCTCGTTTCCACTCCGGTGGCCGGTAGCCTGATCGGTGTTTGGAAAAGCTCTTGCGCTGCTGCAGCAAGCACTGGCGCGGATGAACTCTTCAAACAAGTCTTATGCCAAACGCTAGCGAGGGCTGACAGAGCATGTGAAAACTGAGATTTTCCTAAAGGCCCTTAACTGAGTCTTGCTTACTTAAGCTTGATGACAGCAAATGGTGTGTTTAAGACGCTTGAAGCCCTTGTTCGAAAAGCCGGGGACTTAAATTTATTAACAGTAACAATCACTGTGGCACTGGTATTACAGATACCATTTCAGATCTTTGAAGTCTAATTTTAGACACTATGGTAAAACTTAAGTATACATGAACATTATGCATGTGTTTATGCTTTTGTTGCCTGTAAATATGTAGTCACACAAGCTGAAGTCTATTAAAAGAATAATCTGCAAAGATAGACCTATGGTTAGCTTCATAAATCCGAATCGTGAAAGGTAACAGATTTATGCAGTATCTAATAAAAGTTAATTTCCCATGGGAAAGAAAGGGTCTAAAGATACAGCTTCTTTTTAAGAACCTGAGACATGCAGTGTTGGGAGCAGTGTAGTTGAAGATGAGGGTGTGGTTTCCTGCTATTATTAGTGTGATCTGAAATATGGTACATTCCTAAAGATTTCATACCTTCCACTTGTTGGAACAGTGTGAGAATCTGACAGAAAAGTAGTAGCTTATAACCGTTTTGGGGTAGGCACACATTGTGCAGCAAGAAACTTCAGGGAAACAAGAATCTCTCACTGGTTTTCCAGTGTGGTGTGTGAGGTGCCTTTTTTTTTTTTTTTTTTTTTTTNATGTGGTTTGTTTAGGTTTGTATTCTTTCTTCTTTGTTTCTAATTGTTTTTAAGAGAATAAACCTGTGTTATGTAAAACCACACGCCAGCACTGTAGGTCCATGAGCTTTTGAAAACCTGCAGAGGGGAACTACGTAGCTTGTCTTTAGTGAATGGTTTCCACCATTGTGTTTTCACGTGTCTTTGTATTTGCACAAGTGTTTGTGCAGTTGCGTGTGATGAACAGCTCCTACCCGGCAAGAGTAAATACTGGTTTACCTTTTGCTGGGTTAGCTTTCATCTGGAAGAACTGCCTTTTTGACTGAGTCCTGCCATTTTACTCTGGTATGGGNTGAAGAGACAACATTATTTATGAGTAAAACAGAACTTAAAATTTGTCATATTCTGTCATTTGGCACTGTAAGTTTGAAATGTGGATGTTTTGTTTTAATTCGTTAGCATGTACGCATCTAAAACTGCGTAGTCTCTTTTTTAAATTTAACTTAATAGAATCTTACCATTGGCACTAGGCTATAGACTATAATTTATCTTAAAGATCTCCATACAGCTTCAGATTCTGGATGTGATCTTTAAGTTTTTAACTGGATTCACAGCTACACAGGAAGCATGGTTTTTGGTACCATTTCACAGGTCTTGAACAAGGGCAAGATTTTAAGTATTCATACAAGCAACTTCATTCCCTTTGTTTCTCTCAGGAACATGTGTGTCTGCTAGAAATAAAACCTGTAGCTTATTAGCTACTTACTCTATGTACTTGATATTTGTGGATTTAGGCCTGTTTATTTTGAAGAATGAAAGACTGAGTGTTGTGACTGTGAGAGTTTTGGACAACTTAATTTCTACAGTGACTCTGAAATAAGGCATATACTTGTTTCTGAATTGATACAGAGTTTTGAAGATCTGTTGCTTAGTTTGTATGCTAGTTGTTTTTGTGGAAAGCAAGATATGACATTTTTTAATTACATTTTTATTAAGACATTATTGGTACTACAGTGGTCTTTAAGTTGTACATGAGGTTAAAACAAGGAGCAGAGGTGGCACAAGACTAAGACTGAGTGCAATGTAGAGATACTTACCTCTTTTCTGTGGATTTCAGAAAGCTTGTTAGTGAAAGCAAAACATTGTTTTTTCTGTGGTTCCAAGTGAGGAAGCTGAAGTGAAAAGAGGTTGAGTGACTTTTCCAAGGTCATGCAAGAGGTCAACATCAGAGCCAAGAGTACAGTTCCCAGCCTTCTAGACTGATAGCAGCTGACCAGTCTGTTGTGGGCTGTGCAGTCTGGAGGGGTTTGTGGTGACCTGTTCTTTGCAATTGTTCAAAGTGAGTTTTGCTTGCTGTAGTTTGCATCTGGTTTCTCATAATTGCAAATGCTGTCTTCTTGTTCTCTATGTCTTTTTGGTTTAAAGTCAGAGCATTGTGTGAAAATGTGGAAGCTGACTCTCCAGCCTTCAGGTTTATAGTAGGCTGAAAATAGCTACATAATCAGGAAAGGGCATAAAGTATCTCATAATCTAAATGTCTTTATTTCCCTGTGGTACAATAAGTACACTAAGTGAGAGAGAGTTGGAGAGTACGTGTTTTGGGATAATAAAGCAGTGACAGTTGTTAGTCAAACAATTTTGTATTAAAAGAGACTATTCATCAAGTTCTGGTACACTTTGTCTCATCAAGGTGTATCGGCTGAGGTTGGGGCAGCTTAATCTCTAAAAATGTTCAAGAGACCAGTTAATTTTTTTTTTCCACAGTTGCTACAAATATGGTAAGAATCAAATGTTAACTGGAAAATAATATATTTTTTAGGACTGTTATTTTGACTCAGATTAAATAATAACATAGTCATTTTTCTGGTATATACCCACCTTCCAAGTGGATATAGCTGATTTGTCAATGTCACAAGATATTCATATGTCTTGTGTTTTAATGTAATGCCTGAGGGATTTGGGTATTAGATGTTTCATCTCTGTTAAGAATTGAAGTAGTTGTCCTCATACAGGGATTTGTGTGCTATGTTGCACAGATGTTACTGGAGATCAAGAAAACCTCTGTGGGCCATTAGAAAACGCTACTATACATGATTAGCTCTTTTAGAAGGAGTTGTCATCCTGTAATCTGTATGTGACAGGAATTTAACAACATTTTATATAATGGACTTCCATTCAGAAATGCATTTCATGGTTTGTGAGCTACGCTTAGAAGTTCAATGTCTCTATAGTGTACTTGATCTCCAAAGAAAGTGTGCGGTTTTGTCTGGGAAATAAGAAAATGGATTTTTCTCTAGTCATGTTTTACTGAGAATTTAACAAAATAGTATCTAACAATCAGAACAGGTTTTAATATCTTGACACAGTTTAAAAAAATAAACTCAAATAAAAAGCCACACACAAGTACAAATACCTGACCATGAGCATCTTATGGAATAATTGACAATATGATTAAGTATGATATATATAATTAAGTGAAAAACATAAAATATCTTAATTTTCTGGAGATTAGTCTGGTGTTCTTCCTTTCTTTACTCTTCATTGATTTTTTTTTTTTTTAATCTGAGCAGTTAAAAATGTTGCAGGCTTCATGCCTTCAAAATTTATTATGTACAGAAAATGTGGGGTGCACTTTTGGATCAGGCTAATTTAATCCAGGTTTTTGTTTTTGTTTTGATTTGAGTTGATTGCCCCCCAGAAAACACTGAAAACACTATCTGGAAAACCCAGTACCATTCGAGGTGTTGTTGGCAACCTTGTAATTTATTTTCTTCCTAAAACCATATTTTTCTGTTATGTGTGCATTTTTACAGAGCACTGAGGAGAAACTCAGGTCACATTGTCATACTCCTAAGTACATGTTTTCTACTTTAACTTTGCAGACACACTATATCTAAGGATTGTTTGTAACAAAAGCAACAACAAAAGAACGCAAACGACCTCTATAAAACCCGCCCACTCACCCAAAAACCCAAATAACACTCTCGTGCTTCAATATTAGAAAGTTTCTCTTCTGTATTAAAATTCTGATATGGATGTAAGATAGTCTTCTGGTTACACACTGAATACAGCACAGGAAGCTTTTTTTGGTGTGTTATGTCCATTTTCAGAGGACTGAAATAGTGCACAATTGCAGTGAGAAAAGAATGAAAGGAACGAAAAGGGTGACAAAACTTGTTAATAACTACTTCTTAGAATTACTGTCACATATTTGACATAGATTACTAGTTTAATCAGCATTTTTACAGATAAGACTAGGAATTTTGAATGCCCCAGAGAATAATCCTGAAATATATGAGCACTGAAACACTTTGTTTTCCCTAGCTGCACTTACCTAAATTAATGAAGCCAGCATTACAACAAGAAGGGACACCATTAACATTTAAATGAAGTCATCCAGAGCTTTAAGCTGTAATAATGTCAAGAGTATGTTACTGGTTTCAGTGAGCAATAATTTCTTAATATAACCAGGGCAAATGTAAGATGTGTGAGGTAGCCCTTTAGTTATTTAGCACTTTTTAATTTCTGTAACTTGGATTGAGCATTTCTTATACTATTTTGTATAGTTAAACACCATTTGTTTTATTAGTTTTAGTTTATTAAACTCTAAACTAAAATCCACCTGCGGAGTTGCAGTCCTTCTCAAGAAGTAAAACAGCTGAAAATCAACATGTGATACGAGAGTAACTCTTGGAGAGACTGAGTAAGTTAAAAGGTGCATCAGAAAGATAATTTTATTAATAAGATAGTTTTATGTCACTTCACACTGAAGAGGATCTGTTGCCAAGATGCTATTGAACATGCATGAGAAAATGAGCAGTTATGTATTGGCTCTGTAGTATCCTTACTAATATATGTATTTTAGGTAGAAAGGCTAGAGATTACATATATATTCCTTCTTCATTCTTGTGGTTTTTTTTGTTGTTTTTTTTTTTTTTTTGTATATTTTTTTTTTTCAGTAGGATTTAATTTTTGTGATGGTAGAGCAGCTGCGCTATTTGTGTTTCATTCAGACGTGGTATTTTTGCAAGTGAATAATTGTATTTCATTATGTGTGTGTAATTATATTTTGCAGACTGTATATTGAGTATGCATTTTAGACACTGCCTTTATGATCAGATCTTGCCCTTGGCATGGCAATTTAATTTCATAGTTCAAAATTACTGTAATTTCAGTATTGGTAATTCTTTTGTTCCCACTTCTTCCTTTGCATGCTTTGTTGGGCATGATTGAGCACTGTAGGCACTAAGGTCAAAGGGACATGCTTAGAATCAGCCCATGCTATTCGGAAGTGGAAAACCAATAGAAATGTTGGGAAATGAAAGCTCTGCTCTGCTGGTTTTGAAGCAGCATTAAGAGGGGAGCCTGCTTGTTTTACCAAGTGGGAAATGTTTTGGTTTTTAAAAAAAATCTCTGCTAGAAGGCTATGTTGTTTGGGTAGTGACCATGCATATGGATTGCTTTTTAAGCTAAAATTCCAGTATCACCAAGAAATACTATACCTTTTTGTTTTGCCTGTTGCCCCACTGGTCAGAAGCAGAATGTGCTTAGTGGCTTTTGGGAGGAAATAGATCAGATGGTTCAGTCTGAGGTGTCTTCAGGGACCACAGGAAGCAATAATCACACAATCAGTGGATTTGCACTGAATTTGAGGAATAAAAAGCAGTATTGGGGAGGTTGGAAATTGAGACTGTCAGAAACATGAGTGAGAGAGCAAAATAAAAAAGCTACAAGAGACTTTTTATGGAATGTGATTCTAGTAGTACCTTTCCAAAGCTGGAAGATCGTAGGGTTACAAATAGCTCTCTATGAGCCAGACAGAAGTACCACCTGTCTTCCTGTAATTCTTCAAGTTTTGGGAATGTTTGTAAAATCTGTGTATGGTTGAGTGAGCCTGTTTGATACTAAGTGGCTCAGCACTTTAGTACCTTTCCTGCGTTCTCATGAAAACGGGAACTGAGTGCCCTGGAGGACAAATTCTTTGGCTACCTAAGACAAAATACCTCTTAGTGATGGAAAAGAAGAATCTTTTATATCTTGATTGCATGAAAAGTATTTGGAAAGCAGAAAATGGCAATTTCCCTATCTCATTAGTGGTAAAGTTTGACACAGTTATTAATATATGTAAGGATATGCTTTAACACTTTGCAGAACTAAAGGCAGTTGTGCATCTTGCAGGACTAAGCCAGAAGAAAGATTATCCAGGCAAAAGACAGTGGACCTACTTCTTGTTTTCCGTATATATTAGACTGTAAGTTCTAATATAGGTTATAACAATAGGTTATGTGTAATGTCACCAAACCCATTTCCTAGTTACAGTAATGCCTATTTGTTATTTATTAAATATTGAATATGCAGTTCTAAATTAATATTTAAAATAAAATTAGCTATACAAAATTACATATCTGATTTTGGTTCATCAGTTTTGTTCAGTCTTCCAGTGATGCAGTATAAACATCATGACAAACTTCCTTCTTGTTTGGTACAGAAGTGGTGGATAGAACGAATGTGTGGCAGGAAACACCGAAGTCCCTACCCCACATGAGGTGTGAATGGGGTGGGAAACGGACTTCTTACCCCACCACCTCTGTCACCCGAGGTTTGGAATGTGGAGTAAAATAGGTGTAAAGTACCTTCTCCCACCCCCCATGGGCTTGAACAGCGAAGGAACAAATCGCAGTAGTATGTATATGGCAACTGGACAGATTGGAGTCGGACCTGAACTGGGACCTGGACCCAGACCCTGAGTCGACCCTTGCACGGACATGGAGACAGACGTTGCATGGACCTTGCAGGGACTTTGAACCAGATCTGCTTCAGGGACCTGCCTCAGCGATAAGCTGCTGCTGTTTGTGGGAACACCGCAAAGCACCCCGGGTTTCCCCTGAGATCGTGGCTTCATGAAAGCTGTGCCTACAGTCATTTTGGACTTTCGTGGGCACTGGATTCTGTGTGACACTGATCCACTGCTGGACTCTGGACACTGCTGTGAAAGAGACTGTCTTGTTTGTAAGTAGGGCAAAGCTGCTTTCCAATTTTCTGATTTTTTCCTAAATTACCTGAAAAGGCATCCTTGTGAAGATTTTTCCCAAACTAATTAGGACCCAGATTTAAACTAATTTGTACATAGATTGTGGATGGGGCTTTTGGAAATTATAAAAGCTACATAATTTATAATTCCTGCCTCTTCAGTTGCTCACAATCCATTCAGAATGTGATTGTATTTCGTTCTTTCCCCTCCTCAGAATATCAGAACGAGTTATCTTTATGGGAATACAGTCAGAGCATAAGGAAAACTACACCTTTTTGTCTGCCCTTTGCAAGGAAACTGGTGAAACTAGTTTAAAAAATGAGGAGAAAGTCAGCTGAGCAAAGAGTAGTGAGTTTAGCCCTGATTTACAGCTTGAGGCAAATGGTTAGATAGCCCTGTGAAAAAAGGTAATCTCTGAATACTAATGACACATAACATTAAAACAGGCTGGATTTTCCTGCTGGGGGCATTTAAACTGTCCTCAAAACTAACTCATGTTGGCCAATGTCAGGAGACAGGATGCTGCTGCATTCGTCCTGGCATCTGCTCTAATTCTGTTTCAGTGGTATTGTCTATTTCCTTACGGTAAGAGGTGAAGTACTGTAATCTTCTCATCAAGGATGTTGAAGGGAAAGGGAGTCACCAGGAAAAATGAAACTGGAAGGCCGTGACTGCTACTACTTTTTCTTGTTCTGTTTATGCCGAGGAACTATGTTATGTTGAGGAACTGGAGATTCTTGTTTACTATGATTGTCTGTGGCTGCTGTCTGTACTACCTGGAAGGACAATACCAGGGAGGAGTGCAAAGAGAACATTGGATCCTGGCCTAAGTGGTGTAGCTGGCCACATCTATGTACTGTTGCCTGCAGTCCAGCCTTACTCCTTTGGGAGTCCTTTGAAGTCTGCATGATACTAAGAGGAAGTCTTTTGTCTGTATAGTCAATTTGTTTATTTAGTATCAATTTTCTTTTATTCTGGCAATCTCAATCTATTGTAATTCTGATTGTCATAGCATGACTGTAAGGGGTGAGTGATTGGAATGCAGTGCTTTGAAGGTGTGTGCATTCCTGGGTAATGTTGAAGACTGACTTGAATGATTGAAAACAAGCTGTTCATACTGGGGACCATGCAGCAAACGATTCTGACAGCTGTGCCTGGATCTCTCTTCAGAGAAAATAAGAAGGGGTCTTAGGAAAAAAAGTTCAGTAGTGGTGATCGGGAAGAAAAGGCCATGGGCAAATTGAAGGAGGGACAACATAGTTACACTTGCAAAATCTTCTCTGATATTGCTGTTTCTTCTGTGAAAGAAGTAAGGAAAGCCGGAAGACCTTCCAGTGGAACCTTTTGAAGAGGTATGTGAATGTCCTGACTTTCCCTCACCTTTTTAGGTTTATTTTGCATCGGCTGCCTTGGGTAGAGGAGGAAAGAATGGGATGTAAATTATTTTTAAGTAATTGTTTCAGGATTGAAGTTGAAAAGATGAAAGATTTTGCTTCTTCAGCTGTGTTCTTCCTCTTATTCTTTTTTTTCTCTCTAGAAATCCCTCAGGATTATCTGGTTGTTCCATAACACATGCCTGTATGTGTTTTTTGTGTGTGACATTTCAGTAGGCTGAACACTTCAGTTCTCTTTTCAGCATGTGCATTCTTTACCTCAAGCACAACAAGCTCTGAAGCAGTGGGATCATATTTAGAAGCAAAATCTTCTTGTGTCTTTCTAAGCTAACATATTTGTTCTGGATCGCTTTGTCTCTTGTTCTTCTGTGTTAAGGTTTAATAAACTATAGTGCTTAAAAAATTGCATCTACTAACTGTCTTTCTCAAAAAATTGAGGATGTTTTTTTCTCCCTTAATGGTTGACACTAGTATTGATAAGATTTACTGTTAAGAATATGCTTTTGGCTTTTTGTATTTCCTCAAACTGTTTAGCCAGTGTTCCTAGGATATTGCTGCAGAAGCCAGTTCTCTTCCTCAGGCAGTGATTTGGTGATAAAGTTTGCTCTTGTGAGAGAAATAGAGAGTTAGCAAAGCCTTCCCCTGATTTGAGAGTACTTGAAAGTGTAGACCTTGTTTCAATTCCAATGAAGACAATACTGTTCAAGTGTTTTGGTATGCTTAGGCACCAGCTTTAAGAGGAATCAAATTGGACCCAGTTTTTCTGTGAGCAGACTCAGTAAATAATGAATCTGAAAACAAGTGTGTTAGATCTTGTACAGAGATGCTAGGTGTCTTTCATATACAAGAAACATAAATTTTCTACCTTTCAAATAAAAGTTAATTTTTTTCTTAGTCATCCTTGCCCTTTAATCAGATCTTGAGTGTGACTTTTTCAGATCTTGAGTCTGACTTTTTAGACCATGAAAGCTGTGTTTGCTGCTTTCATGAGAGAATCTTTATTCTGTGATCTTAGATCTCTCGCTTCTCTTTTCCCACCTTCCTAAAAAACTCTGCTCTAGAAGCTGGTTTCACAAGCTGTGTCTTGAAGTCTTGATTTAAAGACAAACTGCAATGCAAACTATGTTTATGATGTCTGCTGCTTTTTGAACAGTCAGCATGGATGAGCATAAAGAAATAGGTTTATTTTTCATCTTCTATGTGTGCTTATACAGAAATTGGAATAGTCTGGGTGAAATTAAGGTGTCTGGGTACAGGAATCTATAGAATGTCAAAAGGAAAGAAGTTCCTCAGTACTTCCATTCTTTCATTGTAAATCTCTTTGCAGTGATTTGTCCTATCTGTGTTTCTGCAAAAGCTTAGCATTTTTTCTGTAGCAAAATTATAGCAATTCCAGAAAAAGGCGAAAGTCCTGCTGGAAAACATTCTTCTGACCCAGCATACTTTGTTCAGAGTAAGGTTTGATTGGGAGGGAATTAAACCACCTGCACTGAGTTCACTGAAAAATGTGTCAAACCCAGCTATTACATATGTCTGTCTTTCTCCCCCTATTGTATAGTCTGTATCTGAGACCACAACGTTTTCTGTTTTTAAAATTTGATTAAAATGATTGCAGATAGTTTGAGAAAACAGTATTTGGAAAAGATAAATCCAAAAGCACTATGTTACCCCTACTAACAAAAGGCAGATATTTCCTGGAGACTTAGGAATATTCCAGTTTACTCACAGTGCTATCTGTCAATTCTGGAAATCCTCTGATGTCTCTTTTTATTGGAAATCCTCCTGGAACTGTGTCTGCTTAACCCACATGTGTGTATGCGTGCATGTGTGTGTGTGAAAAACCCAAGAAAGAGAGCCCGAGTGCTCTGCAGCTTACTCATTTAAACACTCATTCTGATTTGTGTTGTAAACACTACCAGAAAGCATATTCCAATAGCCAGAAAGGGCAGAAATTGATTGCCATCAGTTCTCTGCTTCAGCATGCCTAGGCTTGCCCCAGCATGGAGGTATGTGCCTGATACGTGGCTTGGGTAAAAGGCCCCTGCATCCACTGACCACAGCCTTGGGGACGGGGACATGCCTTCCTTCTTGTTCTCTTTTCCCACACTCTCTGTTTTCCCCCCCATCCCGGTTCCGCAGAGGGAGAGGGGTTTTGCATGTATTGCCACATCTGCCCATCTCTATGCTCAACTTGACATGATAGTACTCTGTGTGCATGTGTCTAATTCACCACTGGACTGATGTAATTCAGTTGAAATTTGTGGACTTTATTCTGTCTCTGCCCAGAGTGGGTTAAGTTTCTTCTAAAATGCATTTTTTCTGTATAAATCTCACTGCATAGAGCAGATAGACTTACTAAGATGAACATTCAAAAGGTGGCCCCATATTACCTAGTTTCTCAAGCTTGCTCTGACTCATACTAATTTTTCTTTGTTTGTTTGTTTTTCCATATGGAAGAAATACCAGATAAATCACTTGAAAAGTAATATAATAAAATTTTGATTTCTGAGCATATAAAAATAAAGTAAATTAATGTACTGAAGAAGTAATTTACAGGAGCTGAGTCTACAGCACCTCTAAGAAGGAAATGCATGCTATGAAGTACAAACAAATGTGCTTTGCATTTTGAGGTCAATTAAAAACCCAACACGGAAACAGGAAACCTGACCAGACTGATACAGGCTCTTTGTATTCAATACAGGCTTGTGAAAAGAAAAAAAAAAATCATAATGCAGAGAAAAGTATGAATCCTCTTGGCTATTTGAAGCAGGAGTAGGGAACCGTAGGAACAATTTAAAGGAAAATGCAGTAGTGATTGTTTTAAGCATAGCCAAATGAAGCCTCATGCACAGTCAGGAGCACCATCTATTTTTAGTCTGAAAGATGGTGTTATAAATTATTAATTTTATAAGGCAGATGTGATATTAAGAAAAATGTTACAAATTATTCATATAGAATCATGCCAATATTTCTTAAAGGGAGGAGGAAGAAGCAGCAGCTTCTCCTGGCTATGGAGTCTCAGGCACTGACAAGACTTGCTTGAAGCTGGTTTATGGAGTGGCAGATGCAGGCGCCTTTCACGAGATGCTCTTGGGCGATCGTCTTTCAGATCCTAGTGCTCTTGGCTCACAGGACAGTTGCCGACACTACTGGGCTGCAGTTTTGAACTGTGTTGACCACGACAGTGAGGTGGCTGCAGCTGGTTTTCCCTTATGGTCCTCAGACGAGGCTATTTTCAGGCTTTCTTTAGCCTAGGCACTGCACAGAGGCTCTCTGCAGTAATATTATTGGATGTGAGAGGGTCTGCAACAAGTTTAGGCAGGTTCCTCTCACTGCACGATGGTCACTTGGCTTTCTGGGCTAAACTGAGGCACAGCTGCTTTCTTGGCTCTTGTGGCTCATCCAGATGAAACAAGCGAAGCAAGGCTTACATGCTCTGGTGAGGCTTGGCTTTGTGGCTTGTCCAGGTAAACTGAGGCAGAGCAGGTTTCTAGAGGTAAGCATGCAGGCTTCCCTGGGAAAAACAAGAAAAAAACCTCAACCTGCTTTACAGTCTTGGCTTATATTTATGATTTGTCCAAGCATCCATTTGGCCACAAAGACATGCAAAGTGATTAACCAAAGAGCATAACATCCTGCCAAACTTGACCAAATAAGGCAGATGCAGCAGGCCATCCACAGATAGGGCAAGTCTAAACAGGGCCCTGGCAGGCCTTTGTCTTTTTCCTGCTCCTTCCGGTTTACCAGGCAAGGGACAGGGTGGGGAGTTTGTGTTGGACCCATTTCATCCTGCCACCACAGATGGTACTGAACATTTAATTAAACAATGCCACTGGACTTCATTAGATAACGCTGCCGCATTCATGTAAGTTTAGGTTATTTTTCAAGTGCATAGCTGTTGCCTCCTGAGTAAAGTTTAGGCTGGAGTTTCTGTAGAGTGATATATTGCTTTAATCATGGTAGTTCTTGAGCAGATGGATAAAACATCAAAGTACTCCTGCACAGAGTCGAGGTAGAGTAGGCCCTGCCCTGGAGAGTTCTCAGCTGGGCTTCAGCATATTGACAAGTGTGGGGGGAGAGTGGGTTAGGATGAAGAAGAAAAGAGGCCAGATTGTCACTTCAGGGACCTCTAGGCAGTAGAAAAAAAAAAAAAGATTAATCTGGGGTTGCTGCTCTGCTAATATAAATTTGCAGAATTCTGCTGAGTGTAAATTGCACCTGGCATCTGTCTTGAATTATAAGTGCACATTATGGGTAGTTCTAGACTGATGTGTATCCAGATCTGTCATGGCTATCCTGATTTTGCTTAAGTGCATTCTGTTTTCATGGAAAAAAAAAAAAAGTAAAGGTAAATGAGCATAGAAATGGTTTATACCAATACAAATAATTGAGTGCTTACCTAGCTTAACCTTTCCTTAAGTGAGAAAGATAACAAGTTAGTGTTAGCATCTTAGCCACCCTAGCCTGGGGCAGGCTGGAATGGAGGTACACTATAGTTCCAGGAGTCATGTGGTTTAAAGATTTCTAGGCAAGCCTGAAGATTTTAAGCATCTCTAACACAAAGCTGCAAAGATAGCTCATTTGCTAAAGGCCATGTGGGTAATTGTACAGTATGGACTTTATCAAAGCATAGAACCCACAATCTATCCAAATCTCAAGACTTTCTCTACATGTAAAAACTGTCTTTCTGACTAACTGGATGTGCTTTTGTTGCTGAAAAAAAAAATGCAGTCCTCCTATGATCTGATTTGCTACACATGCCTTCAGATAGTTTTTCAGAATCACTTGAGTGCCAAGTGCAATCTTTAGAAGAGACTCATGCAGCATTTGCGAATTTTGCTGATTCTTACAGGTTTCTATGGAACATCCTATCCACATGCATGAATACCAAATATTTATTAATTCAGTTTAGTTTGGATTACAGCAAGATGATTTAGTTATGTTACTTTGTTTGCTGCTTGCTAAGAACCTGTGCAGTTTGTGATAGTGGTAGTCCAGCTTACATAGGTCTCTGATTTCACTGGAAGACTTCAAGTCTGGCAGTGCTATTGCCTGATTCTTTTAGTGGATTTCACTTCCGTGTTTTACTCAGAGTAAAGTCTTGGAATTTCTTGCTCTCATTTAAAAGCACTTAAACTTTCTGTTGTCATGGTTGCAGAGAGGAACTCAAAAGCATGAATACTGGCTGACCCATAAAAGCATCAAGCCTTTGTATTTCTCTGAGGAAACTCAGAACTAAAGCAAGATTTATTTTTTTTTTTTTTTCCTATCAAAGGTAATAATTTCTCTCTGCTGTAGAAGGGAATTAGATTAAGAAGATACACAGTGAATTCATAATGGGTTAATGTTACATGAGGGCATGGTCACAGATGTGTGATTCAATCTTTACAGGTTCTTTTGTTCTGATCTGTCTCTACTAAAGGAGCCACCCAGGATCTCAGTTGCAGTCTTTTGTTATTCTTCTAGTTAGATAGCTTTCTCTGACATCTAACCAGATTCACTTTTGTTTTCAGATAAGCCATTTCCATTTTTTCCCTAACTGTAGTGAATCTGTGCATAGAGCACATTTGAGCCTTAACCTTTTTTAATATGTTCCTTTGTACTATGTTACCACACTTGATACTAGGAAATGCTAGAAGCTTTGACTTTGGGCAAGGATGGATATTCAGGCAGTTGCTTGGCAATCATGAAGAGGAAAGTTATGCTTGTATGAGACATTGGTTTTTATGCAGATGTTTTCTGCTGCCATCTCACATTCATGTACCTAGGGAAGGTATCACGATTGGTTTGCTTTACCTTAGCTTTTTCTCTTCTGGGCAGTGTTTTTGTGTGCTTCTGTGAAATGTTGTCTTTGCATTGTATCCTCAGGGATATCCTGCTTTGTGCATTCCTTTGTCTTTCTTGAGTAGTTATTATATTATTTTCTTCCTGGGTGTTAAGGAGAGAGGACTAAATTAATCTAAATAATGAGTCTTAGTCTTCTAATACCTTCTTTTTTTCTGTTTTGGTTTTTTTTTCCCTAAGTCTGGTACAATGAGAGGCAAACAGAATCCATCCAGCAAACAGGTAACAGTATATATCTTGCAATGTCAATGATGCAAATCCAAAAATCTTGATTTTTTTTTTCCTCTTGTGGGTGGAAGGAGTCCCTTCTCTCTCACTATGTGCAGCAAATTAGATAATGCTGCTAGCATATTTTTACAGCTTACATTTTTGTATTCCTGTATGGATACTCTTACTGGAGAGGCTGAGCTGCAGTTATCCTTTGGCAATTACCCTTTGGCAGTTACCTCTAAGGACAATTGTTCAGTGTTTTTTTGAGAATGTCCATGCAGAGAGGATTTAACCATATGACTCTGCAAAAAAATTGGCAGGTTCTTCCTTTCCTGCTCTACAACACATATTCCAAATATGCTTTATGTTGACTGGCCCTGAACCTATTTGCTTGGTAGAATTTTGCCTGCTCTGAGACAACTTTAAACTGAGCCAGGCTGAAATCCAGGAGAAATCCACGAGTTGTGATAGGAAGTGGTGTTCTGAAGAAGGTGAGACTGAAAACTGGTAAGGTTGGTCTGCTAGGCAAAGCCTTGAGATGGTATGCAAGTGAACAGAGTGCAGTTCTTGCTTCTACCAGTCTAACCCTTACAGGAGAGTCTGGCTGCACTTAAGAAAGTAGAAAACTATATTTCATTTTTTTGCCCCCCTTATGTTATCTTTAAGATTTAAGAAGTAGTGGATGTATTTTTTACAATCTCTACCACAACAAACTACAGTCTTTTTTGGTGTCTTATTTCTGTTAATGGTGATGATTGTAATGGAGCATCAGGGAGAAGTGATGTGAGGGGAAGTAAGCACAGTTGTGTGAAGATGATACTTTATCTTTTAATTACAATTGATCTTATCAGTTAAACATTCATCTACCAGATAGAAATTCTATTATAGGTCTTTGTTAGAAGATCTAAGAGGACCTCAAAGACTGAAAATGTGTTGAGGCAAAAATTTAGCGTGAAAGAACTGAGGTTGACTTAAACCAACAAAACAGAAGCAGAGCAAAATTACATGCAAACAAACCTCACCACCAGCTTTGCCAGCTTCCTGACCCCTCTCCCATTTAAAAAAAATGCCTGCAGTTATAGGCAGATTTATTTCTCTCTACAGACTTAATTTTTAACTTTGTTGGCTTGGTTTTATGTGGCATCCAGTGTCCCTTTCCATTTTAAAAAGTTTGTATGAATTCACTTCTAAAAGGTAAGGCTCATGAGTTCAATAAGATTTTGGAGAGCTAATAATTTCTAGAAGAGTCCTCTGATTTCAGGAGGTTATTTGAAGGGAGCTCCTGTCTTCCACAGGCAAAACAATTTGGTCTCAGCCTTTGAAGCACTTACAATGGCTTCTTACTGGGCAGTTCTTGTATTCCATGTTGGAAAAGTTGTCCAGGGTCTTTGTGATCCTGTTGTGCTTCTAACAATGTAACATTAGGCTGAATCTGAAAATAGCATTAACCACCTTTCTTGTCACCGTTGATGCAGAAAGGATATTGAACTAGTATTTTCCAGTGTTGCAGTTTGGGTTCAGTTTTATCAAAATTCCATAGAACTTGATGGGGTTTTTTTTGGTGTGGCTCTTAGCTTGCTGAGACCCTTGTTTTCAGGAACAGCTGTTTTTTGTTTACCTATCTGATACATTTGGAGAGGAGAACTGTCTTAGTATCAGCACTTGTATTGCAGTTGAAGTTTTGTGATCCAGTCCCTTCTGAGTGCATTAGAATAGAAATGACATAACAGAGTTGGTGTTCCATTCATGCTTCTTCTGGCCTAGACTTGCTAGTATTTATGTCTGTGGCTGCAGATATGGGATGTACAGGGGGTACAGTACCAAGACTAAGACTGCTAATGCTTGACCAAATCTAGAGAAAAATGTTTTTAAGAGAGCCCATGTTCCTTGAACTGTATACTAAGTACAGCAGCATGTTTCTCCTTGCCTTACTTGGCCCAGCTCTATATAAAGTACCCTGCGGTCTACTTTAATTTACTCTAGTTGGCTGTGATTCTTGAGGAGTCATATGCCACCTGGCTATGGATATAATAGGTCTTATCCCAGCCACTCCCTTTCTCCTCCTTGAGAAAACATTGTGGGCAGAAGTGGATTGCAGCCTACAAGGTCACCCTAAGTGGGGAGATGCCAACGTGTGACTTGCTAAGAGTTCCTACTTCAAGTTGTTTGAGGAACTGAGGACAGAATGCCTGCTGGCTTCCTTCAAATGCACCCATATCCCCAGAAGAATAGTTTGAATGTTACTATCCAAGGCCCTGTAATTTTTTAAAGATAGATGCTATGAATTCTGCACTGAAGACAATGTATTTTGCCAGGGATCTTCTCTACTTAAAAGCTTTCTTTAAACAGCTCTATAGTTTTAAACTCAAAGGTGCTGACATTTTTCTCTGACGCTTTCTCAAAAATGTTACTGACACAAGTGAAATAGAGAAATTACTTCCCTTAGTTTACAAAAGATATGTTTCTTGTTCATCTTGCTAAAAGGCGTTTTACTATGCTGTTTCTGAGTGCATATAGAGTGCATATAGTAAATGCAGTAAGTAATTATGGAATACAGTATTAATAAAGTCAGATTAAACTTAATTCTACCTGTAAACTTTACTGCCTACTCCTCTGGATCAGAAATACTTTAATAATACTTCAGTAAGTCCACTCTTGTTCCTCAAACTCCTTGTATAAGGCTATGTTTTGATTGTCATTAAGAATGTTTGTAATAGGTGTGTTTTCTGTTGTTTTCCTAAACCAATTTTTTCTCCAAAGGAAAAAAAAAAAAACCCAAAAGGCACATCCACTGATGG
>VWZI01006581.1:190-38664 GCA_013396835.1 Psilopogon haemacephalus
GGGGAGGTGGAAAGTGGGGAGAATTTTTTTTTTTTTTTTTTTTTTTTTTTTTCTGAAGGTCACCATTGACACATGGTAAGCTTTGTACAGGAAGAGAGGGCTTCTACTTGGAGAGTATCCTGGTTCTGCTAATTGGTTGCTCGTTATTCCACGAGAAATCTTACACACAATTTCCTGGTTTCAAATAAGACACAGATGGAAATCTTATGCTATCAGTCCTGGAGCAATACCTGCATGATTAAAAAAAAAAATTAAAAAACAATCTACAGAAAAATGTTTTTATTAAATACATCTTTGTGCAAACTGACATGAAACGTTCAAGCCCGTTCTTACATGTTTAGTCAAATACATCAGTACCATATATAGTGATGTCATTTTCCTGAACACATTCAATATAATAATAATTTTAAAATGCAGTAAAAGCCACGGATTCTGCAGTCAAAAGATTACATTCCATCTGGCAGTAGTGAATTGTCTCAGTGTTATATGAAGAACATGAGTGAAACCAAATTGTTTCAGAACATTTCTGATAAAGTCATGTCTGCCAACAGTCAGCAGTGGAGAATATGGGAAAAATGTAGTGACATTTCCTAGATTGCTGTCACAACATACCATGGCCTTCGGTTAGGGACTTTCCCAGACAGAAGTAATACTTTGTCTTTTGTCACCCTCAAGGGACTTTTCCTTTAAATGTACACCATTCTTTATTCACTGCAACTCTTTATGGGGAGAGACCAGAGTCATTACTCACTCTTTACATTACACTCATGACTATGCATTCATGCCATGTCCACCTCAGCCTGCCACATCTTTTCCAAGCTGAAGGATTCTAGACTCTTGTTACTTCTCATGCAGAAAATGTTTCTTGCCTTGATAATCACCATCATTCTCATCAAAACCTCAGATTTTTCAGTATAGCTTTGTTGATATGGGAGCACTGTAACTTATAACATTTAACAAGCATAATTTTCTACACAGGCATAATGATAATTTCTGATTTCTTATCTTTTTTTTTTTTTTTTTTTTTTTTCCCCATTGTTCCCAAATATGTTTTAATTTCTGTTCCTCATTATGATGATGTTCCTGATTGGATAGAACCTCTCAGTAAATGTATATGGAATTGTTTTATCTATACATGATTTACTTTATATTTATTTCTGACAGATTTCATTTGTTTATAAATTACACATTCAGCTCAGTGGATGGGATGTTCTTATCTTCCAGTATCTTCTGGGTGTGGGGAGTTACATACCCTCTGAATTTGTCTGCCATAAGCATAGGGTAGGTGCATACAGTCAACTACCTAACATAGGACATGACTACTGCGTTTAATATTTTACTTATAAAAGACTCCTTGCATACAAATAGATAAGTTTATTGGAAAAAAAATTAGGTTCTCTCTGTAAATGCTGTGTTGGATACGTGAATTTAGTTTTCATGTTCAGGCTTGACTTTTGATGAGTTCCTAAATTACTTTAAAATTATTCCATTTTAAATTATTCCTCAGTAAAGGCTGTTATATTGACAATGAATTAGCTAAAAACAGAATTCCCAAAACATCACAGCTTTAAAAGTTGGATTAAGCAGTCATTAGAACTTGACATTCTGGTTTCCCCTGATTTCTGCACATACTAAGCTCTAAAACTATACTGCATCAAGCTAGGACAAAGTTTCCCATATGAAGCAAATCACATGTTACAGCACTTTTAAACTGCTCCATATTTTTGTTTGGTTTTGTAGTTTTACTGGAATTCACTTTTTGCACTTACCTGTGAGGTTTTTTTTAAAGCTGTTACCTAGATAATCTGCAGGCATGACAAGTTCTGTAGGCATAGTTACCAATGTAATATGTTGGATTTCTCCTCTTTTAATGAGACTTCTGTAAGTCTTGATCATACTGTTAACTGCCTAGTAGTGTCTAGCACTACTCTTCTCACACACACTGCTTGTAGGTCACCGGCGCACAACAAACTCTGCAACATTTTAATATGGCAGAAAATTCAATGACACCTTACTGAAAACATGGTACAATACCTTTACTTTCAATGTAACAATTGTTTCATTTTAAGCCCAGCTGCCCCTGCTGGCTCAAGCTCAGTTCTTTGGGTGAGACCCAGATAATTATCTTCTGTGCCAAAGACAAGACAGTTCACTCGAAATGGTCTCTGGAGCCACCATCAGTGTTTCCAGGAAAACAGGAAACTAGGCCTTTTAAAATGACACTAATATTTCCCTAAAGAATTACTGAGTTGACCTTCAACTTCTTCTTTTAACAAGCTTAGGTTTCTATTATATGGATAGTTTTTCTAAAATGAGATTTGAATATTCCTCTTTTTTGAAAAATTTAAATGTTCAACAGAACGTGCTGCAGAATGGCTGATTCAGGTTGGATTACTGCAAGCAATATATGCCTCATTTTGCAATAGAAATAAGCATTGTTGAAAACAACTGTATTTGGTCTGTAGTTTGTGAAAGAAGCTGAAAGTATAATTTTGGAAACTGCTTGACTATGATAAATCTATGATAGAGATAGCTGTAATATAAAAATTTGTGCTTCATTATGCCAGTACTGCTAAAGTTTATTCTATAAATGGGTAGTATAAGAAAACAAGAGATAAAGGATAGATTTTTTAAAAATATATTCTTAATAAAATTCATCAGTTATCCATCATTGCAACTATTAGCTTGTTCCTTTCTTTTTTTAAATCTCTAATGAAAAGAGGTAAGTGTTCCTCTACTTCAGAACTGTAACTCTAGAGGAAAATTTTTGGTCATTTGTGTTTGAACTGCTTTTGAATTGTTATAAGATATTTTACTCTAACCCTAGACCAGTGTGTTGACCTGTTGCGGCATTGTTTCTCAGTTATTACCCCACTAGCATCAGTATCTAATAATTTACCATGGGGAACCTCCTCTTCTCTAGTCAAGTCTGAGAGAAGTATTTGAATGTGGACAGCTTTGAGTAGAGAGAAGTTTTATTGACTGATCACTCCCACTATTTGTGCAAGGTGTGCCAAAACCTTATATTATTGAACTCCATGGATATGTTTGGCCTAGGCAGCTAGAATATGGGACTGTACACCAGTAAATGACTGCCTATAGGGGTCTGATGCTAGCAGAGATCCAAACTGTGCTGTGGTCAGCAGCAGTAACCATCATGTGATGTAATATTATAGATTAATTACATGCATTGGATTATTATTATTAATAATTTTAATAACCAGATGGAAATTAATAAACTATTAAAATTATTTATTAATGTTCAATCTCAGCAGAAAACTTATTTATAAGGTTTGAGCACATGGTTGCGAGTATTTTCACAGGGAACAGGCAATATAAACAGTTAAGCAAAACTAGCAAAGCAGAAACATTAATTTGAGCTTTTGGAGATTCTTGTGGTGTGATATGCCACTTGTCCTCTAGGGGGACTCGAGAGGCTTCTTTCTGCTGAAGCAGATGACACAATCAAGTACAGTTACAGAACCAAACCAAAGCAAAAGCTTTAATTACAAAGAGGCTTTTTAGAATATTCATTCACAAAATAAATCCCTCTAGATTTCCAGGACTGCATTATACTTCCAAAAGGTACACAAAACACTTGGAGGGGTGCTGTAAGTAGTATGATACCAGTTGGAGACTTTTGGAGTTTCCCAGGACTCTGGCAGGGTCTTGGCTCCTTCCTGGGTGGACATTGTCCTTTCCAGGGCTCCGGACTTGGTAAGGAGGTTTGCAGGTGTGCAGGCAAAGAAAACATCTTGCTGGTAGCAGTAACCTGCTCTCTAAGATGGCTCTATGGGTTGGGGGTGGGGAGAGGCACCAGCTCTCCTCATCTTACCCATTCTGGGTAAGCCCCTTATGCTTGGCCTAGGCTGTCATTACCTGCTGGCAGGGTTTTTCATGCTAAGGCTGGTCGATTCAGGGAGTTTTTGACAATGATTCTTGCCTACTGCATGAAGACACTCAATGCCTCTCCCTGGTAAACTGAGACACAGCAAGGTTTCCAGGTGGACAAGCTTGAAGCATCAAAGCTTGTTACACAGCAAAGCTGGTCTGGAGCATGGCAGCATGGCAAGGCAGAGCAAGACAAAAAGGCTCGCAGCAGAGCACGTTGTTTACAACTTCACTGTTATTTTATCACTTGCCTGAGTCTGATGGCTCCTTTGGCCATAGAGATTAGTCAGTCAAAATGGTACTTTGCCAAAGCTAACCATATTAGGTAAAGGCAAGGGCTTGTTTTACTCAAATTTGGGAAAGCAGAGGACATGCATAAACAAGTGTATGCACCTTGTTTACAGACTGGGTGGCTCCAAGCCTTTTGTTCTTTTCCCTTCTTACTCCACACTCCAGAAAAGGCAGAAGAGGAGGGCAGAGGATCATGCCTGGACAAGCCAGGATATGTATCAGACCTATTTTGGCCTTCCACAACATCATGTGGTGATAACAGTTCCCAGCTGCTGCTGGGATGATGCCCACTACTGAGCATGTGAATGTGAGATGTAAGCACTGTCCAACACTTGCTGAATTACAGAATGACTCACTGACATTTTGTTAAAGAAGAGATTTTCAATCAGTAACACTGATTATCTTTTCTGTCGTTTATACCTATGTTCACTAGAAATCAAGTTGGGACGACTAACTTGTTTTGGAGGCCATTATAATATTTCTCACTTGGTTGCTAGTTTCAATCAGTGCTATATTTCACTAGACACAAACCAGTTAATAAGGTATGCTTGCAGCCTATTGCTATTTCTGAGCTATCAAATTTTATTTCAGGTTCATTTTTTATACAGTTGGAATCATTACGTGATAATGATTACTAGATGCATCTCTAAAATTAGCTTAGTACAGTCATCAAGGTAGTGAAAGTGCCTGTATTTCCTACATTACAATAGCTTCGATTGTTACATAATTAGCCCTTTGTATAGCAAGGGAGGAAACGGTAGTAAGTAGAAATGTACAAGTGGATCTGTTTTTTCTTAGGAAAAACAGCTGAAGGACAAAAAATAAGAAAAAAAAAATCAATGACACAAGAGACATGCTTGCACAGCAAGAGTAAGTTCCTTTACCTAGTGTCTAACTGCAAGGAAGTGAGAAGGTTTTGGTTCAGCACCTCTGAAGGTCCAGTTGTGGCAGGGCAGGGCACTGCCCCACTGGAGTTTTGAATGGGGTGCAAACTGTGGCAGGGCATACCCAAGTCCACTGCCCCTCCAGAGGTGCAAATGGGGCAGGAAATGGTCTTCCTTCCTCCCCACCTCTGTCACCGGAGGTCTGGAATAGGTGTGAAGTGCCTTCTCCCACCCTCCGTTGGCTTGAACAGGGAGGGAACAAATCGCCCCAGTATATACATGGCATACAGACTCAAAGATCTTGCTAGTTCTTGTTCAGTATCACCCTCATATGTCTATGTCTCTTCTGACACACAATGGATTTGAGCAGAGGAGCTTTTGTCAGTATTCACTTGTCTTCCCTAATCTGTGTGAAAACAAGAGATTCTGAAACACGCTACAATTACACTTGCTTAAGTGATGTAAGAATGCCTCAGATTGGAGCATTTTTGCTAAACTAAAATGATAAACTTAGAGTAAAAGCTGCCATACTGAAATACTGGACTTAGGCACAGTGTTTAGACTCCATACCTGCAGATACTCTCTGAAGATGTAATTCAATTTTCATTATTGTACATTCAATGGATTTCTCATTTTGTTCATGCAATGACTGATCTTGTGCTAAATACTGAAAATCATGCTAAACTGAACAAAACTATTTTCCTTTTCCAGTACTATTAAATTCTATCACAAAATAGAGAAGGGTCCAGTTCCAGTGTTGCACTAGTTGTTGGACAAAGGAACTGCATATGTAAATCCTGAAAGAATGTTATTAATTTCTTTATAGAAGAAGAATCAATTGACTTATTTGAAATATATATATATACGCATCCTCCTCAAAAATAGCAACAACAACAAAATCCCAACAAACAAGAATGTACAAAAATATTTGCCTTGTATTTCCTTTATTGAGAAGATGCCTATGCCTTAAAAAACAAAAAACAAAAACAAAAACCAACAAAACACCAAAAACACAAAAACAGGGCAAAAAATTTCTTCATGCACTATGTAGATAACCTGTCTTACTAGATAAGCAACATTATCATTTCTTTACACATTAAAGAACAATGTGCAATGTTCCTGGTGAATAATTATCCCACAGAACTAATTTTTAAGCAGCTGGGAAGGAGGGCTGCCTGGCTCATGCTACATCCAATTGTTTGCCTTCATAATGTAGAAAGTGGAAGGACATGTAACATGCTTGTTGTGGTTATGAATGGATTTTATCATATGTTTGGTAAATTAAATAGTACAAATTGCCTGCTTGTAGTGAGTTTGCAGTTACCTGCCCCCNATAATACAGACACCACATCCCTCCCAGAGACCAAAATCCCCAAGAGAGGGTAACCAAACTCCCCCCCTACCACCTTTCCCCTCTTCCCCAGCCTTATCTTACCACCTGATGATGCTGCAGATAAGCTGAAGATCAGAGAGATTAGTGGTAGGAGAAAAGTTAGTCGTTTTACTCTGAATTAGCTAAGAGACAGAGAGACAAAGAGGGATCATGCCAGAGAAGCAACCACTGCCAGACACAGACAGAAACAGACTGCCGTGCGGGAGGGTCAGAAGCCCTCTGCTAATCTCGTTTGTTTTGGGAACATCTCTCAAAACAACATTTTTTTCCTTTCTCAGTGAAACTTGGTGAAGTGACACTGTGTTTAACTCTCTCTCAGCCAATAGTCCTATTTCTCACTCAAATTCTCCAATTAGCTCAAACCAACACACTGCCTAAAATCCATGCTATTATTCCTCATATGTTTGAGAGGGGAAGGGGAAGATGCAGTTATTTTGATGCAGTTACAGGAAAATGGAAAGCAAATTTAGCAAATTACATTAAAGGGAAATGAAAACACAGTGAAAGTATGAGACTGTAAAACTGAAGCATATTTATTCCATGAGCTACATCCCTAATGTCTGTTCTTCAGTTCTACCTATCTGCACCTGTAACATCTCTAAATGACAATTCTTCATATATTTTAGATCACTAAAGAAAGAAGAAAACTTTGACTTTCTTAAATATGTCTCAGACAGTTGAATATGCTCTATTTTAACTTAAACATTACAGGAAAATAAAATTTAAAAAATGTTATCACCAGTTAGGTAAGTAATAAACAATTGAATTTGTTGTAATGATGTATCTCCTTTAATACTTTCTTTTAAAGTTTAAGCCCCACAATACACATTTATCAATGACTTGAAATACATATTTTTATATCTTTGTAAATTTGAACAAAAGTGTTAGATATGCAACTCTCTGATTGATTTGTTCCATTAAAGTATTTTCCATGGTTCTAAATAAAATTTTATAATGCAATTTACCATATATTTAGGTTACCATAATTAAGTAGGGTGTTTCTGACATTTTGTTTGACACGGATGTGAGAATTTGCATATTTTAGTGATTTACTCAGATGTGAAACTGATAAAAGAAATAAATCAGTATAAATTAAATGTGAACAATAAAAACACATAATTTATATTTGGTCATCTACTTTCACAGGAAAATATTTATCTTGTCCTCTGAAACTTGTTCAGCGTTGCTGAGATGACCTTGTAACGGTGGGCTTTTCTGTTGAAACTTGAAAAATCTGTTTCTTTTCCTAATATAAGAACTTTTGCGGTGACATTGCAGTTGATGGCTTGTTTGTGATCATTTAGAGGAAGTTAGCACTGAATATTGATCCAAATTTAGCTTAGGCATACCTGAATAGGATAGTGTACTTCCAAGTTACTAACATCTATTAATTTAATAGATATAAAATGTTACAAATTTCTTCATACTAAAGTCTTAATATCAAATTAAAATTATATGAGCATGTGTGATGAAAGCTCACTTGAAATACACTTCTCACAGAATGTTTAGCTCACCTTGAGAATGTCCAGAAAACAAAATACTCTGTAGCATAATCAAAAGGTCTTAATTTTGCCTTCTGCTTCTGGATTTCTTAGAGCTTTGACACCTCTCTGTACTCATTTATAATGCATTTTCTAAGTTACTTAGATTTAGCATCTAGATGCTGAGCTACCCATCGTTTCACTTACCCTTAGTCACCTTGTTATGTATTACAAATATTGAAATGTCTTGTTAATATTTATAAAGTAGTTGTTTGTACTGTTAAAATACAGATTAAGTGACAGTGGGGTGCCCAAGAAGAAAAATCCATTAAAGATGTCTATTTAAGGAAAAAAAATAAATCCATCTGCATGTAGCCATCATTACCTCTGCAGTGTAAAGTCTAGATTTCTCTTTTGTCAAACTTCTTAACAAGGCCAGGAGAGAGATGGAGTAGAATGAATCATTGTAAATTTCTATTAGCATGTCCCATTACAGCGATCACAACTAATGCTGCATTTAAATCCCTCTGTGTGCTACATAATTCCATGAGAGAAGTCACGGATCCTGATGAAACTTTCAATTCCTATGTTGCAAGAATATTTTACAATTCTACTGTGTTCTTTATTATGAAGTGTCATTTTCCAAAATGTGTTGTATTAAGGTTTCAGAAACAAAAAAAAAAATTAAAAATATCTTTGTTGAGTCTGAACAGAGCACTTTCAGAGAACTTACTGACCAGAGGTAATATAGTGTATTATTTCTGCCTCTTTTTTAAATAAAACTATCAGAATGTCAAATTTTTATCACCACCAAACCCAATGTTTTAAAATAAAAGCAATACACAAGTAAAAGGAAATTCCATTCCTAAGGATTTTTAAAAATAAATTTCAACTGTTAAATTATGTTATCAGCTACACTGGTATGTAATACCACTAGTAATGAAATATTATCTAGACTTTAGTCATGTTTTGATACAAACATTCTAGAGACAATATGAATTAAAAACTTAAAAGTCTATCTGAGATAAATACTTAGAAATATTTATGGAACCTACTCAAGACAAATGCAAATAACATACCTTTGAAATTAGAGCAAAATTAAATTAAACTTCTTAAAAATACACTTTGCTAAAACCAGTATTTTCAAGTTAAGTACTGTTTCCAAAAAGTCTGTGTAGATACATGCAGAAGGCTGCAAGGTGGTGAATTAGTCTGGGCAATTAACAAGGCAGGAGTTACAAAAATATGTAGTTGTTTTTATTTCTGAAAAGCCCCTCCCACAAACTATATACAAACCAGTTAAATTTGGGTACTAATTTGGTTGGGAAAAATCTCCACAATAATGCTTATGGGCAATTTAGTAATTTAGGAGAATCAGAAAATTGGAAAATGTTTAGCCACAAAATGGCTCTGCCCCACTTATAAATAGACAGCTTGGAACCCTAGGGAAAGTCTGTTTTACTCATGGCAGTGGAGAATTTAGTGATAGTCCCTTCTGTCCTTTGCAGCAGTGTTGGAACTGCTCAGTGTGTTCCCATGAACAGTGGTGGTTTGTGGCAGAGGCAGCTCCTTCCAGCAGGAATTCAGAGTGTGTTGGTCCAAAAGCGGGAACTGCATGCTTTCTCTTCACCCTTCTTCAAGATGCTCTTTGAGGTCTGCATCAAGGTCTGCCTTGGCAATGTCCCTTCTGGTAAACGTGAAGCACTTAAGTTTTCAGGTAGTTCAAGCCCAAAACATCAGGGCTATGCTGGTCTGAAGCACGAGGCAGAGCACAACACATTGTCGAAACTGAGAACAGTGAGGTAGACCACATTGTATGAGCAGAGCACCAACTGCTTGTAACTTAGCTCCATTTATATTATTTGCCTGGGTGCAATGGCTCCTTTGCCTACAATGATTCACCAGTCAGGATGGCACTTTGCCAAACTGACCATATTAGGTGAAACCAGGGCTTGCTTACACTTATTTGGGCAAGACACTCACAAGTACAGTGGGTACCTGTTTATCACTTTGGGAGGGGACATAATGGCCTAAGCCTTTGGTTTCCTCGCACCCTTGCTTCCCCCATCAGTAGAAGGGTGGGGCAAGAAATGACACGTTTTAGGCCTATTAGCCTTCCATGACAGGTGGTGACAAAAATGTTCTGTTCAACGTGGTGATCTCATATTATTCTTGCTGCTGGTGAGAACAAAAGAGAAAGAGATGCTGATTCACTCCATGAGACTGCCTTGCAGTTTATAAAATCTGCATTTTTAACAAGTACAGATTTCTGACTCCACGATTTTTATTTTCACTCATTTTCTATGAGAATTGTAACAGCAAGAGTGCTACTAAAACTAGAGTTTTAAAATTAGCCACACATGGGAGGTGAACATATGGATTAGTTTAATACAAAGTTCATAGTGTGCTTTAAGAAATGAATCTGAAAAATGACACAGCAAGTGTGGGATATTCATGCTATTTAAAAAGGCTTGTTCAGATAAGTGCTCCTTTTTTTTAGCTTGGAGTACATACTGTAGGTGCACTCAGAAAAAAATTTCCATCCATAAAATTGTTAGTGCACTATGAAGACTGTACAAAAGGAGGTAATACTGACCTTGTATTTCGCTTATGGCCTACAGACCCCAGTCATCATCATATAAATTATGTGAAACATGGTGTCCCACTTGTACATGACCAGATTTTATGAGTTGTGACTGCTGTGTCACTGTTTAGTGTCACTGATCTCTCTTTAATTTGGAGTCAGTGCTAATAGAGATCTGAGTCTGAAACATTTCACATAGGCTGCATAGTCAAGGTTAATATCAGTGGTGTATGAAAAGATGCGACGGAAGATTATCTGTACACTTTTGCTTTGCAGTTTGTTTTGCCTGACTTCATATTCACTGATCTCTGGTTTGATGGTGAGTTTAAGATTTCTACAATGTTTTTTTTCTAGAAAAGTTGGAAACCTAGGCTTTTTTCATGTAGGTTGCAATTATCATCCTTTTTTTTTTTTTCTTTTGTTAAAGAACATTTCACTAAGATTCTTCTAGACTCTAGTTATTAACATTATTCAATATTTTCTTTGTTTATGAAGAGTCATTTCAGATGCATCACCTGTGATAGCGGAGGATATTTTTAAATTGCCATTTTAAATGAATACACTATATTTCATTTTGCATAGTCTTGTAACTCACCAAGATTGAAAACCAAATGCTGAATTCAGGTTAGATGTTTCTTTAGATATATTTGTATCAGAGAAAAAGTCCTATAATTTTTTACCTATTATATATGAAAAATGTTTCAGTAGTACAGTAGTACCTACCCAGAGTCCACTACACAGCTGAAGTTATATTGAGTTATTTCCTCTGTCCAATGACAACTACACACTAAAATACCTTCTATATTGTAGAAATATGTGATGATGCTTTTCCTGCTTTCATTTGTTTTCTAGGTACAAGGTTTTAAGAATGTTTAGAAGGAAAATTATTTTAAATCCTGAAATTTGTCTTGACTCCATTCTCTCATTTTTTCTCATAAACACACAAAAACCATGAGCATGTTCCAGCTCAGTGAAGTAGTTAAATAAATTCAAATTTAAACACATGAGTTAGAGGTAAAGAACAATCAAAATATATTTAGGACTTAGTATAATTGTGACATCTTCTTATAATTATGACATCTTTGAATACAAAATCAGCATTGCATGCAAACCTTCTAGCTGGACATCTTTAGACTGTCATAGCATAAAGCATTACAGAAATACCATGTAATTCAGCAGGGAATAGCTGTAACACTGGGAAATCTGAAAAGGACTATGTTATACCACTCTCCAGTGTTTGATTGTTCTAATATAGAAAACTGTCTCTGGAAAAAAAAATACAGTGAAGGCAAGTTAATGATCAAAAGATAATGAGCTTTGTAGGTATTTGTAAATAATTAAATTGCAGAATGTTCTATTTAGTACTGTATAAAAAGTAATATGTAACCATCAAACTATTGTAAAGGAAATTACATGCTTCTTTAATATATTGTCTATGATACTATTATTCTAATTACTCGTTTACATATAGGTCATATAGGTATGATTAAGGATTGACTTGAGTTTTTTTTTTAGTACATGAATATTTGTTGGAGAAAGCACTCATGAAAAATATTTCCTGAGTATTTCTGAGATCCAGCACAAATTTGAGCAGAATTTTAGGTGTTTGTCTAAGATCTATGAGGCCCCATATTCATAAAGTAGTTTTGAGGAGTGTTTCATAAAATCATAGAATCATAGAACCATAGAATCATAGAATTAGTCAGGATTGGAAGGGGCTACAAGGATCATCTAGTTCCAACCCCCTTGCCATGGGCAGGGACACCCTACCCTAGATCAGGCTGCCCAGAGCCTCATCCATCCTGGCCTTAAACACCTCCAGGGATGGGGCTTCCACCACCTCCTTGGGCAACCTGTTCCAGGGTCTGACCACCCTTATGGTAAAGATGTTTCTTCCTAACATCCAGTCTGAATCTACCCATTTCTAGCTTTGTTCCGTTCCCCCTAGTCTTTTCACTACATGACATCCTAAAGAGTCCTTTCCAGCTTTCTTGTAGGCCTCCTTCAGATACTGGAAGGCCACAATAAGGTTGCCTCAGAGCCTTCTCCTCTCCAAACTGAACAGCCTCAACTCCCTCAGTCTCTCCTCATAGCAGAGGTGCTCCATCCCATTGGTCATCCTCGTGGCCCTTCTCTGGACATGTTCCACCACATCCATACCCCTCTTGTAATAAGGGTTTCAGAACAGGACACAGTACTTCAGGTGGTCTCACCAATGCAGAGTAGAGCACTTCCCTTGACCTGCTGGCCACACTTTTCTTGATGCAGCCCAGGATCTGGATGGCTTTTGGGATTGCAAGAGCACACTGACACTCATAATGAGCTTCTCATCCACCAGCACTCCCAAGTCCCTCTCTTCAGGGCTGCTCTCAAGCCAATCACTACCCAGCCTATATTAGTGCTTAGGATTGAAACTGATTATTTCTATGTCAAAATCCCCTGTCCTAGTTGTACAGGGAGGGATCGCATAACAGAACAGCCAGAATCTGAATTTGTTTGTCACAGCAGTGTGAAAGTCACATTTTTGTGGTTGGTGTGACTCACAGCAGTGCCTTCAACTTGAGTATCCCAAGATGTCCTCATAAGCAGGAGGTCAATGGTTACTTTTTGCTGTGTGAATGCTATCCTCTTAAAAAAAACCCCTCAGACCTGGAAAATATAAATTTTGACTTAATGAATAATAATAAGAAAAAATAATAAAAAGCTTTAAAAACCTCAAAGCAAACCAAAGTAGTAAACGAAAAATACCACCTATTTCAACATTTTCCAGGAAATAAAACAACATACCATAAACAAAAAACCACAAAATCTTTCAATAATTTCAAATTCTTGCTTTCAACAGATACTCATCAAATTTATCCCTAGACACTCTTACAATAGCTGCTATTTTGGAATAATTGAAAACTGCCTAGCCTTCTAAGAATTTCTGACTAATTACATTTTCTGCATTTTGTTTGTTTGGGTTGGATTTTTTTTGTTAGATTTGAATTGTTTTTTGTTTAAAATTAATTTGCTTGAAATGGTGAAACATGGCAATTAGAAACATTTCCTTCATCATGTTTGATTGTGGGTTGTTGTTTTTTTTATGATGAAAAATTCTGCCAGGTCTGAAGATTGTTTTTCAGCCATGAGACTCTCAACTTTAAGAAACCTAATTAGTCTCATATATTTGTGGCTTTGTTTTACATGCCCAAGAGCCTGCTGTTTATGTGATGTATATATTAGCCCGTACTTTACTGGTGATGCCATGGTAAATTCCAGTTTCTCTTAAATGTCATGGATGCTGTTCTTCTCCTTGTCTCTGCAGCACAATTAGTGGTAATATTCTTTTCCAGTTCTCATCAATAATCCTTAAAAGTCTATTTACAAACTATGCTTACAATTTCTTATTGTGTTATATAAACTAAGCTGGTGTTACTAGCTAAGTAGGCTTAAGTCTCTTTGTGATTAATAAAATTGGTAACAGTCTTTGGGATAAAGTACCTTAGAAAAGAAAGTCAACGTGACTATATATAATGAGCAGTGTATGAGACTGTGGATTTGAGAATAACTTTGAATTATGTTTTTCATCTAAATTCACTATTTAAATAGGTTCTTAACTGTTGAAGTATTGTACTGCGTTTATTTTGCACAGCAGAACTTAATTTTTATTTATGTTTGTATGGAGTATTTTATATTTCTTTTGTGTCATTCTTATCATAGCTTATCCTTGATGATCCCCAGACATATAGTAAACTAAACTAAGAATTGCTTGGAATTTAGGCAACTGTATAATATTCATGTTATGAATGGGTTTTCTGTGAGGTACAGAAGGGGTTATAAGTAGTGTGTATATTGGGCATCTCTAACCATGAGATATAAAATCTAGATCTTCCGAATAAATCTTGTGATTTGGAACAACCACACACCATAACTTTTTAATTTGTTCATTAATGAGTATCCCAGAACTTTACCAAGCTGAGGCACCTGTCTTATAAATTTAAACCAGAGAACTGGTCAACTGCAGGAGACTTCTATATAAATATCTGCTGAACTCTTTTGGCTTTGATTTTACTACTCTAGTAAGAGATTATATGCTTTACAGCTTTTCTTCAAGTTAGAAGTTTAATACTCTGGGAAGGGCAAAGAGTCAAAGTGGCAGAAATCTTGTTCCTTCTCAATGACTGGCATATTTTTGTGTGTGTGTTAGAGCAGCATATCAGCCTCAAAGTCTCTAATAGCTGTGCCTATGTGGAGGCAACATAAGTTGTACCAATTCTTGAGCTACTCTCCTTGACCTTCTCGTTATCATTATCTTTATCTGTTCTGCAGAAGGATTGAAGCTAATTAGTCCTATCAATGTTACAGGTTACAGAGGCATTTATATTTTTGGTAGCAAATTGCAAAGATATTTGAGACCTCAGAGATGCAAGGCAACTTTAGACAAGATGAAAAATGTACCTTACCTGATGTCCTCAATCTATATAATATATTATTTAAGTTATTAAGAAATATTGTGATTAGTTTTTCCCTAATCTTATGACAATTGAGGAGGGTTGTTTGCTATTTTTTAATAACTACTTTTTTTTTTCTTTCTGTTAGATCCTTACATGAGTATATAGAAATATCTGCTTTCATTAAACAGATTATTTTCAAATTTATATGGAAACACAGAAGAAATGGTAACAGTAGCATACCATGGGCACAAATATGAAAATAAAAGCACCTTTGAAAGTTGTGAAGATTTTTATAATTTTTCTTGGCTTTTTGTCGTTATATTTTTCCAAGATGATTTCACGATTTTTTACTTTTGTCAACTTGTTCAAACTGAATCTATTAATTTTCTTTGCTTGGTTTAGTTGTGTGCAGTGGTTCAGTTGTATGCTATTTTCCAAAATCTAAGATCAACTTGATTGCTAGAAATTTTATGGGCTGACTACTGTGTGGTTAAGTGTGAGCTTGCCAGATATTTTCCCCGATATCTCTTATACTAGGGTAGCAAGGGCAGACTGACTTGTTTAGAGCTGACTGTCATATCTGAGCTACTCTGACAGCTTTGAGAGAAGCCTTTTGCTTTAATCTCTGCTGTGAATGTAATCTGTTACCTTTAAACGTGCTGTCACCATGGCTACTTAATATTTAAGTGGAATATTGTTTTATACATAATAAGGCTGTGCCTAAGATATGCATAAATATATATAATATATATAAGTACACATGTATGTGTACACATATATATGTATATACATATATATATATATATATAAATATATATGTTAGACTTTTCTTCATACTTGAGCTTTGTTTTCCAGTTATTCCTCAAGGAAGTTAAATCAATACTGTATGACACTTGGACACAGAAATACAACAGCATGCTCTCTTGGTTCTTCTTTCTTTGTATTGTATAATATTTGGAGAGAAGTTGATAGCCTTGGTCTTTCGTCTAAACCTAATTCATTCTTCTATAGATTTCCAAAAGTCCAAGGTTAAACAGTAGTACCTCAAGCTATTGAGCACTTAAAACAATGAACTTGGATTTTTCTTTAGTTGTAATAAAAAGTTATAGTCTCCATGTCTTGATATTTTTTAAATTTTGAAAGAGTTGTTGGAGGAAAACATAAAGGAGTTTTTCCTTAATTTTCAATTTCAACTTTTGGAACTATAATCTACTTCTATAAGAACTACTGCTAATAATAATTATTCTTGCCCATTGCAGTAGAGTTTGAAAAAGATGATATTTAAGGTCCTTTCCAACCTCAAACATTCTCTAATTCTATTTTTCTGTAGAGCTGGATTTCATATTTGGTCGTACAAGTGACAGCATGGCATTTTTACACTAAGGCATATTTTCAAAAGAGAATCTGGCCTAAAAGAGACATTTTAAAAAACTAAGACAAAGATGAAAATTTATATTTAAGAACAAGATCCGTGCTTCCCATTTCACACATAGAATATACATCCACAGGAAATAAAAATGGATTTATTGATTTTTTTACCTGGTTTCATGTCCTAGGTTAACACAGCCTAGTCTCACAAGTTTCCCCCACTTCCCCTCCTGCTAAAGGTGTGAGGGAAAGTAACACACAAATAAATAGGGTTGAGATAAAGACCTTACTGGAAATTATACAATGCACAATTACCTTACTTTATTACACAGAGAAGCACAATAAAATGCATAAGAAGCAGTAGAAGCCATTAATAAAACAATTCTTCTCACCCAAGCATACGGCAGCTGGGCCAGCAGAAAAGACCAACATCCCAAACAGAAACGGAAAGCAGTAACCAGAACAGGAATCCTCTCATGCTACAATCTGAACTGCAAGGCTTATGATACTTTGCTCCAGACACCACTGTCATTCTGAAGATGGTATGATGTCAACACAGTATTGAATATACATCAGCAGATTCAACTCAACTCAAGACAATGACCTAACAAGTAGTTTTCCTCTGACAAAGAAGCAGAGTAAATCTGTCAGTAAATAATCTAATCCCTGGCTAGCAATGAGACTGGGAATATTTGAGTATTTTCTATACCATCTCACAGTTTATTTTCCCTTTTACTGTAGATTTGGTGTCCTATGCTTAACCGAAAAATGGGCAGTGAATAAAGATTTAATTCTTTGTGTCATCTGTAAAGTCATCTATATGCTCCACAACAACTAAACAGTGATGCTGAACTCAGGTTGGATCCTGTTGATTAATGTCTGTGTATAGCGCATTCATCTGACAGTTGATGTATACGATGAAGAGTTTTTTCAGCCTGCCATGTAAATTTGTGTCTGGAGATTGGTGATTTCTAGGTCTCTTTTCATAATGAGGACACATTGGCACATTTTCAGGTACTCACATGCCATGTGTAGCTGGCCAGTGGATGACTGGGTACACACTAAGTGCAGCCGTGCAGAGACTCTGCCCTGCAAATGTCATAGAAGCAGGCAGCAGTTGATTTTTCTGAAGGAAGTATTAGATCTGACAAATATGGTGATAATAATAATTAGCTGTCCTACTGGGTTGCTGTGAGGTTGAATTCATTAATAGGTTTTACTCTTTCACATGAGTGCAGCCCTTGATTTTGGCTGGGAAACTTACATTAGAAGAGAATTAGATTGTGGAGCCACAATCAAACAGCTGCGCAGAAAGTACCTATTTCAAACACAAATGTTTCTAAAAATTTAACTGCAAAGTTAAGAAAATGTAGTAGATTATCTGTTTGGAAGACACAGGATGTTACTAATGTTTTGAACTCCAGATTTACAGCATTGCTTTGAAATAAAATACAATAAAATAATCAGAACACTTTTTCTCTCAGATGGTTAGCCTTGTAGAACACCTTGTAGGTATCTATGGTTGGAAATGATTGTGAAATATGATCTATAAAAAGGTTTATTAGAATGTGTTAGAAAGATGTGTGACACAGACTTTTTCTCCTTGCTGAGCTTTGTGAAATCATGTCTTTTAACTCGTATACATATTTTCCTGGAAGCCAAAAATCAATATGAAACCCAAGTGCATAATTTTCTTTGTAGCAGGAAGTGTTTATTTATACATTATTTCTAGCCTTATAAGAAGCTTTCCAAGGATACTTTTCTCTTGTATTTTCAACAGTATGATAGCCTTGCAGGCAACGTTCTGCTGAATTTTATTGCCTGTCTACCAACGCAGGAAAGATCAGTTACTGGAGAGACAGTGTAGTTGTAATCTTTCCTGCCAAACACCTCAGCTTCAGCTCTGGAATGGTATTTTTAAAGGGAGCCCTGAGTTTAGTTTTTTTGCAGAAGATTCATTCTTCTGAAAATAATTTGATTAAATTGCACTTGGCTTTGTGGGCTGAATGCCATTTCCAAGGCCTTTATTTTCATCCATCATGTCTGACTTTATCACAGCACCCAATCACCACTCCCTGCAGCACCCCATGATGTGGCACCTGCTATGTTGACTGGTATTTCTACCTTTTTCAATAATTACATATGAATGTAACAGTTGTGTAAGTATTCTAATTTCTTGATGAGTGATCACTGCTGCACCTTGTTGCTGTGTTATTTTTCTCCTCTCTTGAAACCCAAAGCCAAATGAACTTGGTCTGATGAAAGGACATAGCACTGATGAAATGTAGGCATTGTCACTTACTAACTTATTTCCTATAGCTTTCTGGTTTCTTTTGGGGAATAATGAGAGGGTTATCTTCAAAAAGATACAATACACTATTTCCTACCTCTCAGAAATTTAAACAGAGTATTAAATGGTTTAGCTACTTTAAGAGTCTGTTAGTAGTACTAATTATCATATCAACACTGATGGTAAGGGTGCTGAAATGATTTACTCTAAGGATTACCTCATATATCACTATTATATGCAGAGAAGTGGTCTCCAATGGACCCTAAATTTAGTTAAGTAAGTGTTCTTTATTTATGTGTCAACATTATTTGATAAACCTACATAGAGAATTTTGTGAAATCATGTGCAAAATATAACCTATTGAAATAGAATTGTGATTGCTTTGTTGTTTTCTTTCCTTAACTTCTAATGGGAACTTTCTATATCATTCTATGTATCAACATGATGCAATAAAGTATATGTATACTATTGGCATTTTATTTTTAACTGTGTGCTATTGGACAATATTAATAATGAAACAATGAAGTTGAAGTCATCATTCACGGTATATTGAAAACAGTGGATAATTCTCTGTGTTTTTTATTTATGTGGAAAAACATTGAAACTCATTCTTAAGCTTCTTTGACTTATATATGTATTTTTAGTATTTTCCTGAGTGGGTGTCTGGCTCAGATTTTGTACATTAGTCTATTGCAAAGAACAATTAATTATGTTCATACATGTTGAAGAATAAAATAAGAAAAGCCTCTTAAAATGTGATCTGTTTTAATAGCATTGTTTAACATGATTTGGTCTCTCCTGAAGGAAGGCATCTCATTACTGACCTCTCTATTTCTCAGCTGCCTTCACCACTTTACAACACAGTAATTTTTTTTACCTTTTTTTTTTTTTTTCTTTAAGTAGGTCATTGGTTTCCACAGTAGGTCATACTTTCTGCTAAACAGCTTGGTCTCCTATGGAGAGAGAATCTGTGACCTTCCAAGTCTTCACAGCTTAGGAGATGTCAGGTCTGTGATAAAGAATAACTGTTTAATCAGAAAAAAATATCACCAATGAATTGTTGAGACATACAGATTATTTCAAGGAAATTTCTGAACTCAGCACTTCATAGCAAAGTATGTGGCAAAATAATGTTGAAAAAATACACATTTTTATATAGAATATTGACAAATTAAATAGTGTGCCATTTTTAGGTCTCTGAGATTAACTGTATTTTTGCATTTATGTGGAACAGAAATGGAACCAAATACACAACTTCAATATATGATGTATTTTCCAAATGAGCTTTGAGATTTTATTCAACCATTTTTTAATTTAATGAACAGAAAGACCATTAAAAATCTTTTTTTCATCTCCACCTTCACAGTGTTTGCTGGGTTTATGTGTTTTTCTGGGTGATTGGGTGGGTGGGGTTTTTTTGGGGGGGGGGTTGTTTGTGTGTTTGGTGGGTTTTATTATTGTTGTTTTAATCAGAAAATAAATTTTAATTAACATAAAAATGGGAAAAGGAGAGTAAAATGAGACCCCAGATTACATTCTTAAAATTTGTCTGCAGTGCTGTTTGTTTCTTCTTTCCAAGTTTTATATGTCCCTTCCTAAATCATCCTTTCACTAGATGTAATCTGTATGCTATTGTAGATTTATGAAGTGGCCACCTTTGATTTTACAAGACACATAACAATGTAGTCTACCTCTTATTTTAAAGTATTTTCTTCATTAATAGACCAATCATTTAGAAGAATTTTTAACTCATATGCTGTAAACCAACCCTATGAAATTGAGAAGTTATTCTGCTCTTCAAATCTCCTTTACATTTGCTGTTGCTTTCTTATTAGCTGCATTATATTGCAATATATTTTCTGTG
The DNA here is from genome assembly GCA_013396835.1 of Psilopogon haemacephalus. Taxonomy (NCBI): domain Eukaryota; kingdom Metazoa; phylum Chordata; class Aves; order Piciformes; family Megalaimidae; genus Psilopogon; species Psilopogon haemacephalus. The sequence goes on from VWZI01006581.1 coordinate 20,673, forward strand.
GTCACAAAAATATTATTATTGCAGGGCCCAAAAGTACACCACCTAAGTAACAGCTAGATCCAGATAGGATCTTAGAGTATACGTTTAACTGTGTATCTTCTCTGAGAATTTAATCTGGCAGTAATATTGAGACTTAAGTCAATCATGTGTATACCAGACTGGGATTTAAGTCAAGCAGAGACCCTTCCACTCAGTAAGGTACACTGAAAGACTCCATGCTGTTATATGTAATTTTTCATAGTGAGAAGTCTAGTCAAAGATTCATCTCCTGTTGAATTCCATTTACAAGTTTCAATCCCATCTCATCCTCCAGAAAAATATAGAGAAATTGAAAAGGATATTGAAGTTTTCCTTGCATTCAGGTGGACATTTGAATGTTCCCATTGCCTGTGTTCTGTCACTGGCCACCACTGACTCATTCTGTACTTGGACTTCCGTAAGGCATTTGACACCGTTTCCCACAGCATTCTGCTGGAGAAGCTGGAGGGTCATGCCTTAGACAGGTGGACTCTTTGCTGGGTTAAAAATTACCTGGATGGCTGAGCCCAGAGAGTTGTGGTCAATGGGCTTAAATCCAGTTGGTGACCGGTCACAAGTGGAGTCCCTCAGGGCTCAGCTTTGAGTCCAGTCTCATTTAATTCTTCATCAATGACCTGGATGAGGGGATCGAATACACCCTCAGCAAGTTTGCAGATGACATGAAATTAAGCAGAAGTGTCAATCTGCTGGAGGGTAGGAAGGCCCTGCAGAGGAATTTGGACAGGCTGGAGCAATGGGCTGAGGCCAATTGCATAAGCTTTAACAAGGTGAAGTGCCAGGTCACACACCTTGGCCACAACAACCCCCAGCAAACCTACAGGCTTGGGGAGGAGTGGCTGAAGAGCTGCCTGGTGGAAAAGGACCTGGAGGTGTTGGTGGATAGCCAGCTGAACTTGAGCCACCAGTGTGCCCAACAACATCCTGGCCAGTATCAGAAATGGTGTGACCAGCAGGAGTAGGGAAGTGATCATGTCCCTGTACTCAGCGCTCGTGAGACAACACTATGAGTACTGTGTCCAGTTTTGGTCACCACAGTTTAGGAGGTGCTGGAGCAGGTGCAGAGTAGGGTGACGAGGCCGGTGAGAGGTCTGGAAAACACTTTGAGGAGTGGCTGAGGTAACTGGAGTTGTTTAGTCTGAAGAAGAGGCTGAAAGGGGATCTTATTGCCCTCTACAACTACCTAAAAGGAGGCTGTAGTGAGGCTGGTTCTGGTCTCTTCTCCCAAATTAACAATGATAGGTCAAGAGGAAATGGCCTCAAGTTGCATTAGGGGAGGTTTAGATTGGATGTTTGGAGGAAGTTCTTTACTAAGCAGGTGGTCAGGCACTGGAACGGGCTGCCCAGGGAGGTGGTGTAGTCACGTTTAAAAAAAGAGTGGATGTGGTGCTTGAGGCTATGGTCTAGTGATTAAGGATGCTGGGATGAAGGTTGGACTGGATGATCCTGGTGGTCCTTTCCAACCATAGCGATTCATAATGATTAGATGTTGTGCTGAGGGATTTGGTTTAGTCAAGGGCTTGTTAGTGTGAGACTAGTGATTAGACCTGATGATCTTGAAGGTCTTTTCTAATCTAAGATATTCTGTGATTTTGTGATTCTGTGATTCTGAAATGAATAGCTGGGCTAAACTCAGAATGATCTAGAGAAATGTCTCAACTACTTTTAAAAAAAATCATGGTTAATTAGAACTGCCATGAGAAATCTGAAGGAACCATTGTTTGATCAGAAAGAGAAATGCATTGCAAGGTGAGAGAAGGCATTTATATCTGTTCATGAGATACCCTTGTGTACTCTCTTCTCCAAGGTGATCACCTTCAGCTCTCTTAGCCTTTACTCTTAGAAGAGATGCTCCAGTCATCTTATTAACACTTTGCTGGACTCCAGTACATCCACCTGTCTCATGTAATGAGTCCAGTAATGGACCCATCACTTCCCATGTGGCCTTGCCAGCGATGAGCAAAGGGGAAGGATCACCACCCTCCACATGCTGCAGCACTCCTAATGTAGTCCAGAATACCACCATTAGCTTTTGCTGCTGCACATTACTAGTTCACAGCCAATTTAGTGTCTATGAAGCTATTTTCTGTCAAGCTGCTTCCCAAATGCTCCAAACATACTGGTGCATAAGGTAGTTCCTTTTCAGCTGCAGGACTTTGCTTGTTGCAGTTCATGAGGTATCTGTCAGCCCGTTTCTCCAACCTGTAATTCTCAGAATAGATTTGTAAATTTCATCTGCCATCTGATTGACCGTTCCTTCACCATCTATATGTGAATGGGATAGTCTAATTATGTCTACCCACAAAGTTATTTGGGAAAAAAGGTTCTCAATTAATCTGTAATTTTGCAGAAAATACTTCAAGAAATCCAGACCAGGAAGGGAGAGATGTTGCCATTGGCTCTATAGCCAAGTGATTACAGTATTTAACTGGGTCAGTTGCTCCAAAAACAACTCACTAGTTCACAGGCTCTTGCAGGAACAACAGCTGCTCATGAACCTCCTTCTGACATCTGGCTAAGAAAATAGTTTTCATGCCAAGATTTAGCCACCAAAACTTCAGTATTTCAGTTTTGAGCGTTACAACATAATAATTCACTTATAGAAGTTTCCACAGACCATCTATTAGTCTTATGGATAGACCTTCTTTAAAAACAACACTAAGCGTGTTAAAGAAATAACTCTTTACAAAGCATTGTATCTGACGTCAGATTTTTTTCTGATCCAGAGAACTTATAGTGAGGTGTATTCTTTTGTCGTTAGTCCCAAACTCGGGCTAGATTGAGTGGATTATTTTGTATTTATATTAATTCTATAATGAAGCATTGATCCATGATGGGCATTTGAAAACTAACATGTGTTTTTAATTCCTTCTGTGGATTCTTCCTTTTGTAGCTCTTCCTAACAGTAGCTGAAGGGGGCCTAAGAGGAAGATTGAGAGGTATTTTTTAATAGGGCTTGTTGTGATAGACAAAGAGGGAATAGATTTAAGATTGAGGAAGGTAGATGTAGATTAGATATTAGAAAAATATTCTTTACATTAAGGGTGGTGAGACACTGGAACAGGTTGCCCAGGGAGCTTGTGGACATTCAAGGCCAAGCTGGACAGTCTTGAGCAACATGGCCTAGTGGAAGGTGTCCTTGTCCATGGTGAGGGGGTTAACTAAATGATTTTTAAGGTATTTTACAATCCAAACCATTCTATGATTCTAGAGTGCATACAAGGATAGCATCAAATGGGTCTGTTGTGAGACCTTATTTAATTTTTTGCACATTTCTGTTGAAAGTCCAAACATGACTTCTCTAGGATGCATTAAAAAATCCAGATTGTTTCCTAGGCTTTTTGCTAGATGTTACTACATTTGACAACAATAATGTATGCCAAATTAATCCTGAAAAATAAATTGAAAAATGAAAAATGCAACAATTATCTGAATAAAGGTATGAAAATAATGTTTCCAAAGTATTTCACAGAATTGGCAGGGTTGGAAGTGACCTCAAAGATTATGCAGTTCCAATCCTCCTGCCATGGCTAGGGTTATGTTATACTAGATCAGGTTGCTCAGGGTCACATCCAGCTTGGCCTTAAAAAGATCCAGGGATGAGGTTTCCACCACCTCCCTGGGCAACCTGTTCCACTGTCTCACCACCTTCATGGTGAAGATTTTTTTCCTGACATCCCATCTGAATCTACTCACTTCTAGCTTTTTTCCATTGCCCCTAGTCCTATCACTACCCAATACTCTAAAAACTCCCTCACCAGCTTTCTTTAGACTCCCTTCAGATACTAAAAGGCCTTCTCAGACCATTCTCTTCTGCAGATTGGATAGTGCCAGTTCTCTCACTCTGTCTCTGTAGAAGTGCACCAGCCCTCTGATCATCCTTGTGGCCCTTCTCTGGACACGTTCCAGCACATCAGTATCTTTCCTGTAATAGTGGCTCCAGAACTGGGCACAGTACTGCAGATGTAGTCTCACCAGAGTGGAGTAGGGAGGGAGAATCTCCTTCTGTAACCTGCTGGCCACACTTCTCTTGTTGGCTTTCTGGGCTGCAAGTGCACACTGCTGGCTCATGTTGAGCTTCTTGTCCACCAGCACCTCCCCAGCCTTTTCTTCAGGGTTGCTTTCAAGCCAGTCTCTGCCCAGCCTACACAGAATCTTGGGATTGCTCCAACCCAGGTGCGGGACCTTGTACTTGGTCTTGTTGAACCTCATGAGGTTAGCTTGGGCCCACCTCTGCAGCCTGTCAAGGTCCCTCTGAATGGATCTCTTCCATCTGTTATGTTAGCTGCACCACACAGCTTGATATCATCAGCAAACTTGTTGAGGGTGCACTCAATGCCACTGTCCATGTCACCAACGAAGATGTTGAACAAAAGAGATCCCAGTACTGATTTTTGAGGGACTGCACTTGTCACTGGCCTCCACTTGGACATGGATTCATTGACAGCCACTCTTTGGGTGTGTCTGTCAAGCCACTTTTTTATTTATTGAGTTGTCCGTCCATCAAATCCATATGTCACCAACTTGGAGACCAGGATGTCATGCAGGACAGTGTCAAAGGCCTTGCTTAGATCCAGATAAGTGATGTCAGTTTCTTGTCCCTCATCTATTGATGTTGTGACCTTTTCATAGAAGGCCACCAGGGTTGTCAGACCTGATTTCCCCTTGGTAAAGACATGTTGATTGTACCCAATCACCATTTTGGTAATTTTATGCCTCAGCAGTGCCTTCAGGAGGATCTCCTCCATGATCTTACCAGGCACAGAGATGAGACTGGCCAGCATATAGTTCCAGGGATTACATTTCTTTCGCTTTTTGAAAATGGGGTGTTATGTTTCTGCTTTTCCAGTCAGTGGGGACTTCACTGGACTGCCAGGACTTTTGAAATATAGTAGAGAGTGGTTTAGCAACTTCATCTGCCAGTTTCCTCAATACCTATGTGTGTATCCTTTCAGGTTCCATGGACTTGAACACTCAGGTTCATCAGATGGTCATGAACCTGATCTTCACTTACAATAGGCAGTTCCTTCTTCCAGACCCTGCCATTACCTTCTGTGACTCCAGGAGTGTGGATGGAGCATTTGTCAGTGAAGACTGAGGTAAAGAACTCTTTGAGAACCTCAGCCTTCTCCATGTCATTTGTCACCAGATCTCTCATTTCCTTTCTGAGGGGCACCACACCTTCCCTAGTCTTCTTTTTACCGTTAATATACCTATAGACATTTTTGCTGTTTCACTTGATCTCTCTTGCTAGATTTAATTCTAACCTAGCTTTGACTTTTCTACCTAGGTCTCTCATTGTTCAGACGACTTCTTTATATACCGCTCATTCTAGCTGTCCTTTCTTCCACTCTTTGTAGAGTTTATTTTTGTGTGCCAGTGTGTCCAGGTGCTCCTTGCTCACCCAGGCAAGTCTCCTAGCATTCTTTCCTGCCTTCCTCTTTGTCAGTTAAACTTTGATCCCAGACACAGAGAAGATGATCCCTGAATACTGACCAGTTGTCCTAGGCCAGTCTTTCCTCTAGGGTTCTGTCCCACTGTACTTTGGCCATCAGTTCCTTGGAGTGATCAAAATCTGCATGTCTAAAGCGATCAAAGTCTGCATATTTGTAGAGAATTAGCTGAGATTTAGGAAAATAGGTAGGAAAAAAGAATCATTTAATATTTGAAAGTTCTTTGATGAAACATTCAATGTAAAGCAACTGTAAACAAATATGATTTAATCTGTGGAAATTGATGCTCAGCCACTTAGACAAAACATTCAACATGCTGCTACACTGCCTGGTAAACAAGTGCAGGCACTTGAGCTATTCAAGTTACTTATATGCAGTGTACTGTATTGTACAACAATCTAGCAGTATACATACTTAGACACACTTTTACGGAAGTGATAGCCATGTGATAAGCACTATAATTATTTACAACTATAAATAGTTATTAGGCCTACCATATGCTGGAGTTTCCTTATGTATGTTGTTCCTTTTTTTTTTTTTTCACAGAAAGTTTTTCTCTAGGCAGAAAAAATTCTACCTTGGCCACCTGCTGCGACTCACAGATGCTTGGCAGTCTGGTTGGAAAACTAGCTCTGAATGAGCTGCTGGGCATCCTGTGATCAGAAACAAAAGCAATGAGTCTGAAATCAGAACTCATGTATGTCTGCATCCACAAATGTCCTGTGCAGCATCTGTGTGGTATTTCTGGCATGTCCTAGAAGCATCTTGTTTGCTGTGTATGCCCAGAGACTTAGTCTGCTCATACGTAGTCATAGTAGATGATTTCACCTTTACTATCCAGAAAATTCTTGGTAGAATAATGAGCATTCTGCTAAATCTTAACATCTGCTCTACCTATCAATTAATAACTTAGGAAAGTTCTTTGGTAATCCAAATGTCAGGGCATATATATATTTAAATAAACAAGATTGCTTTATTTTGTTACAGTATCCTGATTAAGAATTCATTCCTTGTTTTCTATCATAAAAAAAAAAAGTCTTGTCCTGAAATAATACTTGTAAGAATTTACTGATATTAAGTAGAAAATCTATGGATATAAAGTGTCATGTCTTTCTGCTATATTAAAAAGAAAAGTTTTTTGTGGAAAAGAGTTTGAAAATGCAACATGTGGAAGATCTTCACTTCAGCTGCGAACTTATGGAAATGGAGAATGTTGTAACATGGTGAAGTGTGGTATGAAAAAGTTATATTTGGTATTTTCTGGGGGCTTGGAGTTTTCTTTTTAAATATTGTCAAGGATTATATGAGAATGGAAATTGCTGTTTGATAAGATTTTTTTTTAATTCATAAAGGTTTGAATATGTCTTCTCTAATTTTCCTTGCAGATGTCACAGGCTTAGATGGGAATAATAAATTCCATCCTGTCATCACTACTTAAGGGCTTAGAAAATCACCTTGTAAGGCTAACACACTTGTAATTTTATCACAATTACAAGAAAACACATTCAACTCTTACATTCTAAGATATTTCAGAATGCTCAAAAATCAAAGGTCTTTAAAGAAAAAGTCATGCTATGCATCAAATGTTGCAAGGTACTAGTTACCTGTCTAAACTGGAAAGAGACTGTATGTATATTCATCAATATTTACTTCCTAGAATAGATAATTTTGAAGGCATGCTTTTAAACATTATTAAAATTATTGTATTTGGCAATTATTACATATAATTTAAGAGGATTTATAAAAATGAAGGGTATTGAATGTTCTCATTAGTAATCACAGTAAACACAATGAACAAAAACGTTCACAATGAGTTTTGTTAGCAGTTCTTTGCTAATGTTTTTAACATTTCTACTGTGTGTCCTTGTATAATTTTAAAATTATGTTTGATTTTATTCAGATTCTTGGGATTTTGTCTCAAAATTATTTTCCCCACCATTCAAGGAATAGGCAAGTACATACTATGCATCTCTAGTATTAGTAAGATCATTAATGAAATAAAAGTTTTTCTGCTTTAGTTGTATTTTTTCAATCAAGTGTTTATAGTTCATAATAATAGTTTGCACTGTCTAGAAGTTGCTGTCTAGTTGTTAGAGCACAAAGGAGAGCCCCTGTTTACCGAATTTTTAACCCTCTTTTGTCCAGTCCTAATCACATATCTTTAGGCGAGAGGCGTCTTATCTCAGTTTTACAGAAAAAGGTTTTTTTCTTTTTTTCTCTCTACCCAACAGGGATGTTAAGAGGATTAATTGTTAAAAGCATGAAGTTTTAAGCAAAAGTAAAGCATTGCTATTAATGTATTTGACTCCAGCTGAAGTGCAGGATCCTAAACAGAAAACAGTTTTAAAAAATCAAGGCATTTGCAGTGTAGAATTGCAGACATAAGCATAAAAGCTGTTGTGGTCACACTTGAGAGGTTTGAGACTATACCAGTTCTTGGACTTGATTACCACGTGTGGACATTGTTGCTTTACCTGATGATTCCTAGTCCACTTCAGTTATCTAAGAACTGGTGGTTTTAAGCCTCTTTAGAAAGAGATTTAAGTTATTTCACTTCATTGCCCCACCTCAAATTATGAGTATTCATGTATTCATTTGTTAATTCAATTTCAGTCAGAAAGCTAGTACCCCAGAGGAGTCAGACAGCAAATTCTTGAGGTATTTTAAATGCACTGCAAGGGTAAGTCTGACTGATTTCTCTATTATTTACTTCACTTTGTTTAAAGGATACAGCCATGTGATGTTTGATAAGAGAAGGTTAAAGGTATCATCCATCACTGCTGTAAATAGTGGTGCCCAGTCTTGCCACAGTTGTTTGAGGTTGTGTGACTGCAACCATCTGAAGCAAATTACTCCTCTTTCAAAGTCTATCTTTTTCTTTTATGTCTCACTTTACTGTGAGTGAGTAACAGAAAAAAAACAATTAAAAACTTTCTTATTTTGTTTAGTGGGAAGCCTTAATCATGACAAGGCTTATATTCTTTTGTTTATATGAGCAATCTTTTCTTCAAAGATGCAAGCAAAGGCGTCTTTAGTATACCACCTGATGATTTCTCCTTCAGCTTTTCATGTCACTCATGAAAAGAATGGACCATTTTTCACTAACATGCATACAACTTCACTGTTCCTGTTGATCTGCAGGATGAAAACTGCATCTTTGGCTTAGTGTTTCTAACTGATCTCTAGGTCCAGAATTTCTTGAAGTTTATATGAAAATAAACAAATGCGAAGATGATGGCAATGTGTGGATTGTCTTTCTGTGGGAAGTATGAATGTGTCAGTGCCTTTGTTGGTTACATCTCTAAAAATAATTCTAAACCATCAGGGAATGCATATTTTTCTTGGCTGTTTCTTCAGTGCTCTGTATAGAACAGTATCTCCCAGGAGCTGTGTTCCCACAGTAGACCTGCTTATAACCTTTAATCTGTCAAAGGGCCCTAATCCTGTCAGTCCATCTCACAGTGTGGACAATATTCATGCACCAAGAGGGTTGTTTTATTTTTGCTGTTGTTGTGTGGTTTTGGTTTGTGGGGTTTTTTTGTTTGTTTGGTTTGGTTTTTGGTTTGCTATTTTTCCTAATACGTTTAACTACAAACAATGGAGTTTGAAAGTATTTGAGTGTCTTGCAACTAATGTAAATTGCTAGCTAAAACTTTTACTAATTTATTGATATTCACATTAATTTCAAGTGAGAAAGAATGTTTTAGTGAGTCAAAGTGTATCTGAAACATAGTGGTTCAAGATGTTTTTGGATAATGACTTAATTATACTTTACAATTTGAGGAACACAGAGAACAGTCACAAAATCACAGAAGTAGGGGTTAGAAGAGACCTCTGGAGATCATCTAGTCCAACTGCGCTGCTAAAGCAGGTTCAGCTAGAGCAGCCCAGCTCTATTTGCAGAGTAGGAGAGCCCACAACCTTTCTCTCAATAGGGACAGTTGCTTCTCCCTCTTTCCCAAGTGTTGTGCTGCATTTCACATAAACGTGGAGTGGTGAGAATGACTCTTCCAGTATCTCTACTAGTGCTGGTGAAATAAACTGTCCTCAGTTTGGTTTTCAGTGGTCCTGGTTTGAAAACTAAATGAGGCTAGATTAGATTTTCCCAGGTATAGGATATAGTTTTCAATTACATGTGCTGCCTTTTGAATGGTTTCACTGCTTTTGCTTAGTGACAGAAGTTTTAATTCTTTTTATGACAGACTGTTATAAGAGTGTCTAAAAAAGAGAGAGAATAGACAGAGATGTGATGTAGTTGAGGAATGAATTGTATTATCTGAAGTAAAGTTCATATATCCATGTATTAACTTTAAAAGTCTAGATTCCTGATCACAGGTGAGGTTTAATCCTGTTCATATGATGTTTTAGGGGATTTTTTGTTTGTTTAACTTGTTCATTTTTTTGTTCAATTTTTGTTTGTTTGTTTGTTTTCATTTTCTTTTACTTTGGGTTTCTTCTTCAGGGGATTTTTTTGCTTGTTTTGCTTTTTGTTTGATTTTGTTTTGTGTTGTTTTGGTTTTATAAACTCTATTTTAATATTCTGTTTTAATCTATTACTGCTCTCAATTAAGTACAACTAAAACTGATTTTTTTCACTAACCAGTCATGATACCATTTTAAAAACATAATATGTTAGTAATAAATTAGCAAAATATGAATCACAATTAAATAAAAAGGTTTTATTTTATCTTTATTATTTATTTGTATGTTGGCTAGTATTTTTCTGTTTTAATAGTCTTATGATTTAAAGGCACTTTGGGAAGTTAATTAAAAACCATTAGCATGTACCAAGCATTTAATAATTATAAATTTTTTACTAGTGAAGAAAAAAGCAATTTTTATTATTTCATAACTAATGAACTATCTTAATAAATAATTGCACCACTAAAAATATTTCAAACACATTTAGTACAATACTTTGATTTTTTTATTTACTATTGTTCTGTTACAGTTCTAATGACTACAGCTATGTTAACATACATCAGGTTCTTTAAAAATATTTGTATTTAGCTGTAGGTTTGTTCATTTGTTTATTTTTATTTTGTTTTGTTTTAAATGAGAAAAGTTAGTAGAAGCCTAACAAAATATTGTAAGACACCATGGTGTAATATGAAATCCTTACCTCTTTTCTAGCATTACAACCATAACACTAAAAGTCTGCTAGGCACTAAGCAGATGTTTCTTTCTAACATTACTGCACCTTTGTTTTTGGTTTTGCTTTTTTTTTTTTTCCAAGTGGCTTCTTAGCACAGATGTTTCTGTGAATAGATGCACTTCTTATTTGATAATACTTTTTTTTCTTGTGTAAACAGCAGATTGCATTGTCAATGTCTTTTTGATCAAAAGACAGCGAACTCAGAAAAAGAAGCAAGTTCTCAAGTTAAACTTTTCTTTGTGTTCTTGCTGATACTTCTTTTTCTTGTTCAAGTGATAATTGCCATCAGTGTAAGCTACAGACTGGATCTGGCTCTCTGACGCTCTCCTTTTATTGTAGCGCAAAACAGCACTAACCATTCCAGAATCCCAAGCAGCTAAATGCTTGAGCATGCATTTAACCTATATTCCAATTACTTGGAAAACAAAGCAAGCATTAAATACGAACTATGTTAATACTAGACACACAATTCAAAGTTGTGAAAAAATGTTTTCCTCCTCTTCCGTTCACCTTCAGACTGCTCTTCTTTCCCCATGATACCTACAGATTACCTCTCTCTGTCCTGGTAACTCCTTTTTTTTTTTTTTTTTAATTTTTTTTTTTGTGATGTCTGCCCAGCAATGGACTCAGGACAAAGATTAGTATTTCTGATCTGTTGGGATCAGTGTGAGGTTTAACTAGGTTTCTAAAATGATGTGCCTCTTTTATCCTAATATATTAAACGAATGGTGGGGTGGAGATGACAATTACAAAACTGCTCCATACACACGTAAATGCATACTTTTGTGTATGCTAAGGTAAGGAATATATTGTATATTACACTGAGTCAGTGGATAGGAGCCTTAGTAGCTCACACCTAGCTTTCTTGGAGTGGTGCAAAATATATGACACCTGTCCGCACTAGTCCGTCAAGCAAAATACATACACTCTCGGGATCTGCAGTGGAACTTACTTACTAGTTTTTTGGTGGTTTGTTTTTTTTTCTTTTTTTTAATATGTGTGCCCTCATCATAAACTTAATCTTACTTAATTTCAATTATAGATGGGTTCACTTATTTTTTTTAATGCTGTAGAAATATTTCTCTTTTTGTACAGGCAGAAGGAAACCTTGAGGTTTGAGGTACTACATCTTCGTCAAAAATGAGCATAAATACAAAGTTAAATATTTAACGGGGCATCCACCTATTTTTAGAAGGAAATTAAAATTAGCTAGAACTGTTTTTTCCTTTCCCTGTTATTTGTAAGCTAAATGGGAATACATGATACATGTAAAGTTTTGTAGAGCACATTATAATATTGATATCTTATCTTTCTTTTGTATTCTTTTCTAAAAAATAAATAAGTCAAGGAACTTTTTAAAAAATATTTTTTCCATATTTTCACTAGTGTACAGATGTTATGGTGGAAATTATTTTCTCAATCATTGATACAGCAGGTTCATATATTTCACTAACAATTGCTTTTTACCTTCAATAAAACTACAGGAAAAACCTCAAGCACAAAATAATTTCTCCCAGTACATAGTAGAACATTTTAAAGCTGTATTGGTATAATTTCATGGTAGATGTGAAAAAAATCTTCTTTACTTTGTCCCGTCACTACCTGTCTCCAACATATTCAGTTTTTACCTCTTTGACAGCTTTTCCTCTCTCTTCTCTTTAAATGGAATAGCAAACCTCTGAGCATTAATAGCAATTAGAGTTTGAAGGTACATTCATAGCAATCAGAGTTTGAAGACATTATCCTCTGAAGTTAGGAAATACTAGAGAAATGTCAGATTAATTTTAGATATTTCCAGATTAGATTTAGATTTCCAGGTCTACTTTTCTCAGAATTTATTTTAGATTTTTTGCACCTAATTTTGTGAAGCCTGTGTATTTCTACCCATGAGTTAGAATATTCAGTTCAGGAACAATTTCAAAGTACTGTACGAATAAGGGAAAGTTATTGGTAAACTTCATGTCCTTTTATGTCCACAATTATCCCCTCTGAAAATCAGAACACACACATAATTTTCCCTAAGATCTGGTCTTTAACTACTGAGATATTTAGAATCATAGAATCAGTCAGGGTTGGAAGGGACCACAAGGATCATCTAGTTCCAATCCCCCTGCCATTGACAGGGACACCCTACTCTAGGTCAGGCTGCCCACAGCCTCATCCAGCTAGGCTGCAAATACCTCCAGGGATGTGGCCCCAATCACCCTCCTGGGCAGCCCATTCCAGTCTCTCACCACTCTCATGGTGAAGAACTTCCTCCTCACATCCAGTCTGAATCTACCCACCTACAGCTCTGCTCCATTCTCCTTAGTCCTGTCACTACCTGACAGCCTAAAGAGTTCCTCCCCAGCTTTTTTGTAGGCCCCTTTCAGATACTGGAAGGCCACAATATTTCATATTAAACTTTAAGTGAAAGGTCTTTTTCAAAGAAAATGTGTATAGAGAGATCTAAGGCAGACTACCGGCCATTAGGAGAGTGAGATCTTGTTTTAGGATACCAAGGTGTATCGTCTAAGCTATACACCTGATAATAACTTCTGTGTTGAGTATGGAAGTAACAGAACATATAAACAGGAGCCTTAAAAGAAAAAAAAATTCTGAGGTTCAGGAAAACTAAGGCACTGAAAGGTATAACTATGAAGAGACAGGGCACTATTTGTCCCTAACACTCTGCAACATCTCAGAACACACAAAATGGCAAGGTATTTAATGACACCCCTCCTATGCATCTTAAGCAGTACAGTCTTCATACCACTTTCAGGTGATAAAGAGTGCTTCATTCTTGAAGACAACTAAATCACTCTTTTTTTTTTTTTTTCCCACTGCTTTGCCTCCTGAATTGTTTTAAGGTACTTCTTCACTTGTTTAAAAAAAGGAAAGAAACAGCTCTCCTGAGCCTCAAGTATAGTAAATGAAGTAGCTTTCCATAGTTTTCTAACTCAAATTTCTATTATTCCAGAAGTTGAACAGGGCTAGCTGTTTTTCCTGTTCAGAAACAATTATTTGAAATGTTTATCCATATGTATCATTGATAAAGCTCAGATCAAGTAACAAAACTGTAACTCTTAAAGGTTAATATAATTTGTATTCATATTCTTGCCTCTGTCATTCAAAAGCTGTGGTCAGCATCTATTTCATCTCAATCTAAGTTGCCAAGAGTTTGCAGACAAATCTGCTCTGGAAAGTGGTAAGAGAGGAGTGTTGACAGAGTTGTTTGGGTTTTCTAGTTGAGAGCAGTAATAGTCCATTTGGGCCAGGCATATAATTTTAGCAGTTCTTCCTCATCAAGTACATGTTTCTCCTTTTATTGTTCCCAAGGCTGTTCCCACCTGTCAGCTATGTTCTTAATACTCCAACAATGGAAGGATGACAATATCTAGAGATATAGAATGGCTAGCAGTAAGCCAAGAAAACAAAAAGGCAAGAAACTTGTTCTGCTTTTTAGAAAATAAAGACTATCTAAACTCCAGCTTATGTGAATTTCCATTGAATGTTACTGGCTGATATGAAATAAAAAGCTATCATGAGCTATAGCCATGTAATTTCTCTGATTTCCTGAGTGCAGGGATGTAATGAATTTTCTACAATCTATGTTTCAACACATTGAGTTACCTCAGTCCAAAAGCTGTATTCATATTAGCATATTGTCCACGACCAATGTGCCAAAATTATAACAAAGATAGGAGCTTGGTGAGTTTATTGACTGGAAAGTTTAGGTTACCTGAGCGTTGTCAAGGCTTCTTCTTCTTCTAGTACAGTGTCTGGCTTAGTACATTGCTCTCACAGGAACTTTCTGTCAAGCGACTACATTGATTATTTAAAGACTTCAGATAATAGCTTCAATGCCAAGACATGCTTCTCAGCTTTGTTGAGGTTGTGACTTACTACAGAGGCAAATACTTATCCTTCCAAGAATCCATGTCTTGCTTCCAAATATTGCTATGAGTAGCCACACAGAGAAACATGACATGTATTCTAGCTGTATGCTTTAACCTTTTTTCCCCCTCATAATGTGGGATACAGCTTAATTCAGTTAAAAAAAAAACAACCAAAACAAATCAAGCAAAAAAGAAACCCCACAATCAAAAGCAAAATAAAAAAGCCACACACAAACAAAAAATCCAAACCTATATTTTCTGAAAGTAAAGGTATCTTAGCTGTAGGCAGCAGAATCATTCAAAATTTTGTATCTACCTTCCCTTACCCTCCCCGGTACCATGTCTACATATTCTGTCATTATATTATCTGTAAAGAATTGAGGAATCTTCTCTGTCCTGGATCATGGAATCATTTTGGTTGGAAAAGATCTCTGATATCATTAAGACCAAACATTGACCTGACACCACCATGTCCATGTCTACATATTTTTTTAATGCCTCAAGGGAGAGCAGCTACACCATCTCACTGGGCAGCCTATTCCAAAGCCTGACCACCCTTTCAGTAAAGAAATTTCTCCTTAACATCCAATCTAAACCTTCCCTGGTACATTTCCTCTTCTTCTATCACTTGAACTAGGGAGAAGATACCAACACCAACCTCCTTTCTGGTAGTTGTAGAAAGCAATGAGTCTCCTCTCAGCTTCCTCTTTGCCAGAGTAAACAATCCCAGTTCTCTCAGGCACTTGTGACAAGGCTTGTTCTCCAGACCCCTCACCAGCTTCATTGCCCCTCTCTAGATATGCTCCAGAAATTCAGTGTCCTTATTATAGTGAGGGCTCAAAACCGGATGCAATACTCAAGGTATGGACTTTCAGTGCTGAATACAGGGTCATTATCACTTACTGATTCCTGCTGGCCACACCATTCCTGATTGAGGTCAGGATGCTGTTTGATTCCTCATCCACAGGAGCACACTGCTGGCTCAAGTTCAACTGGCTATAAACTAGCACCCCCATGTCCTTTTCTGATGAGTAACTTCTCAGCTACTCTGCTCCAAGCCCATATTATTTCCTGGGGTTCTTGTGACACAACACTGACAGTAAGAGCTAGTAGTTTCAGTATTAGGTGCAGCAGCTATGTTCAACCTGCCAAGGGAAAAAAAGCTGTTGGTAGCCTGGCAGGCTTAAAGGCTCAGTCCTCATTGTGAACTACTCAAGGAGAACTAACTGTAAACAAAAGCAGAACTCAGATGAATGTGAGGGAATTTAATTGTTCTCAAACATTATATCAATTTAATACCTTCATGCATTTTTTCCCTAGCTGCTTTTAAATGGAAGTTTTCATTTCTATTGTTTCAGTGCTTTTAAGATGCTCTTTGACAAATATGTTACAGCTTATGTTATTTCTCTTGCACTGATACAAAGAGAGCCTTATATATAATAAATGTATATGGAGAATAGGTTATCAGAAGTACCTGCTGCTTTTATGTAAAAACAGTATTTTCCCTTTAGGGGACCAGTTTTGTTAATAGCCTACATTTCAAGGTTTCTTAGAACTGTACTTTTATTAACAACCTCCCCCAACTCCAACAACAAAATCTTTCAAAGCAAAAGCTCTCTTTCATCTGCAATGGCATTCAAAGACTTTCAGAAAACTGAGATCTCTTTGTACTATGGTGTAGCATAGCTCCTTAACAATGTCTTATGCATCTGGGAAGTTTGCTTTCTCAACTGTCAGTCACAGCTGCAGTGTAATGTTACTTGATCACTACAGTAACGATTGGAAAATGCTAGCTATCTTCTCTGCTACCGAGATTTGGTTCATGTCTTGGTACTGTTAAAGCCACTACATACCCTCTCTCTTTAGTCTTGCCGGAAGGATCTGCAAGTTTGATACAAAACTAGGAAGGAAACAGAGACCAAACTGCTGAAAAGAAATAGTACTGAGATGTTTTATTTTAACTTAATCTTCTTTTGGGGTTTGGAAAAAAGAAGGAGGTTACTAAAACAGTTCATGCTATTCTATGCTCACACCTATCCCTCACAGTCTGTTTTCTAGACCTGGTGGTTCAAAGGCACAATGGAAACATCTAGCAGAACACCAATAAGGCAGAACAAGGGAGGTCCTCATCTCAGTAAATCAATAAAAATGAGAGTATTTTGATAATTTCCATATAATATAGTTTCTATATAGTGCTAGGAGGCTACTTTCCTGATACATCCATGGTGATGCAAAAGAATAAGTAAGCTTTATTCTTTGATCCAATCTATTTTGAGAAAATATATTAGGAAATAAAATAGTAATCTTAGAATTCACTTTTAATTAGTAAATCTTCAGTGGTCACCTGAGAGTAAGAGAGGAAACAGTATAAACTTCAAGCTAAAGGGAATCCATGGGCTCACCAAAGAATTAATTTTCTATGAACCATATAGTCTTTGTTAAGAAAGAAAGTTTTTTTCATCTGGTTCTGTTTATCCTCAAACTTCAGCAGAATTCATTTACAAAATACACTGCTTGTTTTTCCCACAGGAGGAGCATACTATGAGTACAGACATCACAAAAGGAGGACTAACCATCACAGCTTAACTTTATTTTTTAATAACTAAGAGTTAGGCTCACTAATTGTGTTTGTATGTACAATCTTTCATCTCTCTGTGGTGCAGTAAAGTCATTGTATTTGTGCAAAAGCACCTACATGGACTGTGAAAATGGAAAGTTTAAGATCCCCATTCCCTGACATCATAGATACAGAATACTGAGATGTTACTGCATATTTAATGTTATTTCTAATAAACATAAACAAAAGTCTTGATTTTAATAATGTTTGCATATGCAATGAGAGTCTCTACATAATGAAGCCAGAGAGTAGGTCTCTATAGATTTCGTGCTTTAATTAGGCATTTCCTGAGTATTTCAGAATTTTTCAGTATTGTAAACCCAAAGAGAGTGGAGTGTGAACAGAGGCAGAACACTTGACAATTTTTTCCCAGGGGCAGGGGAGCATATAGAATCATATAATCATAGAATCATAGAATGGTCTAGGTTGGAAGAGACCTCAAAGATCATCCAGTTCCAAACCCCCGCCATAGGCAGGGACACCTCCCACTAGATCAGGACGCTCAAGACCTCATCCAGCCTGGCCTTGAACACATCCAGGGAGGGAGCAGACACAACATCCCTGGGCAACCTGTTCCTGTGCCTCACCACCCTCACTGTGAAGAATTTCTTCCTAACATCCCGTTCAAATCTCCCCTCCGCCAATTTGAACCCATTCCCCCTCGTCCTGTCATTACAAGACCTTGTGAACAGTCCCTCCCCAGCCTTCCTGTAGGCCCCCTTCAGATACTGGTAGGCTACTATAAGGTCTCTTCGAAGCCTTCTCTTCTCCAGGCTGAAAAGCCCCAACTCTCTCAGCCTGTCCTCATAGCAGAGGTGCTCCAGCCCTCTGATCATCTTTGTGGCCCTCCTCT
>VWZI01006588.1:4733-16735 GCA_013396835.1 Psilopogon haemacephalus
TTTTTTTAATATATTGTCCACCCCATGAGGAATGTATATGAAAAATGCTCTTACTGGCCAAGCAGAACCTACAGAGGTAGCAATTAAATCATAAGACTGAAAATAAAAACTGTTATGATCTACACCATTGTCTCCAGATTATATGATTAAGAAGGTACTAAATTACACATTATAGTGAAAGAGCACAACTACAAATCTTAACTAAGCATATCTTTTGTAGTTCTATTCATTACACTAATGTACAGGCTTATATTTAGCAAGTTTAGAAGCATTAAAAAAAAACCCAAAACCCTGGAAAGCTCCAGATTACAACCCATATGGGTACACTCAGGTTGGCAGTGGTGATTAATAGTATCTCCTGGTTTTTGCTTTTTCAGAGGCCAAACAATATTTGAGACAGACATTAAGATGATTTACATCACAAAGAATTCAAAGCCCCTATTATAAGAGGGATGTGATTCTCCCCCTCTACTCTGCCCTGATGAGATCCCCACCTGGAGTATTGCGTCCAGTTCTGGAGCCCCTGGGACAAGAGTGATGTGGAGATGCTGGAGTGTGTCCAGAGAAGGGCCACGAGGATGCTGAGAGGGCTGCAGCACCTCTGCTGTGAGCACAAACTGAAAGAGTTGGGGCTGTGTAGGCTGGAGAAAGGGGACTACAAAAAAGCTGGGGAGGGACTTTTTAGGCTATCAGGGAGTGACAGGACTAGGGGGAATGGAGCAAAGCTGGAGGTGGGGAGATTCAGATTGGATGTGAGGAGGAAGTTCTTCAGCATGAGAGTGGTGAGAGGCTGGAATGGGTTGCCCCTGCAGGGAGGTGTTTGGGGCCAGATCCCTGGAGGTGTTTTTGGCCAGGCTGGCAGAGGCTGTGGGCAGCCTGTTCTAGAGTAGGGTGTCCCTGGGCATGGCAGGGGGGTTGGAACTGGCTGATCCTTGTGGTCCCTTCCAACCCTGACTGATTCTGTGATTCTACTTTAAGTCTCTAGATTTACCCTTTGTAAAGGCTCATTGAATCCTTCCACGTCTAATTCTGATAGTTCATTCTGTAGGAGGAGAGGTCTAGAATACCATCTACTTTTAATCATCTAAGTAAGCCATAGCCATTTGAGAGTTAGACCTGTAGAAATGTTGACTTTATAGGCTCTTAAGCCTTTTCAAGTAAGTGTTTGTTGCAAATAGTTTTCAGTGTCGTTGTTAAAAAGAACAAAACACATTCCCAAGCACTTACCATTGCTGGTCAAATTTAACATTTCCATTGCTAAATGTTAAGTAGGTTGCCACTGACCTCTAATTCATGTGAGGGAAGTGGAGCAGAAATACCAAGGTCATTACAATATACCACAAAGTTATGACTGACTTAGGTTGGATTATAAGCACAGTGACCTCAACCCAGAATACAGGATTTGTATTAAATTATTTTCCATTTAAGCCAGATCATTTAAAGGCTACTTTTGGGGAAGGTTCCAATTTTGTAATAGTAGGGTTTTTGGTTTGTTGTTTTTGTTTTTCTTTTCCTGATAGTGTGTTTTGGCCTGCAGGCTTCCTTTTAGAGTGTCTTCTCTATTTGTACTCTGTTATTCTGAGTACCTTTGTTATTATTTTTAACTTGTAAATGCTGCCAGAGAGACCATTTATGTCTGCACAACACAGGGTAGCTATGCACATAGGTACCTGAGCTAGTTGTAACAAGCTTAGTTATCTTGAATAGGTAACAAGCACTATTAATGAAGCTGTTCCTTCTGGGATCTAAGCTGATGCATGAAAAATTGCCCTCAATATTACTTCAGGGCAGTGTATGGTTTTTTACACAGGATCACAGGATGCTAGAGATTGGAAGGAACCTCCAGAGATCACCGAGTCCAACTCCCCTGCCAGAGCAGGACCATAGAATCTAGCTCAGGTCGCACAGGAACACGTCCAAATGGGTCTTGAAAATCTCCAGAGAAGGAGATGGAGTTTTTTTAGCTGACCCAAGACAAAGAGAAGGCTCTATTTAAGGTTTGGAGAATAAAGATAGGATGCAAACTGATCCATCTATAGGTCACAACACAGAGAGGTCACACTAAATGCTTCATGAAGTAACAGCAGGAGGTATGAAATGATCAAATAGCTGGAAACTGAACCTCAAACTTTAATGATGTATAAGTTGTACATTATTAACTGTGGTTGTAATTAAGACTGGAAGAGCTTTTTGAATAATGTGATAGATGCTGTGCAATCTGAAGTCTTTTAATTAAGACCAGATGTACCTCTCAAAAGATTTTGTCAAATTTGATAATAAAAGAGCTACCAGGAGAAAACTCACAGATCTTAAACTCTATGAATTTTTCATCACATCAGAGTTTCTTTTATGGCATTCATTCATCTAGAAAAGTGGAAAAACACAATGGACGTTTATAAAGGTCATACAAATAGGTTTCTTATAATGGCATTTGAATTGCTTTCTGTTTTGCTAGCATAGCTGTGTTTGGAACCAGCTCAAAAACTCTCAGCAACATTAAAAAAAAAATGAGTTTTGCCACTGTAATCATGGGGGGGCATGCCTGGCCCTCCATCGGTAAAAGAAAACACAAATAGGAGAAGTAGAGGTAAGTGGGATGGCAGAATTGCACACTGTGCTTGCTGCCTCTCTTCTCCTGCCCTAGCTCCACGTAGCAATCACCCCTGTCCCTTACACCTTGACCTTGCTGGCAACATTAGCCAAGCAGAATGACTTTCCAGACACACAGCATAGCTAGGGAAAGGTAATTAAGCTATGGATGTTTTCCTGTCCCTTCCAGTTTGCTGTCTAGGCAACTGCCTCTTCTGCCAGTGCTTGGAGTTGGCCCTGATTGCAGTGAGGATTCATTAAGCTGTTGTGGACTCCTTCAGATTCCCACTCTAGTACCCATTACAAGGCTATCTATAATAGTCTGCAGTGCAAATCTGAAATTAAAAAAAAAAAAAAAATCACATATAGTGTAAAAGACTTTGGTTTATTTATGAGGCTTGAAGAAGTTACAAACATCTATACAGCAAAGTTGTAGATCAATTGGTAGATCTGTTTGTGGTTTTTTTTTTTCCCCCTGTACATGCACACAATAGATATCCTTGGCACACATGAAGAGTATTGTTTTGACTCATAGGAATGATGTGTTCACAGAAAAAGAAAAAAAAAATCACTCAAGTGTGCTTTCTAAATAGTACCACTGAAAGGCAGGAGATGTAAGAGCAAAAAAAAAAAATATTCATCCATTTAACATGAGCTACTTGTCATCGCAAATGCTTCAGAGAACACTTAAGCAGTTAGCGTATTTCTGACACTTTTTCATTTCCAGAACAGGTGTCAATTGATATCTCCCTTCTCTATCTAATTGTCAGCAAATGGGAAGCCCCAAGTTTCAAATATTTTTTCCCCCTTTGCTTTTCTAACACGCACAAAACAGAATCTATCTCCATCTCTGGTCCTTTTGTGGTGCATTTACAGAGCAGCAAAACAGAATCTATCTCCATCTCCAGTCCTTTTGAAGTGCATTTACAGAGCAGCAGCAAGCAAGCAAATACACAACCAAAGCCCATCAAAAACCATGATGACTCTGACTGTCTGTGCTGAACCATGCCATTCCCAGAAACACAGGTTTAACTCTGGCAGCCAGGAAGGCAGCAAAGTATCTCTAGTCAGCTCGGTAGCCTTCCTTCTTCCTCCCAAATCCAGATGATTTTGCAATGTGCAGAGAAAGCAATCCAAGTTCAGGCTATTTCAGCCCAGAGCTCGTTAGGCTGGTGACAGCCATGGACTGTTGCTGCTTAGAGTTGCAAAGAAAAAAAAAAGAGAACTGTTTAGGGTTTTCCTGACAGTTCTCTTTTGAAACTAAATGATTTATTGACATCACTGATGAGTGAGCTCAAAAAATTCCAGCTGGACACCTGAAATCTCTTGAAATTCTGGCAAAGCATCAAATTTCTACTGATCTTACCCACCCTCATCTCTATATTCCTCATCCTCTTGGCAGTTCACCTGTCAGGGGCAAGGAGCCCAACCCTTTCTTCGCCTCCAAGACCTTAACAACCTGATGAATAAGAAAACAAGAGCTTTAATTTAGCAGAGTGTTTTGGACATAGCAGACAACAGCACAAAGCTGCCCAAGCATTTGGTCCTTTGTCCTGCAACGGAGCAAATCTTTTCTTTAGGCAAAGCTTCAACACGTTGTCTGAGAACATGGAACAGAAGACCTCGAATAAAAAGCTGTCTCATCTCCATCATTAGAGCACCTATTACTAAGAATATCACAAATCAGAAGACCTGCCTTCAAAATCTATAGTCCAGAGCCACAATCAGAAAATCTACAGTATCAGCACTTAAAAATTCAAGCAGTTCAAATGTTAAACAATTTAAACATTTCAAACCAATTCAGCTTTTGTTTTAGGCTCGACGAGTTCCCCCAAGCACTAAATATTTTAGATTTTTCTTCCGGGTCCAAAGGAGATAGGCTGGGGAAGGACTGTTTAGAAGGGCTTGTGGCAATAGGAGGAAGGGCAATGGCTTGAAACTGGAGCAGGGTAGATTTAGGTTGGACACCAGGAGGAAGTTCTGCACAACAATAGTGGTGAAATACTGGAACAGGTTGGCCAGAGATGTGACTGAGGCTCCTTTCCTGGAGACATTCAAGCTCAGACTTGCTGTAGACCTGGGCAGCCTGATCTAGTGGGAGGTGTCCCTGCTGATGGCAGGGGGGTTGGACAAGATGACCTTTGATGGTCCCTTCCAAACCAATGCAATCTGTGATTCTGTGAAGAACAATCTATTTTCCACTTCTCAGGCATTAAATTTACCACTTTGACATTAAAATCACAGAATCACTTACAGAATGTCAGGGGCTGGAAGTGACCTCAAAAATTCATCCAGTCTGGCCACTCCTCTGCCAGACCCAGGGTCACCTATACCAGATTACACAGGAACACATCCAGCCAGGGTTTGGAATCTTTCCAGAGAGGGAGACTCCACAACTCCTCTGGGCAGATTGTACCAGGGTTCTGTCACAGGGAAAAAATCCTCCTCATATTTAAATAAATCTGCCTATGCCTCAGCTTCCACACAGTGTTCCTTGTCCTGTCCCTGGGCATCACCCAGCAGAGCCTGGCTCCAGCCTCCTGCCACTCACCTTTGCATATTGAGAATCATTGCTGAGGTCACCTCTCAGGCTCCTCTTCTCCCAGCAGCACAGCCCCAGCTCCCTCAGGCTCTCCTCCTAACAGAGCTCTTCCATTGCCCTCAGCATCTTTGTGGCTCTGTGCTGGACTCTCTCAAGCACTTCTATGTCCCTCTTGAACTGGGCACAGGACTCCAGATGTGGCCTCAGGAGGGCAGAGTAGAGGGGCAGGAGAACCTCTCTCGACCTACTAACCACATTGTCTCTCCTAGCCACCAGAGCACATTGCTGGCTCATGGTCATTAACAGTAAAAGAAGTCAATGTTTATTTCAGTCTTGTGATTTTACAATTGGACCTGCACAGCTTATCCTTTAAAGAATTCAGTGCACCAGATAGAAGCCAGCCCATCGCAGCAGAGCTTGAACAGCCTCAGAGGTTTGGTGACACGATGCAGTACAGCAGTCATCCAGTGGGCAACGTTGCCAGGCTTTTCTTGACGTACTGCAGCAAATTTTATCTCAAAAACGGAACACTGAAAGGAACGAGACTGCAGCAACCTGTTCTAGTGGGAGGTGTCCCAGTTGATGGTGGGAGGCTGGGACTGGATGATCTTTGAGGTCCCTTCCAACCTAAACCATTCTGCGATTCTACCAGAGTCAGTATTGTGGTGAGGTAATGTATGGCTACCATCATTACTTTCACAAGCAGCTTTATTTGGCAGTGCGAAATTTGCTACCCACCTTTCACTGACAGCTTCATAAACGCACAAGAGGAAGAGGCAGGAAGAGGAGGAGGGAAAGACAAAAAGTGCTGAAAAGGATCTTTAATTAAGAAAAATGCTGAACTGTAGGAGGGGAATGCATTAAGAACCAACTGTGACTTACACGGCAACCAAGCTGTGCGTGGTTAAAATTCACCACCTGATTGCTTTAAGCATAGGACACTCTTTTGTTTGCAATTCTGTAGTTGGCAAATCCATGTCAGCTGTGGACTTCACAGAATCACAGATTGATAGGGGTTGGAAGTGACTCTTGGAGATCATTTAGTCCAGCCTCTCTGCCACAGCAGGTCCACATAGAACAGGTTGCACAGGATGGTGACCAGAAGGGCTTCGAATGACTCCACCGCCTCTCTGGGCAACCTGTTCCAATGGTCTACTACCCTCAATGTAAAGAAATTCATCCTCATGTTTAGATGGAGCTTCCTATGTGCAAGTTCCTGTGTTCAAGTCTAGTTGAGAGGGGTCTCTGCCCATAGCAGGGAGATTGGAGTAGATGATCTCCAAGATCCCTTCCAACCTAACCCATTCTAAGAGCTATGATTTTATGTTTTTTAGTCATCAGCTCATCAAGATATGAACTACTGCAGATAGATTTTCATAATTTTGGGGTTTTAATTTTTTTTTTTCCCTGTCATGTGGTTTCTGTCAGGCTGATTATGTCCCTTCCCTAGAAATGTCAAGATCCAGTTTGGATATTTGGTAATGAACATCTGAAACATTCTCTCTGTAAAGCTGCATTCTCTCCAAAGGGTCCCCTACAGCTGGCAGCCTCAATAGAACATGCATCCAAATAAAAAATGATCATAGGAGCAGAACAAAGGCATTGACAAGCATAAGGGAAATGGTAGGAGATGCTGAGAGCTAAAATGCTCCATTTAAAAAGGGATTTTAAAGCTTCCTCTAGCATGGGAAGTTGGTGTTTTTTTCATGTTTTCATCCCTTTTACCCCCTCTGACCCTAGAGAGGAAAAATGCAGTGGCATGGTCAGGAGATAAAGTTTTTATTACCACATTCTCTTCCCTAACCTTCTCATCTTCTTTTTCTCAGGGGTCCTATTTTCCAACATCACAACATCTGCTTTTTGTTTCTTGACCTTGCACTTTCCCTCTTTCCCTCTTTGCCTCCAGGCTATTCACTAATTTTCGTTCCACTTTCTCCTCGCCACACATCAGCAGGGGGAAGTGCAGGTTAAGCTGAAGACACAAACTCCTTGTTCTTAGCCTTGATGTTTATTGGGCCTTGCAAACTTCTACCTCCCCTTCTCTCCTTCCAGTAACTGCAAGTTACAACAAACTTACTACAGAACTCTGGATGTGAAAAATGCAATTTTGTTTTTGCCTGTCTCTTTTATGCTGGCGTCTCCTCTGCCCCTGATAGCTTGGTCCAACCTCAGAATTCCCATGTGAAACGACACATTCTTGATGCCTAGACAACACTGTCTCAGCCCTGATGAATTCATTTTCTTTGCTTAACAGAAAAGAAATGATGGACTTTTGCACTGGGCATTTTTGGCATAAAAAGATATTTTTTTTTTTTAAAGAAGATAATTAGCCTACAAAAATAATTTTAGCTAAAAAAAAAAAGCTTAAAAAATTAGCTAAAATATTCAGCCTGAGACAGGCACCTTTCAGTGGTGCACTTTAAGTTCAATGATTGTAAATAGTTGTGGATAGAGAGTGATAGAGACCACAACTTCACAAAATTAAATGCAATGGGGATGTAACTGATCCAGGCTGGATGAGGCTCTGGCCAGCCTGATCTAGGGTAGGGTGTCCTTGCCCATGGCATGGGGGTTGGAACGAGATGATCCTTGTGGTCCCTGCCAACCCTGACTGATTCTCATTCTATGTCATTGCATTACTTTAATGAATTAATTTCAACTTTCACCCACTGTTCTTCTCCCACAGGTTACATTAGGTGTTGGATTGGGGTCCTTGAAGCTCATCAGCTGGAAGGATAAAGCTCAGACATCACAGGCTCACAGGATGTCAGGGGTTGGAAGAGGCCCAATGAGGTCATTGAGTCCAACCCCTCTGCCAGAGCAGGACCATACGATCTAGCTCAGGTCACACAGGAACACATCCAGACATGCCTTGAAAGGCTCCAGAGAAGGAGACTTGTTTGATTCTCTTTGCTTGGTTTGGTTTTTAAAAAGTAGATGAGGTTCATGATGGACATTAGGAAATATTTCTTCACAGAAGTGGTTCTCAGACATTGGAATGGTCTGCCAAGGGCAGTGGTGGAGTCTCCATTCCTGGAGGTGTTCAAGCAGCCTGTGGACCTGGTGCTTAGGGACATGCTTTAGT
Organism: Psilopogon haemacephalus; assembly: GCA_013396835.1. Classification (NCBI taxonomy): domain Eukaryota; kingdom Metazoa; phylum Chordata; class Aves; order Piciformes; family Megalaimidae; genus Psilopogon; species Psilopogon haemacephalus. The sequence continues at coordinate 12,950 of VWZI01006588.1, forward strand.
GGTGACCCTTCAGTTAGGTCGAGGGTTGGACTGGATGATCTTAAAGGTCTCTTCCAAACTGGGATTCTGTGACAGTAAGGGGAAAACAAGAATGTACATAAAAATAATTGCATAAAACCTTCCAGTTTCCATTCAAGAGACAAAAAAACCCAGCCCACCCCAGAAAGCAAATTATATCCAACCAGTAACAGATAACTTTCTCCTTTTGAGGTGACATTAGCATATATACCAGTGTACTTGCTTGGCAATATCCAATTCCTCTGTAATTTTTGCTCCTATGAATGTAAATAACAGCAATGTGTTTAATACATTATTTAGCAAACAGGCAGAATCAGGCAGAAAAATTGCAAGATAAATTAGATCAAGGCAATAATAAGCATTTAATTAGCTTCATTTTTTCCCTCTTCCTTGCTATATTGTGTATTTTGTCTCTCGTTTCAGTGAAAATTCATATCTGACAAAAATAAAAACCCAAAACCTCAAACCCAAAATGTAAAAATGTTCTTTAAATTTGTGTTCTTAAATGAAAGGGAGATGATAAACATAAATTAAACAGACATCAATGCCTTTTATGTAAAAAAAAAAAAAAAAAGGTTCTTTCTAATAACTTGCAAGGCCTTTCTTTGCATATGAAGAAAGTACAGCTTAGAGCTTATGCCTTAAGCTGGGAATTGTTTACATATTTTTATTATTTATTTTGAAATGGAGGAAGGGAACCTTTTTTTTTTTTTTTAAATTTAATACTTAATATTTGTTAAATTTGGAAGAGGCTATCCAAAATCAGGCCACCACATTTATATTTAAAGATGCATATTATACTTTGAGAGGCAGATGGATGCTTAAAGTGCAGTCTAGGTTACTCACCTGGAAGCTATGAACATATCTAGATATAGATAGGACCAAAAGAAGTCCTTTTAAAATGCTAACAGACTTTTGCCTCATCCCTTTATGAACATAAATATTGCTTTAATAGCCACCTAGAAATGAAATGTCTTTGGCCATTCACTGAGTAATGCAATTTAATTGGTTATGAGTCAGATGTAAAATGAACATTTTCAAAATCCAGCTAATGAGGGAATCAGGAACTCCCTCACTGCAAGCGAGTGGCTGCAACCCCTGATCAGCTTTAGAAACTGCAAGGGTGGGTTTATGTCCCAAAACACTTTAAATTATGACCACTGCTTCTGCATCACATCGGCAATGCTGACAAAAAAATTAACTTTTATGACTCTTTCCTGTAAATTCTTCACAGACAGAGAGTGGTCAGGCACTGGAATGAGGGAGGTGGTGGAGTCACCAACCCTGGATGTGTTCAAGAGTCATTTGGATGTGGTGTTTGGGGATATAGAATCTTGTAGAGCAGGGTTCTAGGTTGGACTTGGTGGTCCTGAGGGGCTTTGCCAATCTGCATGTTTCTGTGATTCTGTGCATCTCAGTTTGAGAGCTGTGTGTGGAGGTTTAGCAGTTATCTGCCCCTCCCTTCCCCCCCCTCTCCCCCGCTTTGAAATAACCCAGGCTAGGACTCAGTCGACTGGAAGTGAATAAATGAAGCTTTATATTTACAGCTTTGCACAATATAAGCAGATATTTACAATGTATAACAGATATTTACAGATATATACAGTAAAAAAGGTAATACAGAAACACCACAGCCCTGTCAGAGACCAAAGTCCCTAAGAGGGGTAACCAACCACCCCTATCACCTTCCCCCATTCCCCAGTCTTATCTCACCACCTGTTTCATGCAGCAGATAGGAAAAGGTAGATCAGCCAGGGGGATTAGCAGCAAGAAAGAAGTTAGTAGAATTATTCAGATCCAGCTACAAAAGGCTGGGAGAAAAGAGCCATGCAGGAAGAGCAGCCACAGCCCAAAGTGGTCTGAAGCAGTCTGCCTTACCTATGTTTGGGTTACAACACTTAAAACATTTTTTTTTTTTTCTCAGTAAAGCTGTGAGTGAAGCAGCATCATCAGTGTTTGCCTCTCTCAGCCTATAGTCTAATTTCTCATTCAAATCCTCCAATTAGTTCAAACCAGCACACACATTAAGCACAGAAGTGCCATAAATAACTTATGACCATATTAACTGAGTGTTTGCAAGTCAGAGCAAAAAAAACAACAACAAAAAAACCCAAAAACAAACAGCCAAACTTCAAACACAATTCCACAAAGCAAGGCCTCTGCTTACAAAGAAGAGCAGTCAGACACTTGGGTGAAAGTTAAACAACATTATTTGTTTCTTAGAGTTGAAAGCTGCCCTTAGTTTGTTGTTTTTTTGGGTTTTTTTTAAATTTTGCCACAAAGAAGAGGCAAATTTGCAGGACAAACTAACAAATCAATAGCTAATAATCTTGGCTGGGATCTTGGTTGATGAAAAGCTGAACCTGAGCAGGCAGTGTGTGGGTGCAACCCCGACAGCAACTGTGTGCTGGGCTGCAGCAAGAGCAGCTGTGGGCAGCAAGGGCAAGGGAGGGGATTCTGCCCAAAGTGGTCTGAAACTCTCACACCTATCTGTATTTGGGTTACAGCTCTTAATTTTTTTTTTTTTCTTTCTCAGTAAAGCTATGAGTGAAGCAGCACCATCAGTGTTTGCCTTTCTCAGCCTATAGTCTAATTTCTCATTCAAATCCTCCAACTAGTTGAAATCAGCACACTGTGGAAAACCCAGCTCCTGGTGTTGCTCTTAAGGAAAGGAATGTCATCAGACAACCATACCAGCAGCAGCATTCACCACTCAGTTTACATTCATTGGCAATACCCATGACAACATCCTTTGAAATCCATTCTCATGTGGCTACTTGCAGAAGTAAGCCTGGGTCTCCAAAGGTCTTATTCCAGATCTATCATCTTGGCTCTGCCCTCATCCTCTGCCCTTTAGTTTCTCTGTGGCAGAAGCAGTAAAATTCAATTTTGTCTGCCCTGCTGAGGATTCATAGCCTCTTCTGAGTGGTAAACAGGTTCACGAAGAATAGCACCAAAGAACTGAATGAGTACATCATGAGTTTTTATAATGATGCTCCTGCCCTTCAATACCTACAGTCAACAGCTTTCAGAAGTGTGAAATGTGCAAACACACAAAGAGCTTAGCTTAATTTATTTGTGTTTACTGTGAATAAAAGAAATAACATGGCAAAAGTGTATTACCTTTCTCTGTTAATAAAATATTCCCAAAAGGTTAATTATACAAACAAAAAAGAAAAAAAAAAAAAGAAAAAAGAAAGAAAGAAAGAAAGAAAAAAGAAATGGAAGAAAGAAAAAAAGAAATGAAAGAAAGAAAAAACAAATTAAAGAAAGAAAAAAGAAATGAAAGAAAGAAAAACAAATGAAAGAAAGAAAAAACAAATGAAAGAAATAAGAAATGAAAGAAAAAAGAAATGAAAGAAAGAAAAAAGAAATGAATGAAAGAAAAAACAAATGAAAAAGAAAGAAATGAAAGAAAGAAAAAAGAAATGAAAGAAAGAAAAAAGACATTAAAGAAAGAAAAAGCAGCTCAGCATTTATACACTGCATTAATACATTAATTAAGCCTTAATGATCAGGGTCTGTAATACTTCTGAAGGATTAATGACCATCTGGGAGAATTGGTAGCCCAAGATTTTTCCACGGGTCATTAATTGCATCTTCTGTGTTCATTTTCTAAGTAACTTCCTGCAGTCAAGGTTACAACAGGTAGGTCACTTTGCGCAAAACTGGATTGAAATAACAGCAAAGTTCTGCTCCTGTTGTTTAGGAATATTTATCCACAGCACAAGACATGCTTTGTGTTTAAGCCATGCTGCTTCTTGTGAC
>VWZI01006592.1:0-14380 GCA_013396835.1 Psilopogon haemacephalus
AGAGTGGACTAGGTTAGGAATTTTCTTAACAACATCCCTAAACTGAGCCCCAGGTAGTCAGCACCTCCCTGTGAGAGGGGTCAGCCCGACATATCGGTCCTTCTGTTCCTCTCAGGAACAACTACGACTCTCCTTTTTTGCTTTGTTTCACTGGTATTAATCTTGATTCTTGGGGGAGGCTGACACACCTTGGGCAACTCAGTATGTGGGTTTTCCCCCCCGTTCTCCTCTGCCTGATTCTCAGTTATTAGTGCCCCATGTCTATTATGCAAGGGGAGATGGTAAGACCGAGAAGATTGGGAGGGGGCTCTCCTGACCCTGTGAGGAGGGGTCTGCCTCCACTCCCCCTCATCTCTCCCTTTACCTGTTTTAGCAGGGGAATGAGAGGAAACTGAATCCTCTTCTACCTGTGCCATCTTCACCTGCTGCCCCTTCTTCAGGGATTGTGTAATTTGTCTCTGCCAGTCAACTTCCCCTTTTAAGGCACATAGAGATCTTAGTCTGTCAACTTCCTCCTTAAGCCCAGCCACCATACTGAGCAGATCACTCACCTGCTCACACCTAACACAACTTTCATGCACACTACCCTCCATTCCAATTAGGCTCAGGCTCTCACTGCAGCCAGAGGTCTGGACGCCCACAGATTTGCATGAGACACCAGTCTGGGTGCCTACAGTTTTCCTAGACCTGGTATTAGACCGGGTTGCAACCATGGCTTAAGCTTTGGTGTTTGCTTTTTGCTAGTTTGGTTGGGTGAGGTTTTGTTTTGGGGTTTTTGGGTTTGTTGGTTTTTTTTAATTCACTCAGCGCACGCTGCTCACAGGGCTCAAGTGAGCAGGCTGTGGCTGCCTCTTCAAAATGGCTGTGCTGCTGCCTGCCTCGCAGTTGTATTTCATGCAGAAACACGGGAATGTCCCAGTTGCATCACTGCCTTCTGCGCAGGTGCATGAAGGAGCCAATCCTGCCGCCCCTCCTCCCCTTTTACCCCTTTGCTAGCCACAGCTGCTCACACTGCTGGAGCTGCTGTTGGTGCTGAAGCTGTTCGTGATGCCGCTGCCGCTTCAAAAAAAGTTTCAGTAAAGCATGGAGTGAAATTTTCAGAAATTCTCTAAAGTGGAAGTTTAGTTTTGTATGTAAGTAAACAAGCCAAGAATGGAACTTGGCAAGGTCAGTTTGGTCTAGTGGCCATGTCTGTTTTGACAGCATAGACTGATATTCCAAGAGGGACCGAGAAGTCTCTTTAAAGTACACTCCAGTGTCAGCTTCCAAGACCTGTTTGTGGAAGATAAGCATCATCAGACCCTTTCATTCTCTTAGTTCTTCCTAAGAATCTACTTAGGACAACAGACTGTGTAAACTGACTGTTGCAATACTAAGATGTTTGTGAGCCCCTGGGAGAAGCATATGTCTATTTGTTAAAACTACAGATGTAATGTAAATAGAAAAATCACACTTGGTTTGGTTTTTGGCATTTTTTCATTCTCTCTTTCTTCTCTCTCTCTCTTTTTTCATCCTTTCTAAAAAGGCTGTTTCAGTCTACAGTAATGTGAATTTTCAGTTTCTTTCTCTTCTCTTGACTTTAAAGCCTTCCAAGTCTGTGGAATAACCTTCAATGCCCCCAGCTTAAATAAGCAGTAAGCATCCCTTTCTTTTCCCATTCTCTTGAAATTTTCTCTTGAATTCTCTCTCATTTGGATTCAGTAAGGTCTTTGCCCCTGTATTGATTGTGGGCGATTGAAGAGGCTGAAATTATAAGTTATGTAGCTTTTATAATTTCCAAAAGTCCCACCCACAATCTGTGTGTAGATTAGTTTAAGTTGGGTTCTAATTCAGTCGGGAAAAAGTCTTCACGAGGATGCTTTTTCTTGTAATTCAGGAAAAATCAGAAAAAAAATGGAAAGGTTTGGGCATGAAACAGCTTTGCCCTACTTACAAATGGGAGACTGTCTCAAAGTCCGTGCGGGGTTCGTGTCTCTAGGTCCGTGTTCAGGTCCGTGCAAGTCCCAGTGAAGGTCCGAGCAAGTCCTTGCAAGTCCGAGCAAGTCCTGCTGCAATCTGTCCAGCTGCCATATATATACTGAGGCAGTTTGTTCCCTCCCTGTTCAAGCCCATGGAGGGTGGGAGAAGGCACTTCACACCTATTGTGCTAAGCCTCCGGTGACAGAGGTGGGGAGGGAGGAGGACCGCTTCCTGCCCCATTCACACCTCTGGTGGGGCAGTGGACTGGGGTGCGCCCTGCCAAAGTTCACACCCCATTCAAACCTCCGGTGGGGCAGTGCCCTGCTCTGCCACAGCCCCTCTGCATAAATCCCTTCTGATCAGTCTAAGTCACTTCACCGTAGTGGGCTCAGGAATTTTTTTTTTCACTAAAATCATGCTAGGAGTTATGAATCTGGATCAGGATACCTTCTATAAATCTCTTTTAGGCTGACTTTCTCTTGTGGAAGGCATACAACAGAAATATTTCAGAGCACAATGAAAAAGTGTGAAAAATTTAATGGAAGGGGGGAAAAAAATCAGCCAAAAAAACATCACCAAGAAAGTAACAAGCCTTAAATTGTGCCTTCAGTGTACTGAAATAAACATGAGTAGCAGCCTCAAAATAATTTTAAATAAGCTTTTTTCTCTTTTCTTTTTCTTTTTTCCTGTTTGCCAAGTACATAATGATACAAGACATTTCAACCACCTCACTGAGCATTAGGGTATATATGATTTTATATATGTGGAAAAGTATTGGAGGAGGGAGTGTGTAGTACATCTAACCAGCTTAAGACTATGTATTTGGTGCACATGGGTGTGCTTTCTAAAGAGTACACACTGGAACAAGAAAATTATGTATTTGTTAAACTGATCTAATTAAACAATTATGAAAATGCTTTGGAATGATAAAAAGTGTCCTTCCAATTTCAAGTCTTCTTTTGTGAAGCAAATCACAAGGGAGATGATTTCACCTTACCTCTTAGAATCAAGAGCAAAATAAAACTTTTGTGCATAATACTTAACAAACTGGCCAGGTGAGGAGTACTAGAAAGAATTTTAAAAATCACATACTTTCTAAATATTAAATACATCCTTTCTGAATACATACTCCTACAGCTTCTGCTGCAAGCCAAGCAGGATCATTGCATTCCTCCAGGCTCTCCCCCATACACGTTTAATTAGGATATTAAAGAAATTCTTTATAGTGAGAGTGGTGAGACACTGGAATAGGTTGCCCAGGGAAATTGTGGATGTCCCTTTTCTGGAAGTGTTCAAGGCCAGGTTGGATGGGGTCTTGAGCAACCTGGTCTACTGGGAGGTGTCCTTGGCCATGGCAGGGGAGCTGGATGTAGGTGATCTTTAAGGTCCTTTCCAACTCAAAGTAATTATGTGTTTGGAAAATTAATTTTGCTGCCTAGAAATACTGCCTTGGCTTATCCTATGAATGCTAGAGTTAGTTGGTGGTAAGGAAAAAGTTATGCCCTCCACAACATTGTTTAATTAGCAAATGGGAAAAAGATTTACTCTCCATGCTGTTCCCTGTCCTCCTCATAGGTGTGGAAGAGATTATGTTACTGTTTCTGCCTGACAAATCTCCAGAATCTATCTCACTCCTTAGAGCTGAAATCTGTATGTGATTTAGAAGGTTACTACAGTCAGTGAAACAACAGACAGGCAGATCTGTTGGGCAAAGCTGAGCTTATCTAATCCGTAACACCTGTGTTCACTGATTGAAGAATCTCAGGTTCACGTGAAAGTCAAGTAGCGATGATATTCCTGAAATCACAGTAATGCAAGAACTGTTAATCTGATAAGCATACAAACTCTCTAAATATTTTAAAAGAGGCTTAAACAACAGCCTGATAAGTTTTCTATTTTTAATCAGTTCTCTTGCTTCTGCTTGAACACTTTAGCACTGTGTTACAACTTAGAAGTAGACGTGGCTGGTTATATTGACAGCAGTCATGTCACAGAATATTTGCCAAGGCCAGCAAGTTAAGGTCTTGAAGGAAAATATCAGTCAACAAATCAATCAGTCAATCAATCAGTTCTTACTGTGTAATTTATATTATATAAATGACCTCTAAATATGAATGTGAACAATAATGAAGAAATTAAATGATGAATAAATAATTGTTAAATAATTGAAAAGTTTCGCAAACGTTAGTTGTGTTTTACATGGGCATATGTATATAAAGGTTTTTAACAAACTGGGAAAAGTAAAACCTGTACCTGAAGATCTGTGAAGATCAGGGCCTTGTTCTTGATGGTCTCAACCAGTATATTTAGAAATACAAGCACTTCTCCAAAGCTGTACCACAGTCTTATGCTGGCATCATTCAATGTCACCTTAATATTGAGCTTGCCTTTAGGAATTTAAATCCAGAAGGATTAGATTTGAAACTTTGGAACTTCTTAAACTTACACATAGCATATTTTTTTTAACACTAAAATTGTGTAACTCATGAACAGCTTTGACACTTCCATAGGAAAAATCTGCCAGTAGATTGGCGTTTTCATTCTTTCTTTTGTTAAAAATAAAAAAGCTCCTTTGTAAGGATGACATTAATGCACTACCTGTATTGACACTGCCAATTAATTTGACAACAAGTCTTCTTGACTGAGTAGCAGTAACAGCTTGACACACAGAATACACTATTATAAACCTTTCTTTCTGGCTGTAGGACAGCACCATCTGGTATATCAGGATTTATTTTTACCTCCATCCTTTGTTTTTAACCTAGGTTAATGACTGTGAATGACACATTCAAGTATTCAAGGAAAATGGGTATGGTAACAGAATTTATGTTTAACCTGAGATTGTGTAGGATGCTGGTAGCACTGAGTAGAACATCAACATGCAACAACTCAAACTGTTTATTTTTGTCCTATCTCTCAACAATATTTGAAACACAGATTTTACTTACAATTTTCATTTTTTTATTTTCATAATTAAATCTTTTTAATTTGTGAAATCCTTAATTTAGTGAATCACTGATTGTAAGAATAAGCTAGATGTTATTAAGCATGATGATTTAACTCACCAGCAGAAAATTAATAATGGAAATGTTTAGAGGATTTTTTCCTTTACTAAGCTTCTCTGCTGTAAAATCTACTTCAGAACTTGTGTGAAGTTACCCAAGAGAATAAACATCAGTGAAACCTGAGAGCAGTCAGTCTAGACCCTACCATTTTTCACTTTGCAGAATCTGAACCAAGTGATTAATCAAGTTAGGGTAAAAATCGAATCCTACCAGACCAGCAGGCAACAGACTTGTATGGCACTTCAAAATGGGTTTGTTTTCTTTAAATTGTATTTGCATATATACTTGCCTGAATTGTTACAGAGTTCTGTAAATGATTCAGTTCTATTACAGTTTTTTGAAAGGAGAAAAGGTTCATGGCATTATTGACCACACAAATGACATAGTATGATCATTGATATTTACATAACGCCTTTTATTCAACGCTTTTATGTATTCACAAAGAGTGTAAATTTCAATGAGCTCTGCTGCTGGTAGGTGGATCTTAAGAAGACTTTTAAAAATGCAGCAAAATTAGCAACATAATTCACTTTTAATTAAAGATATATTCTTCAATGTAATCACAACAGTATTAAGAAAATAATTAAACTCTTTGTGCACTGTAGTTGCACATTATAATGATAAAATACACAGATGCAGACACATGTGGATCAAGACCTCTTGTGCTCAGAGGAAAGTGTCTTAAAAGATCTGCCATCACCATTCTTCTCCTTTGTCCCTGAGTCAGTTTCACAGGGGTCCTACTGACTAACTCGTTGAAGACTTGGAATTTTACTTTCCAAAAATTCAGAGTTCTGACTATACTCCTTGTCTGACTCATGTCCCTTAGGACTGCAGACTCCACCAGTGTTTGATCACTGCAGCCCAGGCTGCCTCCAGTCTTGACATGACTGATGAGTTCACTTGCATTGCTGACCATCAGGTCCAGTATTGCATTCCCTTGGGTAGAACTGTCTATTATCTGTCTCAGGAAGTTATCAGGAGGCTCTCTAGGAGCCTCCTCAATTGCTTACAGTTCACTGTGGTACTTTTGCAGCAGATACCAGGGTAGATGAATTCCTCCAGCAGGATAAGAAACTACAAGCACAAAGCCTCCTGTAGTCAGAGTAGAAAGGCTTCATGAGCGGGCTTCCCTTGATCAGGTGGCCTGTAGTAGTATCTATTCTTGTCTATAAACTTTCAACCCCTTTGTGGCAGTTCTTCTGGGACAATTCCTCACACTCTATCTGTTCGCTGAAACAGAGGTCAAATCTCTGCCTCTCCTTCCTCATCTGTTCCTTCTGAGCAACCTGTAGCCATCAACAGCTGCACTACAATTTATACAATTCATCCCACCAAGTTTTGGTGATGGCTATCAGGTCATAGTTTTCAAGAAGCACTGTGGCTTCCAGCTCCTCCTGTTCTTGTAGAGGCACTCCAGCTGAGCTGTTGACTGCATCCCTTTCTTGGTATTCTTGAGGTATTTCATAGGAGTTTCCTTACTGGCTTCTACTGCCTCAAGAGCCTCCATTTCACCTTAGGTGGATCTTGACTATCCTGCAGTGTCCACAATACATGTCTGGGCAACAGGGCTCATACCAGCACCATTTCCCTCTAAACAGTATGAACTGACCCTCTGTCACAGGCAAGCTGGATTTCTTCCCCCTCTACATCTAGTTTAAAACCCTATCAATGTGTCCTGCTAGTTCCTGGACAAAGACCCTCCTTTCACTTTGAGAAAGGTGATTCCCATCTGACACCATCAAGCCGGGTGCCCTATAGGCTAAGCCATTGTAAAAAAACCCCAAAATTGTGATTGTGACACCAGCCACAGAGCCATGTATTACTAGATTGGATTTGCCTCACTAATTCTAATAGCCCTAAAGTCTTTCTTTATTGTCCGAGCTATGTACTACAGCTTCCTCACCACCCATGTGGGGGAACAGCAGTACAGCATCACTCTTGGGGGTTTCCAAGTGATATCTCTAATACAGGCTTCTGGGAGGCAACAGACTTCACTATGAGTAGGGTCTACCCAGAACATTGGATCTTCTGTTCTCCTCAGAGGGGATTCTCCTACAACTTTGACTTTTCTTTTCTGCTTTGTATAGGTGGCCGCATATCTCACAGTCTTTGTTTATAGTAGGTGTCCCTAAAGTTGTAAGGTGAAAATACCATTCACTACTTCTAATACACCAAATTACATTTTTTCCAGTCTGCAGGACATTTGAAGGCAGCAAGATCAAGGGACTCTATGTTAGAGCAGTTTAAAAGTACTAGCTTCCACACCCAGAAAAACTATTTTCTCAAAATTTTATCTATCTATATGTGAAACTGGCTTGTTGTCTGCTGGTTCAGTGTTCAGAAAGCATGACAGTATCTGGATTCTTCTCCAGCAAATATAGGTTTGTCATTCACTTTCTGTGAAACATGTCTCTGACATTCTCCCTGTGTGACACCTGTTCATAAAACACCTAGAACAGCTTGTTTTAATTTTCTGATGCTTTCTTCTCCATCACCCTGGTGAGTCCCTGACAATAGCATGAGAAATACTGGCTGTATTGTCAGTACTCAGTTCAAGTCATCTTTCAGTTCTGCTGATCTGTGGTGCAGAGCGTGCTGAGGCTGCTCTCTCAATGGGATGTCTGAATGTTCCTGATGAAATTTCTCTGGAGGCAGTATGAATAAACCCCAATGACAGATGGTATAGGGACAAACAAAGCTATAAAATCAAACACAATCCCTCCGAGGGACAGTATCAGTAACAGAATATTCGCAACCCAAACTGGAGAGACAGAATATTGAATCAGCTTTAACAGGTTAGGCTGAAGGACTTTCTGAGGCAGAAAAGAGTTTAATATTATCAGCAGGAGGACTTCAGCATAGGGTAGAATGCCAGATAAACTTGCACTAAATCTAAAATAGTTCTTGTATGTGCTTTTAAGTATAATATCTATAGGACTGTATAATTGAGCTGTTACAAGAAAAAGAGAGGAGTTTCTCTTCTACTTTATAAGGAAGTGACTGAGAAAGAAAAAAAGCATCAGATATTTATTGGTATGTTTGTCTATTTTCAGCATAATGGTATTACCCTTTGATGTGATTGCATTCAATAGTCATAGATCAATAGCTGACATGTGCTTTGGAAACACAGACAGACTAGAAAAAAAATCTTTGTCCCAGGCTCTCTTGAACTCAGCAGTGCCCTTGATATAGTGTGCGTCCTCAGATGAAGAATATGCTGTTCTATCAGCACAAGCTTTGAATCCCAGGCTTTTCATTCAAAAGATGGTTTAAAGGAGCCAGAGAATGAAGAAAAAAAAAATCCACCAATACATTGCAGCTAACAAACCAGTTTGGAAGATTACACACTAAATAATAAATCTGAGCTGATGTGCATGCAGCCTAAAGTTGTGTTGTTCTTGGCAGTGACATCTGAGTAATTTAGTCCCATAGGAGAATGGAAATTGCCACTCAGCCAAATTATAATGGTAGGACTGTCTATTCCAGTGGTTTAATTTATCTTCACACAGTCACGTATGCCTGCTGATGGCACAGAATTGATAGATATCAATATCCTTGTGCAGTGGCAGCAGGAGACTAGATAGGTTGTATAAGGGCACCTTAAATTGCCCTACGTAACCCAACTGAATTGCAGTATTACTGCAGTACAGCTATTCTATTAGATGAAAGACAAAGCAATGATGTGGTAGAGAAAGGTTCCTTATGGCTAAGACAAAGACTATTTGCAAAGGAAAATAAACATTTTCATTAGGTTCATAAACATTTAGCAAACCCTTTCCCTTTGTATTTATGGGTTTTTTTTCCTAAGTCTGAGAAAGTGTTAATGAGAAAACAACACATTCCTTCCCTCTTCAGATTAGAGACAAGAGATGAGGGGGATCCAAAAGTCTTCCTGCAGAGATGATTATTTAATTAGGAATGCAAAACAATCTCTTTTTTCCTCACAAAATCATTCCTCTAGGCCAGAGCATGATGTAGAGATTCAAATTTTGAGCCTTTTTAAGTTGTCAATTGCTCATTGCTGGACACACTGATTAAATATCTAGTCCTGAGGCATGAAGGTAAAAATGGCTAACCAGTGCAGATAACACTTTATACACCTTTTTATTAAAGTAGAAGCTCCACAGAGGTTTTGGGAGAAAACAGCCTGGAATTAAAATCATTCTGATGCAAAAATTTCTACGCAGAGTGAAATTAAGACTTTTACCAGTCTTGGGAAATATTTGTTCTTCAGGGAATCTAAAGAATCAGATTATTCTCTGTGACTCTGCTGCTCCCTGGACTTCATGGGAGACCTAGGGAAAAGAGACCTAGTTATTTAGCATCAGAAAACTCAAAAGTGGGCAGAGAGGCAGAATTTATGTCAGGCCTCCTGATCTCTTCCATTTGCCATAAGCAAGGNCACAAAACGCAAAAAAAACCAAAAAACCCTCACCTACAGTGGATTTCCTCACAATATCTTGTTCACCAAATCATGTCCTTCCACATTATCCTTCTTCATGGGGTGTCAGGCAATTCATGTGTATTCATCTTCTATAGAGAGTGAGGGATTCCCATTAAGTCAGGTTCACAGTTCATATTATCTTGTTAACAATCTTCACAAACTCCTGCGTGGCAGATTACATTATCCAGAATGTCTTTGTGGTGAGCTATAAGTAGCTTACATTTACTCCTGTGATAGCAAGTGGCTGAAAATATTATTCCTGTGGAATCACAACTGTTTCTGAATTTTGATCAAGGGAATAAATAATTACAATACCAGAAACAGTTGCTTGCTCACAACAATGTCAGTCTAGAGTTTACCTCATCACCAGAAGATGAATATTAGACAACAGAATAAATGCAACAACAGTCTCCTGTAATTGGTTTGGTGAAAAATCAGGAATGTTTTTATTCTAGATTTTAAATCTAAAAGATTCAGCAGAGTTTATTTTTTCCCTCTGTTTCCACCAAGTGATGGTAGTGGTATTCACATTTGGTTTCCCTTCAGTTTCCATTAGCAATGCCTTGTTGATGGTATATTACAGCACAGACTACCTTTCTGTTCACATAAGAAAAGGTGATGATTCTCCCAGCTGGATTGTGGTATTACAGGAAACTTCCCCAGGTATTTTTAAGTATTTGGCAATGTGTGAATAGATTGTTTAAAAACCAAAAAAACTTCATTAGAGAGAGGAGATTATACAAGAAGAGTTGCACAGTTGAGTGAACAGTCCCTCCGAAGTAGATCTGGGAGAAGCTCAGAATTTACTTAAGTAGGAAGGGAAAGGTAGAGTACCTGTGTTGAAATAGTATCATGCATTTCTTACTCTGGTGTGGGTAACTTCTACCAGTGAAATACATTCAATATATTTTTCCTCTGCAGATCTTGGCTGTCTTAGAGCTTGGATATAATTGCAAAGACTCATTCTTAACATGACTGTGACTACTTTAGTAGTCAAAATAAGAGGAAAGGCCCAGGAATCTGGGTTTGAAGCCCATTTCTGCCGAAGCCTAGAGTGCTTGTTAGGAGAACACACCTTCTGTACTCCTGCTACTATAAAAAATCTTGGCTAATAATGTCATAAATGCAATATCTACGTCTGTTAAGAAAGGAAGAATACTGCAGCTTGGGATTTACTTTCTGAGCTTTCTCTTGAATCCGTAAGACATAACAATCTATCCTTAGAAGTCCTGAAACTGAACTTAGCTGTAACGGGTTGAGAAGGAAAAAAATCAAGTATATCTTTCCATTTTCACAAATAATGACAGCTTTTCTTCACAGTGTAAACTGATTTCTAACAAAAAATTCACTTGTGAATGGCTGCTGTATTTTTGGATTCTTTTTTTGTTCTCCTTTATTTTATATCAGACATTTTCTGTTAACTTTCAATAGATTTCAAAGCTAAATCAGGGTAAAAAAAAAAAAAAAGAAAAAATCATCTACTATGGAAAAAAATCAGGATATTGTTCATGAATTATTGTAGCATGGAAAAAAATGACTCTGCAATTCAATCTCCTGCATAATCCACCAAAAACAGTTCTACTCAGAAACTGCTGAAATAGATAGGCACTCGATTTTTCAGGCATCTTGGCACAACACACTTGTAGTTGATCCACTATATACAAGAACACTCAATCACTTTACTGAATATCAGCTTAATAAATCATCAGTCTTACAACAGAATGCCTTATGAACTAGAATTGCTTTTTAATGAAAATCTAAAACAAACAGATACAGCATTTTGACTGTTACATCTTCATAGGGACCACTGATAACTGCCACTGTTCTCCTGGTACCAAGTCCAGATCAGGAGAATTACAAACTGAAATTTGTATTATGCAACAGATGAGCTCTTACTCAGCTGAAGTTCTGTATGCTCAGCTGGAGACAACTGGTTAATGCTGAGTAATGAACAGTGTTTAATATCAGATGCATGCTTAATGCTCATGAACACACTGTATTTTGAAAATCAGTGCATTTGTTCCTGGGAAACAATACTCAAAACTGTCTCAAATATGCTAGAGGACACTGAAAAATTCAAACCATCATCGGTAGGATTAAAGAAACTGTAAAAAATAAAACAAAGTCAATAAATACCAAGAGGGAGGAGCCTGGCACTGGAAAAAATCTCCCTAGAGTTTACCAGAATCTGCAGAACACATCTGAAGGCCTAAATTTGAAAGATTACTGAGAAAATGCTGGCCAGAATGCAAATATAGCTGTTGTTTGGCAGCTGCAATGTAGGAGTAGAGACGGTGACAGCATTGTGACTGGCAACAACTTTTCAAGTTTCAATCTAAACAACAGATGTACTGCTTGCTACCTAAGGACTGATGGATGATACGCCATTGAGAGTTGAGCCTGTGGTCTCTCAATCCGCACATTCTTTTAATAAGTTAAAGTGAATTAACAGATTTACTCACGGAGACTTTAGTCTGGAGACCTATTCCCAAAATCCAAATGCTATTCTGCAGGCCCATTTAAATTACAGACAGATAATGAAACAAGCCCTGCAATGCAGAGGGAAGACTGAGTCAGTCCAAGTGAAGGAATTCTGCCTTCCAAGTAGTATTCTGCTTGATCTTTGCTGCTTGCTTTTTCCTATGAGCCTAGACTAGAGCAGGGTGTGAGTATGATGATGTTGGGTGCCATGTCCCTCACTCACTCGTTTTCCAAGATGTAATTCTGACACCCTCCCTGTCAGTTGGCTAAAAAGCATTCACAATCTCTGAGAACAAAGGTACTTCTGTGTGGGTGAAAGAAAGAGGAGGCATGACGGGGAACACAAACAAAAGCTGCTTGCACAGCCACTTGTATGATCCTGTTTGAAAATGCATCTTGAAGGCTGATAGTTGCATTTCAGTCATACGGTGTCATAAATCTCTGTGTAGAGGCAAAATGGCCTTAGCTTGTTTATGTAATGCAATGTCCTTTGGATTGTATCATCAAAAAGCTGTAATTGAAAGTAATTAATCATCAACAATGGAATTAAGACAGAGGAACAGCACAATAATAATTCATTTTACCAGAAAAGAATTATCTGCTGGAAGTTGAAAATGATGTGGGGCACTAGCAGTGCAAAATGTCTTCTCATTCAGGTCAGAGAGGATCCATAAAGGTATGCATTACACAATGTAACATTGACCTGATTTGATTTGCCTATAAATTCAGTAGGAGCTCTTACAAAGAATTGGAAGAAGTAGGCAAGGCCTACTTTTGTATCTAGATGCAGTGCTGGAAAATGCTTCTAAAAAGGAGGTTATTCATTCAATATATTTGGAGTGCTCTCAAAGAAAATGATTCTTATTTATCTCATGGTCCACAGAATCTTGGCACCATTTCAATTATCAGTAATTACAGGGAAAAAAAAAAAGAAAAAAGAAATACACTTTTTCTGTTTGTTTTTTTTTTAAATTTGGACTATATTAAACACACCAAAGCATCATTATTTTTCACAAAATATCAGCTTTTTCCCATTTATTTTTCAAAATACTTAAAAGATCCTCAAGGAAATAGCTGAAATCCACATGCTTTTTAAAAGAGCAGTAATAAAGCAAAAATAATTTCATCTTCTCTTGAAGAGACATGTTGGTGTTCTATGCACAAATTTTCTTTGATGTTCTTTGCTCACTATTTCACAGAAGGCAAACTCTTTTAAAAAAAATTCTTTGGAGAGCTTTACTAAAACAAATATTCAAACCAAAGGCATAGCATGTTAAAAACAAAATCTAGACCTTCACTAATTTCTACAAATAGTAAGATTTTTGCTTTTACGAGCAACCATAGTGAGACACGTATTTTGCTATACAAATCAAGCTTAGCCAATGATTAGAAATTTATATTCCTCCATATTGTATCTTTCAACTGGCCCACTCCTTCCTTCTTAGATAAGGTTGGCTATTGTTATACTCGACAGAATTTCTGGGCAATTTCTAGTTTCTTAAAATTCAACAATATTACTTTAGAAGCCTTCAGAAATATTTGCAAGGAAATTCATGTTGCATGAGTCAAAATGATAGGACTCTTTCAGTACTACTTAATTAATCACTATCAAATGCAGATGAACAATGACACTGGCTTGCCAGGCATATTGTTTGAGGTGTGAAATAGTTGCCTTTTCATACACAGCAGAAACAGCAGAGAGGGATGGGATAGTTTTTACTGACTGTAGCTTAAAGCTCTATATTTAGTTTAGTTTCCCCAGACAATGGCCTAGAATGCTTGAATAAAAATACTGTAACAAAATTTTAATATGAAGAAAGGTTCACTGATCACAAAGAGAAAGAAAAATCAGCAGTTTCCTTTGGATTGACCTCATAATGGCTTAAATTAATTGCCTCAGTGTGATCAATACGTCACATTAGTTAATGATTTACAGAATGGCCTTGTGTTGGTTTGAGTTAATTGGAGAATTTGAGTGAGTGCTAACCCACTACAGGCCTAGTTCTGGATTTGATCACTTCATTAATATGGCTCTTAATTTTTATTAAATGTGGTCTGTGGTTAATTACATGATGAACCTTGTCCATTTCTGTTCATGCCAAGCTACAAAGAAAAGCCAAAGATGCAATAAGGCAGCCCAGGAGCATGACCCCATTCATTACATCATAGAAATGCTCAGTAACAATACATCTGAAAACCGTGATCTGAAAACCTCTTTCTGTATTGTTGAACACTTAATCAAATTTAAAGTAACTTGGGTAAGGAAAATCACACATGGATTAACAACACAATTAGTTCCTTCTGCCTTCCAGGGCCAAGTCTGTATACTGGCTGACACTGATTCTGCCTGAACATAATAATAGTATTGTTTTTAATAGTGGTGATATTTTAAAAGATACACGAGACCCAAAAATGTTGTTTTCTTGAT
>VWZI01006598.1:0-15519 GCA_013396835.1 Psilopogon haemacephalus
GGAGGTGTTCAAGGGCAGGCTGGATGAAGCCTTGAGTGACCTGTTCTAGTAGGAAGTGTCTCTGCCAATGGCAGGGGGTTGGAACTATATGATCTTTGAGGTCTCTTCCCACCTAAACCATTCTATGATTCTATGCTAAGCTACTTTTGTGTAGTACACAGAATGGTCTCTCCCTTAACAGTTGTCAGTTCAAGGCTTGCTCGTTTTTCTCTTTTGTTATCTAGATGTAGTGGGTTAAGCAGTTACCTGCCCCCCCCCCTTTTATAAACCCCGGCTAAAACTCAGGAACACTGGAAGTTAACAAATGAAGCTTTATATTTACAGCAATGCATATATACAAGCAAATATTTACAAGATACAACAGATATTTACAGATATATACAGTAAAAAGGTAATACACACACCACACCACTCCCGGAGATCAAAAATCCCCAAAAGAGGGTAACCAAACCCCCCTACCACCTTTGCCCCCTTTCCCAGCTTTATCTCACCACCTCTTGATGCTGCAGATAAGCTGAAGATCAGAGAGATTAATGGTAGGAGAAAAGGTTAGTAGGTTTAGTGATTTTACTCTGAATTCAGCCAGCAAGCCCAAGAGACAAAGGAAAAAGCGGCCAGAGCCAGCACAGACCCAAAGCAGACTGGCTATCTGTTGTTTTGAGAACAGTTCTTAAAACAACCTTTTTTTTCTTTCCTCCGTAAAACTCGGTGAAGTGACACACTGTGTTTAACTCTGTCTCAGCCAATAGTCTAATTTCTCACTCAAATTCTCCAATTAGCTCAAACCAACACACTAGATCACTGGAAAGTCCCTAGTACTTCGTATGTTATTTGATAACTGCCAACATAACATCAAAGGCACTAACAAGTAACCTAAATTAACTCTATAAGCATTGCTGATCATCCAAAAGTCAGTTAATGATAACAAAGTCTGTATGCCTTGCCTTTGGAGCTTGAAGCTGTTACTTGACTATTTAGCTGTAGAAGTGCATCTGGATTCCCTTTCACCATTTCTTTTCAGAT
Organism: Psilopogon haemacephalus; assembly: GCA_013396835.1. Taxonomy (NCBI): domain Eukaryota; kingdom Metazoa; phylum Chordata; class Aves; order Piciformes; family Megalaimidae; genus Psilopogon; species Psilopogon haemacephalus. The sequence goes on from VWZI01006598.1 coordinate 1,024, forward strand.
CAAGGCTAACATTCTAAGTACCTAGTTTATGTTGGATTCCTTGAAGTCCAGTGAACTACAATGATTTTTTTTGAGATTCTGGTGTCAAATATGTGGAGATCATTATGAAATTTCTGCTCAGCTGGGCAATCTTCAAAGTAGCAGGGTCTACTATGTTCATTAAAGAGGAAAAACACTGGTATCAACATCTCTGCTTCTCTGCCAATTTATATTAAATTGATTGGTAAGAATTCCTCTAGAAAATCCACTTCGAATATATAGCAAGTACAAGATTATTTTTTTTTTTTAATCTTAGAGTAAAACATGACATATATACATCATTAACATACACTGCATTATATGCATACATCCAGGTCTTGTTGGGAATGAAGAAATTCACATAAAATACAGAATCACACAGAATCACAGAAAACATTTTTTTTATCAGTGCAGACTGAAAGCAGTCGTAGACAGTCTTAGCAGTCAAGGTCTTTAATCTGTATCACCTTTTTGACTAAGGCTATATAGAGATATGGAAGGAATATGAAACAATTCTATCTCAATATTAGCATTGCTTATTCAGATGTGGCACAAAATAGCTGTTGGATCCAGCTCTCATAATTGAAATACAGACAGAAGGATACAATAATCAGTTCTGCTTTTTGTTTCTTTAATCCTGGTGAATATCAAAGGAGAATTTGCAGTGGAGCAGAAATATTTAAAACCTTCAATAATTTTGGTCTTAAGATTTTAATATTTTGTGACTTCAGATTGTTCAAAGTGATTGTTCAAAGAAAAGCCCAAAACACCCTGCAAAAGGGCTGCAAGCACACAGAATAATTCTAGGTGCATGACAGAACACAGAATCAATCTGAATTTTTTCTGAAGTTTCCCTAGAATCAATGTCAACTTCCTATATATAGATATTGCATGTTGAGTTGTGAAGAGATGTTATTCTACTCTTGTCTCTGTATGTTTCTTTGAGATTTGGAATTCTTTTGTTTAGGTGGTTAACATTTTCAAGGAGTCCTGTGCCTCAATGAGGAAGACGAGGAGACAGTTTGATGCAAACCAATTCCAACTTTATTTGCTCAGAGCAGCTATACATATACCCTAAAACAAGTGCCAAGGTGCAATCACGTGTTCCATAGGTTAAACTGATTGATTATTATTAAGCCTTCAGGCACTGTTCCTCTAACTAGCATAGGTTGATTAATTGTTGCTGATTACTTTATTGTTTCTAAGGGGCTTTCTTTGTGGTTTATGCACATACTTGGCAAGGTCTGTACGTTCAGCCTGTCACGTACCCTTGTGGGAAGGGCTACTATTCTTCTTGTGCAATACCATATCTTCTTACACTGGGGCTAAACAGTTTGTTTCCATGGTTTACAGATCTCAATATCTTGTTCTAGCAACTCTACTGTGCTCATAGTGCGTGGCCCTACAGTCCTGTATATTCTCAGTTACTAAATCAATAATACATTAACAGTTAAACACTTTTCCTGCCCTCTTCTCCCTTTCTCTGCTTCCCATCATGAATCCTTATCTCTCGGTTTGTGGATGCCAGTGGCCTTCCCAGACCATCACAACAAAAAAACACTAAAGAAATAATGTAGTATTTGTAATATGATATTGTATTTCTGTATTACCTTTCTAATGTATATAGCTGTAAATATTTGTAATATGTTGCAAATACCTGCTTGTATATTTTGCTAAGATGTGAATATAAAGCTTCATTTCTTAACTTCCAGCTGGCTGAGTCTAGTCTGGGTGAATTCAAACGTCTAGGGGTTGAGTAAGTCCTAAACCATCACAGGAAGATATGGGAATAGGGGACAGAATAACACATTACAATATCCTGTGCCTCCCCCTGAAAACTTTCTAGTCTCTGGAGAATTTGTATCTCTGTGGTAGGACAATTAGTCCTAAACCTACAAAAGCACAGGTCTCCATTAGAACAAAAAATGGTTTTAAACAACAAGAACAGATTGAAGAAAGTGGACTTAATCTGAGTCTTTGATTGCTATGCTGGTTTGAGGCTAATTGGAATAATTTCATTAGACAAATTAGGTCATCGGTTGTGAAAAGAAAATAATGATGAAGTACATGTCATTCATTGCTTTGCTGAAAGGGATAAAAAGCCAAAATGTCAACTATTTGTCCCACTCTGGTCTGTGATGCTGGATCTATTTGCTCTGTCTTCACTTTGCTCTAATATCTCTCCACTAATCATGGTTAAAACATAACAATATAAGCTTTGCTGGTTGTTTCATTTGTCTTTCTGGGAAAGTAGAGGGAGAAAGAGGGCATTTTAAGCCCTGCTGGTCTGTGAAGGAAATCTTTTATGGAGATCATGGTACACAGAATCTTGATAAAATTCCTTTTGGACCAGGTCTTTCAAAGAAGCTTATGAAACTTGCTCCTCCATCTTGTGCTAATATCTTGGCAAGCAGATTTGTGGGAAAGAACAATGATGAAAGACTTCCCACTGTTGGTGAATTCACTGACCAAATAAGAAAATTAGAAGACAGTTTGTCGCACACTTTCAATAGTGTCTGCCATAAAAACTCTGGCTACAGAGATGAAAGCATAAAGCAGATGAAGGAGGACCTTAAACTTCCATATCCAAGCTGGCAAAGGAAAAAGACAACAGTCCTTCACCTTCTGAACAGATAAATATCTCTGCCATTCGAACCAGAAATTTAACTCTCAGAAGGCCATTTTAGCCTAGGAGGCAATTTCCACCTACACATTTTGTGGAATGGGTAATCACATGGGTAATCCTGCATGACCAATTTGGCGAGAACATGAATAAGTGGGATGGTCAACCTACTCTGCTTCTTACTAAAAGAGTGAGGGAACTACAGAGTAGTAGAGCCAGAAGTAACGTCAGAAAGGTAGCTGTCACTACCTCAGTTTCTCAAAATAATTGCAATTATTCCAACAACTACAATTGTTCCCACCATAAGAGTAACCACTGTATGCACACTACCTGCTGTGCTTAGCATTAAAGGGTCCCTGCCTCCATCCAGGAGAAGGAGAAGGAGAGGAATGGTAGAGAAAACAGAATCTGTTGGAATGTATTCATTAGGTGGCCTGCCAATTCAAAAGTTCAGAAGTACATGGCTTTAGTTGACATAGGTGCTCAGGGTACTCTATCATCATCAAAATTTCTGTGATTTCTGGAACTACTGGTGGATCTCAAGAGTCAATTATGTTGTAGGCTGAAATAATTCTAACTGGGAAGGAGTGGAAGAAACATACTATTGTAACTGGCCTTAAAGTGCCTTCCATTCTAGGAATTTACTAGATCCTAAAGGTCTCAAATGGGCTTTTGGAATAGCATATGTGGAAATTGAGGATGATAAATTGAAGTTGTCTATTAGCCCTGAATTTTCTGATCCATCCGCAGTTTGTGACATGGAGGATGTGAAATTGCCAATTGCTTCTCAGACCATGCATCGCAGACAATACAGAACTGTGACTCTTTGGTGTCCATTCATAAGCTGACTCGTCAACTGGAAAGTCAGAGTATCATCAGCAACACTCATTTACCTTTCAACAGTCTGATTTTGCCCATGCAAAAACCAAATGGAGAATGGCATTTAACAGTAGACTTCTGTGCCCTCAATGAGATGGCTTCAGCCATGACTGCAGCTCTACCAGACATGCTGGGACTCCAGTATGAGCTCGAAGCAAAGGAGGCTAAATGGTATGCTACCATAAACATTGCTAATGCTTTCTTTTCTATTCCCATAGCAAAGGAATGAAGGCCTCAGTTTGCTTTCCTTCTTCAAGTGACAGTGGTCCAACTTGGAGGCCTTGGCAGAGAGCTCCAAACTAAACATGTGGTAGACCACTTGCTTTCTGGGGTCATGGCTACAGAGTTTCAGAGGCAAATGACAGTCCAACAGAGAAAGAAATATTAGCAGCCTATGAAGCACTAAAAGTAGGTTCTAAAGTAATTAGAACTGAGCTACAACTTCTTTTAGCTCCTAGATTGCCAGTTATGAACCGGATGTTCAAAGGGAAAGGTTCATCACCGCATCATGTCACAGATGCAGCCTAATCTAAGTGGATGGTTTTGATAACCCAGTGAGCATGGATGGGAAATCTTGATTGACCTGGTCTAATGGAACTGATCACCAATTGGCCAGCAGGCACAAACTGTGCAAAATCTCCAGAGAAGAGAGCAACTTATGCTGAGGAAGCTCCTCCCTATGGTGATCTTCCTGATGAGGAAAGAAACTATGATTTGTTCACAGATGGTTCCTGTTGTCTTGTTGGAAATAAGTGAAGATAGAAGTCAGCAGTCTGGAGTCCTATCAGGGGAGCTGCTGAATCAATAAATGGAGAAGGTGAATGCATTTAGTTTGCTGATGTAAAAGCTATCCAACTTGCTCTTGATGTAGCCAAATGTGAAAATTGACCTATCCTTTATCTCTACACCCCTTCATGTATGGTAGCCAATGCTTTGTGTGGTTGGCTAAAAGACTGGAAAAAGAATTGTTACAAGAGGAAAGAAAAGCCTATTTGGTGTGCAGATCTGTGGCAGGACATTGATGCATAACTGGAGAAAATTTCAATGAAAGTGTAACATGTAGACACACAAATGGCTAAGACCAATGCTACTTTGGAACACCAACACAACCATCAAGCAGATCTATCTGCAAAAATTTATCATGTTGATACAAACTGTGATCTTGACCTGGATTGGGCACACCAAGGTGAACTGTTCTTAGCTCAGTGGGCCCATGTTTCATCTGACCATCCAGGCAGAGATAAAATCTACCAATAGGCATGTGATAGGTCAATTCACATATCTGTAGATGCTATCACGCAAGTCATACATGACTGTGATATTTATGCTATTAAGCAAGCTAAGCAAATCAAGCCATTTGAGCTAGTCTGGTAAATCTTAATAGTCTGGAAGGGAAGTTCCTAATCCACTACAATCGCATACCTACACTTATCTGTGTTGGCTGAATGGCCTGACCACTTTTCAGAAAGACTAACACAACACGTTCAACAAATTGACTTCTCTTCTGCATTTAATCAAGACATTGAAATTCATAGCAGTGCTAAAATAACTTACTTAAAATGCCTCTACAGAGACTAGGAAACAATCTGCTCAGAAGCTGTTCAAGGCTAGGTTGGATGAGTCCTTGCATTCTGTTCTAGTCAGAGGTGTCCTTGCCTGTGGTGGAGGGTTTGAACCAGATGATCTTTGAGGTCCCTTCCAACCTAGACCATTCTGTAATTCTATGGTGCCACTAATTATCACCATTTAAGAGTGGCAGTCTAATTTGCATATCCATAGAGGTGAAATTAAAGTGCTATTTAAATAATAAATACCAAGAGCACTTGATTTCTACCAGTGATTTACTAAGTTCTCCAAAACTGATAATCAAGTAATAATTCCCCAGGAAACAAAATCAGTAATTGTGTCAAAATTATCAATTTTCCAATCAGAAAATTAACACTTCTATTTGTTTTATAGCTTTCTCTTCTCCAATTACTTGAAAGTCTGTTCCAGGGTTAATTCAGTGAGTTTGCACTTGTTTTATTCAATGTGTGATGAATCCAAATAAACTTTCAAAGAGGTTTGAAATTCTTGTTTATAGTTTCCCTTAAAGGAAAACAATTTTTTTCAGGAATTTTGTGTTATTTTTGCTCATTATTAATCTCATTATTGCCCTCCACAACTACCTGAAAGGAGGTTGTAGTGAACCTGGTGTTGTTCTCTTGTCCCAAGTAACTAGCCATAGAATGAGATGAAATGGGTTTAAGTTGTGTCAAGGGAAATTTAGATTGGATATTAGGAAGAATTTAATTACTGAAAAAGTGCTCAGGCATTGGAATAGGCTTCCCAGGGAGGTGCCATCACTGTAGGTGTTCAAGAAGCATGTAAGTATGGTATTTCAGTCATGGTAACTGGATTACAATTGGACTCAGTGATCTTACATGTCTCTTCCAACCTTAATGATTCTATGGTTAGTTCTTTTAGATCTGACTCTTCAGATTAACCAAAAGGTTAGCCATACTCTATTGGATATAGAACAAAATATAATGTGCACTTTCCACATATAGGAACAGAACTTTTCTCACAAAATAAATCACAGCAAGCAGATTGTGCTAATTGGTTTGGGGTTTGTTTTTAGGTGTTTTTTTTTGGTTGTTTTTTTTTTTTTTAATTTAATTTAATCTGTTTTATTTGAGATTTTGGGGCTGGAGTGGAAAATATTCCTATCCTGTATTCAACATATATAATTAGCCTTCTAATATCCTTTGCCTCTTTTTTCTTTTTAAATTTTCTATATCTCTTGAGATTCAGTTATTACTTAAGGTGTGATTTATGTGACCTGATGCTGACATTGAAGCTTTTGTGTAGATTATAAAAACAAATAAGCACTTCAAAGGTGGAAGTCATCTGTCTTTTCCTCATTGTATCCTTTTATAACTGAATGTAAACATCTACATATGTTCACAGATGCTACGTTCCAGATATCTGGTGTTTAATAGCAATACCATCCAGAAGTCTTCAAGGGCTAGCAATATGATGTTGAGCATATTCCTGTGCTCCCGATTGTTTATATTCTTGCTGCTTTTGCCAGCCATCTTTCTACATATTCAATAAAGTGTCCCAAATATTTGCAGTGCCTTGCACATATTTTTTCTTTCTTTATCTTGAGAATTCTGTTACTTGTATAACTGTTGGTGTGTTTTCCCATCTATTCTGCATGCAGCTACATAAATCTTTGGCCCTTTAGTTTTCACACCCCTCACTTATTTCAGTAAAATTCTCATGTGTGCTTATGCCACAGTATTACTGTATACTTACGTACTGCTTTGGATTATACTTTTTTTGTATATCATATTTGTTTTAAAGAAAATTTATTCTATGTTGATTATTGCAATTGTAAGTACCACAGGCATCTGTTCTAGCTGCATATCATTTTTCTTGATTCTTTCATGTTTTCCAAATCCAGTCTCGTAGTTACTGCAGTTAAGACTGCTCTTGACCTTCCTGTCTTCAGCAGTTCATTATGATTTGTGACTAAAAGCTGGAGCAATGTAATGTTTCATACCTGACTCATTGTTTATATGCATCAAGGCATTTTCTGCAAACACTGTAGAAATTTCCAGCTGCCTGCTCTTGGAGGAAGAGCTGGGCCTGCTGACTCTGTCAAATCTTAAGATCCTGTGAATCTCCTCTTCATCTTCCCTAGAGGAACACTTGTTTATCTCTGTGTTCCTTTTAGCTAGTGATTCAGCCCCTTAGTCAGAGCACCAGTTACACAGTGGAGGCCACTGCTTAAGGTCTGCCTTAATTTTTTTTTCCGTTCATCTGATGAGGTGATTCAAATTGAGTTCTATCAGTGAAATAGGTATATATTTGTGTGTATATGCACTTGCACACACACATCTTGCAATATTTGGCCTTAGACGAACAACCTAACAGCCAGCATCAGATCCTCCACATCTTCCTGGGTACTGGTAGCTGGACCTACAAACCACTCCATTTGCTTAGACCCTTCAGCCTATTTGCTGACTCTTCTATCTTAAAGATCACTCATGCTCACACATACTCAGACTAGAAGGTGTATGCACTAAGAAAATAAGTAGAAATGTGATTTAATGATAATAAAGCTCACTTAAAATGTGCATATCAACAAGCCATTTACACTCTACAGGTGTATTGTATCCCTTTTACTTTATTTTTTAACACTTTTTTCTCTCTGATTCAACTTAATCTCTCCCCTTCCCTTCCTCTAAACCTGTCCCTTAAGAAACCATTTACATTCCTCCAATCTAATTAAAAATATAAGAAGCCATATAGAATTAAAAAATGCTCCCTCACCTGCACCTGTTAATGAGTCCTGTGGCCCTGCAGGAAATGTCCCCTTTGGTTTTGAAGTAATGTAGGAAGAGTTTGTTTGGTTGACTCTTCTCAGGAGGTCTCACACTGTTTACAACCATCTCAGCATTTTTCTCAATGACCCTGGCAACAGCCAGGTCAGGGAGATATCATTTTATTGATGAGGTGACTGGTGTTCCCCTGTGCTTTGTGTTTTCTGAGATTACCCTTTATCCATGCAGCTCAACAGTCATCACTGTCATTGAAGAGATTTGAGGAGGAATTCTGTCCCCTGTGCACCCCGGCTGCACTGACTGCTAGAAAAGTGTCATGTTAATAGCCTTAGTTTGGCATGGAAATGTATGATATAATATGGGATATATATTAGAATGTATTACAGACTTTATTGTCAAAGTACCATGATAAAGAACAACCAGGAAAAAAATGGTTTTGATACATAGATGTCTCAATTAAAAAAGAGACAGTTTTATTTAAATTGAGTATTCATATGAAAGATTTACTTGTAATACTTGTAATTCATTGTTCACAGACTATTTACTGAACAGACTGTTGCACCTTACATAAAAAATAATTTAAATTAAAAGTTACTTAATGAATATGGAATATTATTCTACATTTAATTAATCTTTCTGAGTGAAAATTAGCATAATTCTAACATAAAATCAACAACAAATGTTTTACTGAAAATTATGAGATATGCAGTACACACATGATTATGACTTTCAGCTTTAGAAAACAATTTAACATACAGTGCAAATAAGCATTACTTCTACAGATATGGAAATACTCTTTTTGCAGTAAACGAAAAGGAAAGTGTTCATGCTTCATTGATAAGCTTAATAGGCTTATTGGAAATATTGCATAATACTTTTTCTCCGGGGATATACAGAAGAATCTATTTGAATGGTAACAGCAATACATGGAAATAGATATGTTGATCTGATTCCTTTTTGTTAAGGACCTGAAAAATTTTTAGTTGAAAATCTAGCTATATGAGACTTCCAGGAACAAATATGAGCAATTCAGTTTGTCTCATAAAATACAAAGAATAAGAAGAGTTTCCACAGGTATTTCAGTCAGAAAAAAAAAAAAAAAAAGAATGTCAAAGACAGCACTGTCCTCCCTGATGGGCAGGATTGGAAAATAGGTAACAACAGATGACGTAAGTCTTCACTGGTAATGTCTCTTCTGATATGTCTTGAGTGGATTGGTCTTATGGGTTGAGTTGAATCTGCTGCTGATTTTCAACACTATGATGCTGTCAGCCAGTTTAAAAATGAAAGTGATGGCTGAAGCAAAGTATCATGGGACTTAAAGTTCAGAATGTAACATGAGAGTGTTTCTGTTCCAGTTGCTGCTTCTGGTTCCTAGGTTTGGGGAGTTGTTCTTTTTTCATAGAATCACACAGAATCAAAGAATTGCCAGAGTGAGAAGTAACCTCAAGGACCACCTAGTTCCAACCCCCCTGCAATGGGCAGGGACACTTTCCATTAGATCAGGTTGCCCAGAGCCACATCCATCCTGGCCTTCAAAACTTCAGGGATGGGGCTTCTGCCACCTCCATGGGCAACCTGTTCCAGTATCTCACCACCCTTATGGTGAGAGACTTTTTCCTAATGTCCAATCTAAATCTACTCTCCTCTAGCTTGCATCCATTTCCCTTAGTCCTATCACTACCTGGTATCCTAAAAAGTCCCTCACCAACTTTCAGGAAGGCCACAATAAGTTGAAGCCTTCTCCAGACTATGCAGCCCCAACTCTCTCAGCCTGTCTTCACAGGAGAGGTGCTCCAGCCCTCTGATCAAACTCGTGGACCTTCTCTGGACATGTTCCAGGATGTCTATATCTTTCATGTTGTCATAGTTTTTTTGTTTAAGAGTGTGACAGACTTAAGTTATTCTACTTTACTCTTTTTAAGGGAAAAAGGGCAGAAAATAATAAGACTCTTTCTGAACTGGAATAACCAGGGGGTATTCAAGATAGAAGCAGTGAGGTTCAGTGATTCCTGATTTATTCAGCTTCTCAGCTGCAGGAGTGAAGATCCCTCTGTTGTAGATGGGTTCCATCTCTTTAGTCCACCAAGCCAACAGCAACAGGTAGGCTTATTTCAAGCCTGCAACATAGTCAACTTTCAAGACCCAACATTAACACCTGCTATGGTTATAGATTCCACCCCTACATAATTCAAGGGAGAATAAAAGTAAACTGAGCTCTGGTATCTGCAAGAGATCTGTATTCCTGTATGTCTTTCTTTATGCCAGGTCATGCACCACCCCTGGTGTAATCACCAAACAGCCATGTTGTTCTGGCTGCAAGATCAAAGGAAGTGGGCCTATCTTGCCACTGGTTCAGTGCTTTCAACATTGGTCAGGTAGTAGGTTCCACAGTACCTCCTGTAATTGGTACAGTCCAGCTTGAGCTGGCCTTTAGGAATACACTTAATTCTGACAGGCTGAGATACAAAGCCATTCAGAAGGAAAAGGAAAAGGAAAAGGAAAAGGAAAAGGAAAAGGAAAAGGAAAAGGAAAAGGAAAAGGAAAAGGAAAAGGAAAAGGAAAAGGAAAAGGAAAAGGAAAAGGAAAAGGAAAAGGAAAAGGAAAAGGAAAAGGAAAAGGAAAAGGAAAAGGAAAAGGAAAAGGAAAAGGAAAAGGAAAAGGAAAAGGAAAAGGAAAAGGAAAAGGAANGAAAGGGAAAGGGAAAGGGAAAGGGAAAGGGAAAGGGAAAGGGAAAGGGAAATGGAAAGGGAAAGGGAAAGGGAAAGGGAAAGGGAAATGGAAAGGGAAAGGGAAAGGGAAAGGGAAAAGCATCATTCTGCTTCCCTAATGTAGACACAAATATTTCAAGCTTATCAGTTCTCTCATCCTGCTTCTTAGGCTTAGTTATCTTTCCCACTTCTCCATCCCCTGATCAAGCTTCAGATGTAAAGGAGTAGGTTTGGGTGGAGGATGAGAAACAGCTGAAATGGAAAAAGGACCCAATATGTGGTCAGTACCACTGGTAGGTGGTACTGCCGCATCAGCTGTCACTACAATTTCAGTGAGAGTGTGTGGGTTCATGTTGCCATTTGCCACTGGCAACACTTTGTAGGACTGATCTGAATGAGTGGGAGGGTAGGTAAACCATTGACACCATCTGCTGCTATAAATTTAGAAGTGAGTTTGGAATCAACTTGCGGCAAGTGAGGAGTGCCACCTGTGTCCACTGCCAGTGCATGCGTACTGCCCTCACCAGGGAAGAAGAGGTACAGAGGCATGGCTGCATCCATCTGCATCACTGTCCATGTGACAGAAGAGGGAGTGGCTACAACAAACCTGAAGACATAGACTATTGGCATCTGAATTGTGAGTACCACCAGCACAACAAAAAGGGCTGAGCCAACTTCGCCCAGCATCACCTTTAAACTATCCAGTGCTGGGTCAAGCTCAGCTTGGCCAGAGCTGGGAAAGGGGGGTTTGGCTGCCAAGATGGCTTCAACTGCTTCCTTTGTGGCTCCAAGAGTTGCCACTTGCATTTCTGAGGCCTGCGGACTTGCACCAGGAAGGGAAGAAACAGACAGAATGGCCAATTGTGCTGTACTCTTGGCACCATCTTTAACTAACTCTGTATTTCTCCAGTTCAGAATTATTTCTTTGCTGTATGGACCATCAATTTCTGTGGTAATTTTTTCCCATGCAGTCCACCCAGTGATGCCATTAATCTGTCATAGTTTTTTGTTTAAGAGCGTGACAGACTTAGTTTGTTCTACTTTACTCCTTTTAAGGGAGAAGAGGGCAGTAAAGTAACATTCTGAAAGAATTGGAGAAGAAAATACAGAAAAGTTGTATTTAAAAATATGCAAGAAAAGATACCATACACATGAATCCTTAAGACCTAATGCAGATACAGGATACATGAGAATTCCCCCAAAACCTTCCCCCCAAGCAAACCAAAACCACAAAACCCCCAATGCTTATTTTCTCCCATCCCTCTTTGTCTCCCATTTAGGCCCCATACAAGGCCGAGATTCACTGTGGCAGCGACCTTGAAGGCTGTGGCTTAAAGGGTACTCCTACATAGTTACCTAGTTACCCAGATAAGGATCCCTCAGCAGAGCTGAAAGAAAAAGGGAGAAGAGAGAGCAAATTGACCTTGTTGCTTATTTTTAAAGTGTTTGCAGGATTTATGTGGTTGAATAGCAAAATTATGATATCTGGGGCTATTTCATCCTCTGGAATGAATCTTGGTCTCTGTAGTTTTTTTAGGAAACCTGAGGTAACGTTAAACCCCTCAAACCACAACACATGTAATAGAGGTTCTGGAACTGGGCACATTACTCAAGTTGGGGTTTCATTAGAGCAGTGTGAAGAGGAAGAATGACCTCCTTTGACCTGCTGGCCACATTTCTTTTGCTGTATCCCAGGTGTCCCAGTTTAGGGCCATGAGCTGGGACTGAAGAACAGAAATTATATTTACGCCCTTTGGGGGAGTAAAATTGAAAATGCTGCACATTGATTGGACGTTTAAAGGAAGACTATTTACAGTTGCATATATATAGGAATCAATCATATATATATATGATTGAATTAATATATTCACTAATTAGGCCAAATCTACTGGATTAAAACCTTCTAGAACCCTCCACCCCTTCCAACTTCAGCAGGCCTGAGAGGAGGCCAAAACAGCCCTCCCCATCTTATGCCTACAAGGCCTCAGCAGGCCACATGACATTTTCAATATTTCTTGCCAGCTAGGAGCCATCTCCCCGACACCAACCATGAGATAAGTAGGGACATGTGCTCTTCCTGGAGAGAGAAATAAAGGGAGGAGAAGCAGGGAGGAGAAGAGATCAGTATCAACCAGAGACTGCTTTATAAGTTATGATATTGGAGAGCAGAACAGAATAACAATATTACAATATCCTGGGATGACCAGGTCTGTTCCCTGGGACTATCTCTTTTTGGAGGACCTTCTGTCTGTGGTCTTCTGAAGGGAACCTGGGACCCTGAATGTGCTGGTTTGAGTGAGAAATTAGACTATTGGATGAGAAATGAAAATACATTATGTCACTTCACTCACAGCTCTACTGAGAAAGAAAAAAAAAGTGTTTTAAGAGTTGGAACCCAAATACAGAGAAGGGAGACGGTTTCAGACCGCTCTGGGGCTGTGGCTCTTTCTCTCTTGCATGGTTCCTTTGTCTCTGCCTTTGTAGCTAATTCTCAATAATTCCACTAACTTCTTTCCTACTGCTAGCCCCCCAGATGATCTACCTCTGCCTATCTACTGCATCAATAGATGGTGAGATAAGACTGGGGAAGGGGAGAAAGGTGGTAGGGGTGGTTGGAAAAACCTGTCTTGGGGATTTTGATCTCTGGGAGGGGTGTGGTGTTTCTGTATTACCTTTTCACTGTATATATCTGTAAATATCTGTTATTCACTGTAAATATCTGCAAATATCTGTTATGCACTGTAAATATCTGCTTGTATATTGAGCATTGCTTAGTCCCAGCCGAGGTTTTATCAAAAGGTTGGGGGGAGGCAGGTAACTGAAGCATCATGCCAGGATACAGCTGGCTTTCTGGTTTGCAAGTGTACACGGGCTGCTCATATTGAGCTTCTCATCTACCAGCACTGCCATGTCCTTTTCTTCAGAACTGCTCTCAAGCCAGAAACTGGCCAGCCTATATTGAAGTCTGTGATTGCCCTGACACAGATGCAGGACCCTGCACATGGTCTTGCTGAATGTCATGAGGTTGGTTTGGGCTCACGTCTCCAGCCTGCCAAGATCCATCTGAATGGCATCTCTTCCCTCCAGCATGTCTGCCACACCACACAGCTTGGTGGCATCAGAAAACTTGCTGGGCATGCACTCAAGTGCCACTGTCCATGTCACAGACAAAGATACTGAACAACACTGGTCCCAGTACTGATCCTTGAGACACTCCACTTGTCACTGGCCTTCACTTGGACATGGACCCATTGACAGCCATCCTTTGGTGCAGCCATTGTTGTGATTAACATAAAATATGAATAATGGTTACTTTTCTGGCATGAATATTAATTATTATTTATTAATATTTGAAAATTTGAAAAATCACGTGCAATTTGTTCAGATTCTAGGTCAACAAGCAATTGTACAAAGGGTATTTATAAACACAGAATTAAACAGTTTAAATAGTCAGAACTTGAAGAAAAGTAGGAATATGGAAACAGGAACAGTCAATACCCACACCAGTCATGAGTTGTTTCAGAACATGCTCACCCTGTGAGTCTTTTAAAAACTATTTTAAGCTTTATAGCTTACGTTAGCCTTAATAATTACTATAGCCCAAGTACAGTGTTGTGTTGGTTTGAGCTAATTGGAGAATTTGAGTGAGAAATTAGACTATTGGCTGAGAGAGAGTTAAACAAAGTGTGTCACTTCACTGAGTTTTGATGAGAAGAAAACAAAGTTGTCTTAAGAACTGTTCCCAAAACAACCAGATTAGCAGAGGCCTTCTGTCTGTTCAGCACTGTGGCTGCTCCTTCCTTTGTCCCTCTGTCTTTTAGCTAATTCAGAGTAAAACTACTAACTTCTTCCTATTACTAATCTCTGACGGATCTTCGGCTTATCTGCATGTGTTGGTTTGAGCTAATTGGAAAATTCGTGTGAAAAATTAGAC
>VWZI01006606.1:3778-17644 GCA_013396835.1 Psilopogon haemacephalus
TGGCCAGGCTGGCAGAGGCTGTGGGCAGCCTGCTCTAGGGTAGGGTGTCCCTGGGCATGGCAGGGGGGTTGGGACTGCCTGATCCTTGTGCTCCCTTCCAACCTTGCCCGATTTTAGGATTCTAAAGAGTTCAGTCAGATGCAGCCACACAGACTGCCAGAGAGAGGAAGGAGAAGTGAGAACTAAGTGAGAAGTGTGTGAGAAGTGAATGTCTGATCTTACATTTTGATTGCTTGCTTCTCTCAGCAGAAGGCTGAGTGATGTAGGTCACAGTTTTTCTCCTCACAGCCCAAGATGTGATTTCTCTCAGTGAAATATTCCAATTAGCCTCAAACCAGCACAAAAGGATGGAGCATCCCTGCCTGCCAGCACCTCTTTGTCAGGTCCTGTTGGCCACCTGCAGGGCCAGAAATATTTTTCTCCTCAGTGATTTTTTCCCCTCATAACTCAGCCTCTTGGCTCTCTTCCCTGCAGCAGGACAATGTAGAAGGTAAGAGCAGCCTGGCCTGAGACATCTGGGACCATAACTGAGGGCACAAAGGGAGCTCCCCCAGGCAGAGGCAGAGCTGCTGCTGCTTCCCAGGGTTTGTTCACCTTCCCCTAGGATCTCTGCTCTGCCCTGCTCAGACCTCCTCTTGAGCACTGCCTTCAGTTTGGGGCTCCCCAGTTGCAGAGGGACAGGAACTGCTGGAGAGGCTCCAGGGGAGGGCTGTGAGGATGCTGAGGGGACTGCAGCAGTGGCTGGGGAGGAGAGGCTGAGGGACCTGGGGCTGCTTAGTGTGCAGAAGAGAAGGCTGAGAGGGGATTGGATCAATGTTTGTAAGTGTGTGAGGGCTGGGGGTGAGGAGGGGGGGGACAGGCTCTGCTCACTGCTCCCTGCCATAGGCCAAGGAGCAATGGATGGAAGCTGCAGCACAGGAGGTTGCAGCTCAAGACAAGAGGCAACTTCTTGCCTGGGTGGGTCCCAGAGCAGTGGCACAGGCTGCCCAGAGAGGTTGTGGAGTCTCCTTGTCTGGAGCCTTTGCAGACTCTGGATGTGTTGCTGTGTGCCCTGAGCTCTGGCAGGGGAGTTGGAGTGGATGAGATCTTTGGGTCCCTTCCAACCCCTGACATCCTGGGAGCCTGGGATCAGCTGGATTTTTCCCCACTGAGATGGCTGCTGGCAGTTCTCTTCCTTGGTAGTTGCTCAGCACTGCAAACCCAGCTCCTCTTTGCCTCAGCATCTCCTGAGGGCTGGGACTGTTCATGAATATGCCTTGGGAACCAATAGCACTGAGTCCCAGGGCTGTGGGGAGCTGGGTTTGGCTTGGCTCAGCAGGGCTTGGCTCAGCTGGGCCAGACTCAGCTGGGCCACTCTGTCCTTGCCCTCCTGCTCCAGGTGCATTGTTTCCTTCTAGGAGGGTAGCTCTGGATTCAGGAGCCTCTGAGGGCAAAGGATGACTTTAGAGGACATGGATGAATCAATCAAAAGGGATGGGTCAAGGCACAACCAGAGGTGGTGGAGAGGGCAGCTGCAGTCAGTGTCCTCAGGGATTGGAATTGTCCTTTCATTTCTGTAATGAAAGATGCTGAATGTGCTTAAGGGATAGAGAAGAGGAAAAGTAACCTCAGGGAAGCTTGGCAAGTCCAGGGCAAGCTTGGCTGGGCACACTGAAGCCCCAGCCAAGTGCTGGCTGCATCCCACATCTCCATTAGTAACCAAAACAGGACAGGAGAGCAGAAAGAATCACCTTGGTACTGCTGGGGATGCCTTGCCTGGTGAAAAAGGTGACACAAAGCCTCAGCTTGTCCTGAAACGGTCTGGAAAAGAGCAGAGACTGTGCCCATAGAGTGCTGGATGCCAGGGTCTGGACAAGAACAGAGACTGTGCCCATAGAGTGCTGGATGCCAGGGTCTGGGCAAGAACAGAGACTGTGCCCATAGAGTGCTGGATGCCAGGGTCTGGACAAGAGCAGAGACTGTGCCCATAGAGTGCTGGATGCCAGGGTCTGGACAAGAGCAGAGACTGTGCCCATAGAGTGCTGGATGCCAGGGTCTGGACAAGAGCAGAGACTGTGCCCATAGAGTGCTGGATGCCAGGGTCTGGACAAGAGCAGAGACTGTGCCCATAGAGTGCTGGATGCCAGGGTCTGGACAAGAGCAGAGACTGTGCCCATAGAGTGCTGGATGCCAGGGTCTGGACAAGAGCAGAGACTGTGCCCATAGAGTGCTGGATGCCAGGGTCTGGACAAGAGCAGAGACTGTGCCCATAGAGTGCTGGATGCCAGGGTCTGGACAAGAGCAGAGACTGTGCCCATAGAGTGCTGGATGCCAGGGTCTGGACAAGAGCAGAGACTGTGCCCATAGAGTGCTGGATGCCAGGGTCTGGACAAGAGCAGAGACTGTGCCCATAGAGTGCTGGATGCCAGGGTCTGGACAAGAGCAGAGACTGTGCCCATAGAGTGCTGGATGCCAGGGTCTGGACAAGAGCAGAGACTGTGCCCATAGAGTGCTGGATGCCAGGGTCTGGACAAGAGCAGAGACTGTGCCCATAGAGTGCTGGATGCCAGGGTCTGGGCAAGAGCACAGACTGTGCCCATAGAGTGCTGGATGCCAGGGTCTGGGCAAGAGCAGAGACTGTGCCCATAGAGTGCTGGATGCCAGGGTCTGAGCAAGAGCAGAGACTGTGCCCATAGAGTGCTGGATGCCAGGCAGCTTCCAAACTCTCTCCTTACCCATGGGTATGGTCCAGGCATGGAGCTGCTGTGCTGCCAAGGGCTGCACAGGGCAGTGTGGAGCTGATCTAAAGCACTTCTGTGCCAGCCACATCCTGAAAAAAAAAAAAAAAAAAGGTCTCTGAGAAGCCTTGAGAGGGACTGAGGCAGGTCCTTGACACAGGGTGGGAAGAGAAGGAGGTGTTGAAATTCAGCACATCACACCCCCAGGGCTTCTTTTCTGCATTCTCAATTTAGCAGCACCCACAGCCCAGGGAATGACATCGAAGCTGCAGAGAGCAGCTCTGCAAGGAGAATGCAGATGGGATGGCAGGGTGAGGAACCTTGCATCAGCCCCACCCTGCACAGCTTACCCCAACCCCCAGGCAGATGCAGCAAGGTGCTCAGGCTCACCTCAATGCCTGCAAACCTGACAGCATCCACTAGCACCTGAGGGGAAGAAGCACGGCAGGGAGGGAGCAGGGCTGGGCCTGGGCCGTGGGAAACAACCATGGATGGTGTCCATGACCTTCATGGCTTGCCTCTTCTGCATGCTTCTCGTGTCCATAACTTCATGGGGAAGGGCTTCTCTTCCCTGAACACCATTACTGGCTTCACTTTTGGGCCCCTCACTCCAAGAAGGGCTTTCAGTTGCTGGGTTGTATCTAGTGAAGGGCACTGAAGCTGCTGAGTGGTCTGGGGAGGAGGGACCTGGGGGTGGTTAGTCTGGAGAAGAGGAGGCTGAGGGGAGACCTCATTGCTCTCTGCAGCTCTCTGAGAGGAGGTTGCTGTGGAGCATGCTGGAGCCTGCTGAAGGCTCTCAGAGGCTATGTGCAGAGACACTTCCTGGCCCTCCTCAGCCTTGTTCACAGTCACAACCCACAGGCAGCACTGGGCCCTGGCAGAGGATGTCTCAGCACTGCTGCCTTCCAGGTTTTTCCTTCTGACCCAGCTGTATTAGTTTAAGCTGCTCCCCCGAGCTCAAAAGCTCAATAAATAGACTTAATTCCATTTGGAAGGAAAGAAAAAAAAATAAAAACCAACAACTTTTAACAATAAACAGAAAGCATTTTAGGTAAGAGGAGTTCACAGAGGATATGGGGAAGGAAAAGCAAAATACAAACTATAGGTATGAGGTAAGGGGAGTCACAGAGGAGATGGGAAAGGGAAAACAAAATACAAACTATAGGTATAAGGTAAGGGGAGTCACAGAGAGATGGGAAAGGGGAACAACATACAAAATATAGATGTAAGGTAAAGGGAGTTACAGAGGAGATGGGGAAAGGGAAAACAAAATACAAACTACAGGTATGAGGTAAGGAGAGTTACAGAGGAGATGGGAAAGGGGAACAATATACAAACTCTAGGTATAAGGTAAGGGAGTTACAGAGGATAGGGGGAAGGGGAACAATATACAAACTATAGGTATAAGATAAGGAGAGTTACAGAGGAGATGGGGAAAGGGAAAACAAAATACAAACTACAGGTATACAGCTGGTAGATGAGAGTGGATGGAAGTTGAATCCAGATGGTTAAGTTGGAGCTGGTGGTGGATGCAGATGGATGCAGGCTGATGGTGAAATGCAGTGAGCTAAAGAGTTCCACACAGGGTTGCTCTCCCCAGGTGTTTGCTGGAGAGCAGGTAGTAAAATGCCAGGAGCAGCAGCAGGAGAGCAGGATGCTGGCTGATGAGGGAGCAGGACAAAGAGAGAGGCACAGGAAGTTCATCTTCCCTTTCTAGGGGGTCTCAGCAGGGAGTGGGAGGGACTAAACACCACACCTGGGGGGCAGCTCAGAGCACCCCCAGGGAGGTGTCAGGATCCAGTTCAGGTAAGCCCACCAGGAGCTGTGCTGGTTTGAACTAATTGGAGGATTGAAAGGGAAATTAGACTCTAGGCTGAGAGAGGGAAACAAAATTTGATTCTGCTCCACTCATTTGTTTACTGAAATGGTATAAAAGTTAGAACCCAAACAGAGATAAGGCAGAGCTGTCTGAGCCCTGCTGGCTGCTGCAGCTCTCTCCCTGCTTTCTTAGCTGGATCTGAGTAACTTCACTAACTACTTTCCTGCTGCTAACCTCCCCCTGGCTGATCTCCCTCACTTACCTGCCACCAGAGACAGATACTAGGATAAGACTGGGGAGTGGGGGGAAGGTGGCAGGGGTGGTTGAGAACCTCTCTTGGGGACTCTGCTCTCTGGGAGGGGCTGTGCTGTGTCTGTGTTACCTTTTCACTGCATCTATCTGTAAATGTCTGTTACACATTGTCAGTATCTGCTTGGATGTTGTGCAAAGCTGTAAATATTCAGCTTCATTCCTTAACTTCCAGCTGACTGAGTAGAGCCTGGGCAATTTCACAGCGTGGTGGGGAGGGGCAGGGAGTTCCCAAACCACCACAGAAGGCTTAACCCTTAACACCCAGCACACATTGCAGAGCCTGAGGGGTGGACACCGCCCTGGGAGCAGTGGTTCCATGGTGGAATCTACCCTGGAGAAGGAAAGCAGCTGGAGAGGGCTGCAGTGGCACCCTAAGGGCTGCCCCTTTGCCCTCATCACTTGAGGAGCACTCCTCAGCCCAGTGCAAAATGTTCATGGATGCCAGCAGCCAGAGAGGCTGGGACCTGAGTGAGGACCAGCTGCTCCTGTTTGGTTATCAGCAGATGGAGGAGGCATGCAAGAGAGAGAAAATTAATTAATTGTGACTTTCCCAGCCTCCAGACTTCGGTTTCTATTGATCTCAGTTTTATCTGCAGTAATAGAGACAATGAGGAGAGAGCAGGGCAGGGGATGCTAATTCCCGATGGAATGGGAGCTGCCTTGCCACTTGGGAGGCTTCCATCACACTGCAGCCCTGCTGCAGGAGCATGGGCAGGGACAGTCAGGCCCCTGTGTGCTACTGCCATGCAGAGCATCCACTGAGCAGTAACCAGTGATAAACTCAACCTTCAGAGTAGAGCTCAGCCCCTGAGCCTGCAACAGAGCCCTCAGGGGAGAGCATCTGCTTGGACAGCCTGAAGGGAACAAGCAGAAAGCTGGGAGGGACTTTTGACAAGGGCTGGGAGTGACACGATGAGGGGTGAAGGATGGAAGCTTGAGGAGGACAGATGGAGACTGGAGAAGAGGAAGAAATTGTTAACAGTGGGGGGGGGGAGAGACTGGCACAGGTTGCCCAGGGAGGTTGTGGAGCACAGAAGCACCCAAAGATCTTTGATTCCCTTGGATGAGGAACGTGGAGCAAGACCAAAGGCAAGGTCCTGCAGCTGGGTGGAGGCAATGCCAAGCAGCAATCCAGGCTGGGCAGGGAGTGGCTGGAGAGCAGCCCTGAGGAGAGGGACTTGGGGGTGCTGGGGGGAGGAGAAGCTCTGCATGAGGCAGCAGTGTGCACTTGCAGGGCAGAAAGGCAAGCAGAGGCTGGGCTGCATTGGGAGCAGTGTGGGCAGCAGGGCCAGGGAGGGGATTGTGCCCCTCTGCTGTGCTCTGCTGAGAGCCCACCTGGAGTAGTGCATCCAGTGCTGGAGCCCCTGGGACAAGAGGGATGTGGAGATGCTGGAGGTGTGCAGAGAAGGGCCCCGAGGATGCTCAGAGGGCTGCAGCAGCTCTGCTGTGAGCACAGCCTGAAAGAGTTGGGGCTGTGCAGGCTGCAGAAGAGGAGGCTCCCAGGGGACCTTCTGGTGGCCTTCCTGCATCTGAAGGGGGCTACAGAAAAGCTGGGGAGGGACTTTTGAGGCTGTCAGGGAGTGCCAGGACTAGGGGGAATGGAGCAAAGCTGGAGGTGGGGAGATTGAGGCTGGAGGTGAGGAGGAAGTTGTTGAGCATGAGAGTGGTGAGAGGCTGGAATGGGTTGCCCCTGCAGGGAGGTGTTTGGGGCCAGCTCCCTGGAGGTGTTTTTGGCCAGGCTGGCAGAGGCTGTGGTCAGCCTGCTCTAGGGTAGGGTGTCCCTGGGCATGGCAGGGGGGTTGGGACTGCCTGATCCTTGTCCTCCCTTCCAACCCTGACTGATTCTGTGATTCTATGCAGGGAAGCTCCTTCCTAATCCTTTATGTGCCCTGTGCTGTGTCGAGTGGAAGGGAAATCACCTCGGAGGCCACCTGAGCATGGAGCCAGCATCTGAGCATCAGGATGGGCACCTCAAGGAGGGTGTGGATGACACTGAGCAGTGACCATGAAGCTTTGGCTTCCCTGGAGCTACGACTTGAGGTGCCTGGAGCTGCCAGCAGACATCCATGCAGAGTTTTTGGCTCTAGTGCAGCCCTTCCCCTGGCACCAAGGAGGTTCTGCAGCCCTCCCCTTGTGCAACACCCCCGTGTAGGTCACTCCTCTTTCAGAACTCAGTTTCTGGCTGATGCACCCTGTAGAGGTGCAGGTTTTGCTGCATGGTGCCAGGGTGGAGCTCTGCTGCTGCACGAGTGCTGCCTTTCCTGGTGAGCTAATTCCAGAGGCAGTAATTTGGTGGTGATTAATGACAGTTACACCCACCCTGCCCTCCCTCCTTTCCTCCACGGGAGGGATAAAAAAAACCCAGAGCAGGGCTGCAGATTAATACGTTCCCTCAATTGGAGTGGAAAGTAATCAGAGTGAAATCAGATCACCTGCAGGATTGGGGGAGCCAGCAGGAGGATGAGCCAAGTGATGTGTAAGTGAGAGATGCTCCAGCTCCTGTGGGGTGGGGAGGGGCACGGTCATAGAATCATAGAATGGTTTAGGTTAGAAGAGACCTCAAAGATCATCCAGTTCCAACCCCCCTGTGCCATAGGCAGGGACACCTCCCACTAGATCAGGATGCTCAAGACCTCCTCCAGCCTGGTCCACAACACCTCCAGGAAGGTTGTGGAGCACAGAAGCACCCAATGTGATCTTTGATCTCCCTGGGCAACCTGTGCCAGTGTCTCACCACCCTCACTGTGAACAACTTCCTCCTAACATCCAGTTTCAATCTCCCCTCTGCCAGTTTGAACCCATTCCCCCTCCTCCTGTCATTACAAGCCCTTGTGAACAGTCCCTCCCCAGCCCTCCTGTAGCCCCCTGCAGATACTGGAAGGTTGCTATGAGGTTTCCTCAAAGCCTTCTCTTCTCCAGGCTGAACAGTCCCAACTCCCTCAGCCTGTGCTCAGAGCAGAGCTGCTCCATCCTTCTGATCATCTTGGTGGCCTCCTCTGGACTCTCTCCAGCAGTTCCATGTCCTTNCATCTTCAGCTTTGCACCAGCCCAGACCCCCAGCTCCTGTTCCTCAGGGCTGCTCTCAGCCATTCCCCACCCAGCCTGGAGCTGTGCTTGGCATTGCTCCCAGCCAGGGTCAGGACCTGACACTTGGCCTTGTTGAATGCCCTGAGGTTGGGCTGGGCACAGCTCTGCAGCCTGTGCAGCTCCCTCTGGGTGGATCCTGCCCTCTGGCAGTCTCCTGTGCCACACAGCTTGGTGCCAGCTGCACACTTGCTGAGGCTGCACTGATTCCTCTGCCCATGTGGCTGACAAAGATGTTCAGCAGCACTGGGCCCAGCACTGACCCCTGAGGGAGCCACTTGGCACTGGGCTCCAGGTGGACATTGTGCCCTTGGTCACCACTCTCTGCCTGTCACCATCCAGCCAATTCCTTATCCAGCAGTTGTCCACCCATCCAGTGTGTGTTTTTCCAGTTTGGTGACCAAACTGTTCAAACTGTCCAGTTTGGTGATAGTGACTGGGCTGATGCCCCAGGCAAGGCTGGCACAAGTGTTTGCAAATGTAGCAGGTGAGACAGCAAGGGCCATGGCACCCAGGCTGGACCTTCCCTCCTGGGGCACATCGACTGGGCCCTCTCATTGGACTGGAGCTGTGGTGTCAGGGATGTGGTGCAGAACCCGGCACAGCTCAGCAGGGAGTTCAGAGCTTGCCCTCTGCCCTGCCTCCCAGCCTGTCCCCCAGTCTGGGTTTGCTTTGCTGCAGGCTGCATTGCAGCATCACCACAGCTGGCTAAGAGCTGCCACCAAAAGTGGCATTTGGCAAACCTCTGTGGCTCCAGGTCATGCACTTTGTGATTCTCAAGTTTGCTTCCCCTGGGAAGGGACAGTGGAGGCCATGGGGGTTCCCTGACCTTATACCTATAGTTTGTATTTTATTCCCCTTTCCCCACACCCTCTGTAACTCCCTTACCTTATACCTATACAGTCTCCAGCTGTAGGAAAGCTGCAGGTCCTCCAGGAGCATCTACTGCACCTTGAGAAAACATCTCCTCCCCTGGCTTCACAGGCTCACAGGATGTCAATGGTTGGAAGGGAGCTCATGGAGTCCAAGCCCCCTGTCAGAGCAGGACCATCCAATCTTCCTGCACATCAGTGTGGCAGGGCAGGGCACTGCCCCACCGGAGGTTTGAATGGGGTGCGATCTGTGGCAGGGCAGAGGACTGCCCCACCGGAGGTTTGAATGGGGTGCGAACTGTGGCAGGGCACACCCCAGTCCACTGCCCCACTGGAGGTGTGAATGGGGCAGGAAACGGACTCCCCACCTCTGTCACCTGAGGTTTGGAATAGGTGTGAAGTGCCTTCTCCCTCTTGAACAGGGAGGGAACAAATCGCCCCAGTAGATATATGGCAACTGGACAGACTGGAATTGGACCTACACTCGGACCTGAACTGGGACCTGCACTCGGACCTGCAGTGGCACCTGAACACAGACCTGCACTGGGACCTGCACTTGGACCTGAACCGGGACCTGAACTGGGACCTGAACTGGGACTTTCACTGGGACCTGAACACAGACCTGGAGACAGACCTTGCATGAACCTTGCAGGGACTTTGATCCGGACCTTGAGGAGCATCCTGGCTTCTTGCTGCAGGAGCTGCCTCTAATGGTAAACTGCAGCCATTGGTGGGAACACCACGGAGCACCCCTGGCTGTCCCCTGCCTTGCTTCACGATCATGGCTTGGTGAAAGCTGTGCCTACAGCGATCTTGGACTCTGGCAGGCACTGGACTCTGGGTGTTGCCATGGAAGAGACAATCTCCCATCTGTAAGTAGGGCAAAGCTGTTTCATGCCCAAACCTTTCCAAATTTTCTGATTTTTCCTGAATTACCTAAAAAGGCATCCTTGGGAAGACTCTTCCCTACCGAATTAGAACCCACACTTAAACCAATTTACACACAGACTGTGGGCGGGGCTTTTGGAAATCACAAAAGCTACATAATTTATATTTCCTGCCTCTTCAATCGCCCCACAATCAATACAGGACCTGAACACGGATCTGAACATGGACCTGGAGACAGACCTTGCAGGAACCTTGCAGGGACTTTGAGCTGGACCTTGAAGAGCATCCTGGCTGCTGGCTGCAGGACCTGATTCTAAAGGTAACCTGCAGCCATTCATGGGAATGCCACAGAGCATCCCTGGCTGTCCCCTGCCTTGCTTCACGATCATGGCTTGGTGAAAGCTGTGCCTACAGCGATCTCGGACTCTGGCAGGCACTGGACTCTGGACATTGCCATGAAAGAGTCTGTCTCCCATCTGTAAGTAGGGCAAAGCTGTTTCACGCCCAAACCTTTCCAAATTTCCTGATTTTTCCTGAATTACCTGAAAAGGCATCCTTGGGAAAACTTCTCCCGACCGAATTAGAACCCAAACTTAAACCAATTTACACACAGACTGTGGGTGGGGCTTTTGGAAATCATAAAAGCTACATAATTTATATTTCCTGCCTCTTCAATCACCCCACAATCAATTCAATCAGCTCCTCAGCAGGGCAGAGCTGAGCCTCTCAGCTCCCTGATGCTCTTGCAGCACATCTGGCTGGCTTGTGCCACCATGCCAGGGGCCTGAGCCCTGTGTCCCATCCTAGCCCTGCCCAAGCCCACCACTGCTCACTCTCCAACAGCACTGCAGTCAGCCTTCGGCCAGGGCAGTGCCCCCCAGTGCCCTTCCCTCCCCACAGGCCAGTGCAGTGTCACCTCACATTACCAATGGGACCATGAGCCCTGCAGCTGTGACCTTGGGGAGGCAGTAGGTGACACCGTGTCAAACAGCTTCTGACAAGGTGCCTGGGGAAAGGCTCTCAGGGAACTGGGATTGTCTGCAGTAAACGGCAGACAGAGAGAGAGAGAGAGAGCTCAGCAGGCAGAGCTGCTCGGGGCTGTCAGCAGATCCATAAAGCACCAGAGAAAGCTCTTCTGGTGACACACAAATGGGCAAGGCTGCGTGGGTCAGGTCGGGTCAGGGTGAGCTGGCAGAGCAGCCCTGGGCCATGGAGGCTGACCTCAGGTCCTCCCCCTGTGCTGTGCTCTGCTGAGAGCCCACCTGGAGTAGTGCATCCAGTGCTGGAGCCCCTGGGACAAGAGGGATGTGGAGATGCTGGAGGGGTGCAGAGAAGGGCCCCGAGGATGCTGAGAGGGCTGCAGCAGCTCTGCTGTGAGCACAGCCTGAAGGAGCACAGAGCTGCCTCAGGAGAAGTTTGAGCAGCCTGTTGAGGGAAGCTGCTGCTGCCTCTGCTCAACACCCAGGGAGCCACCCCTGTGCCCAGATTTGGCCACCCTGCTGCATGAGAGATGCCAAGCCCAGCAGAGACAGCCAAGGGGGGCAGGAGCTGAAGGACAAGATGTGGAGAAAGGCACCAAAGGAACTAAAGAGACCAAGCCTCACCTTGCTCCAACCTCCTCTGAGGGACTCATAGAGGAGGAACTCATTGCTGTCTGCAGCTGTCTGGAGGGAGGTTGTGGCCAGCTGGGCTTGGGCTGTGCTGCCAGGCAGCCAGGGACAGCAGGAGGGGACAGAGGCTGAAGCTGTGGCAGGGCAGGCTCAGGCTGGATGTGAGGAGGAAGTTGTTGGCAGAGAGAGAGATTGGCATTGGGATGGGCTGCAGGGGAGGTGGTGGAGTCCCCATCCCTGGAGGTGTTGAAGCACAGCCTGGATGGGCACTGAGTGCCATGGGCTGGTTGCTTGGCTGGGGCTGGGGGATAGGTTGGGCTGGGTGAGCTTGGAGCTCTCTCCCAACCTGCCTGATTCTATGATAGCCTGTACAGCCTGAGGAGATGCTCAGAGATGTTGTGTGATGCCCATCTGGACAGGAGCCAGCCTGTGCCCAGGGGTGCTCCCGGCTTGAATCAGAAAGTGTGGCCATTGGGCTGGGGATGTGATCATGCCCTCTGCTCTGCACTGGTGAGGCCAAACCTCACACCCTGGCTTCAGTGGTGGTCCCCTCACTACAAGAAGGACATGGAAGTGCTGAAGCAGGTCCAGAGAAGGGCTGTGAAGCTATGATTCATGCTGGAGGTGTGCAGAGAAGGGCCCCGAGGATGCTCAGAGGGCTGCAGCAGCTCTGCTGTGAGCACAGCCTGAAAGAGTTGGGGCTGTGCAGGCTGCAGAAGAGGAGGTGGAGACCATGGCACAGGTTGAGGGTGATGAGACACTGGCACTCAAAGATCACGTTGGGTGATTCTGTGCTCCACAACCTCCCTGGAGGTGTTTTTGGCCAGGCTGGCAGAGGCTGTGGGCAGCCTGCTCCAGAGTAGGGTGTCCCTGGGCATGGCAGGGGGGTTGAGACTGGATGCTCCTTGTGGTACCTTCCAGCCCTGACTGATTCTCTATCTCCAGGGGGCTCCCACACACTCTATGAGGGAAGCTCTACCCTCTGGCAGGTTCCCACTCACACCAGGACCTCTCCTCTTGTGCTGCTGTGCTGAGCAGTCCTGGAGCTGCCCTTTGCCAACCCAGGGAAGCTGCGCATGAGCCCTGTGCTTGCTCTGAGTGCTTAACACCGGCAGAGCCTGCCCGGATCCAAGGTGTTGCTGCAATGAATGCGAGCATGAATTAATAATGGCACTTTGAAGCCTCTCTCCCTGCTTGCCTGCCTTCCCCCCCTGCTGCCGGCCCGGCTCAGCGCTGCCAAGGCACAGCAGCCTCCCCGCTCCATTTTGCAGCAATAAAGCCTTGCTAAGAGAGATAAACAGCTCGGGGAAGTGCTGCTGGCAAACCGAGGCTCCAAACGAGCTGCTAAAAACGGCCCACAAAGGGCTGCTCCCAGCTAGGGCACAAAGCCGGCGCTGGCTCTCCTCCCTGTTCGTTGTCATCTGCGGCCGCGGCAGGAGGGATGCTGCTCGCAGGAGGGATGCTGCTCGCAGGAGGGATGCTGCTCGCAGGAGGGGTGCTGCTCGCAGGAGGGCAGGCAGCCGCTCCCCGAGGAGGTTTGGGGCAGCCAGAGGTGGGGCTGCAGCCAGGTCCGTGCAGCAGGCACAGACAGGGACACAGCCACATCACCTCCAGACATCCCCAGCACAGCCCATCCAGGCTTGGGGGTGTCTGCGGGCACCATCCCCCTCCTGCGGCAGCCTCCCCTGCTCTTCCCTGGCCGCGGGGCACAGGCTGGAGCCTGCCCCAGTGACGCTCTTGAGCCCTGCGAGCAGGCACAAGGAAAGCAAACTCCAGCAATGCCTTTTCTCTGCCTCCTGCTGCTGCTGACTCCTGCAGGGCTCCCGTCGCAAGGCAGAGCATCCTGTACAGCAGGCAGTCTCCAGACACTTCCCTGCTCCCAGGCACAGGGAGTCTCCCGGATTCCCAGCCCCATCCCCGGGCAGCTCTGCAGGAGGGAAGCACTTTGCATGCAGAGGATTTGCCTGTCCTCACTCCAACACTCCCCGAGCACAGACAGGACACAGCAGCTCCTCCTTCCAGACTCAGGCCCTAGGACACTGGAGTGACACTTGGCACTCACCAGAGAATCATAGAATCAGTCAGGGATTGAAGGGACCACCTGGAGTAGTGCATCCAGTGCTGGAGCCCCTGGGACAAGAGGGATGTGGAGATGCTGGAGGTGTGCAGAGAAGGGCCCCGAGGATGCTCAGAGGGCTGCAGCAGCTCTGCTGTGAGCACAGCCTGAAAGAGTTGGGGCTGTGCAGGCTGCAGAAGAGGAGGCTCCCAGGGGACCTTCTGGTGGCCTTCCTGCATCTGAAGGGGGCTCCAGAAAAGCTGGGGAGGGACTTTGGAGGGTGTGAGGGAGTGAGAGGAGTGGGGGGAATGGAGCAAAGGTGGAGGTGAGGAGATTGAGGCTGGAGGTGAGGAGGAAGTTGTTGAGCAGGAGAGTGGTGAGAGGCTGGAATGGGTTGCCCCTGCAGGGAGGTGTTTGGGGCCAGATCCCTGGAGGTGTTTTTGGCCAGGCTGGCAGAGGCTGTGGTGAGGCTGCTCTAGGGTAGGGTGTCCCTGGGCATGGCAGGGGG
>VWZI01006606.1:33596-44173 GCA_013396835.1 Psilopogon haemacephalus
GCACACATTGAGGGGGATGCTCACATTGAGGGGGGTGCACACATTGATGGGGATGCACACATTGAGGGGAATGCTCACATTGAGGGGGATGCAGATACTGAGGGGGATGCTCGCACTGAGGGGGATGCTCACATTGAGGGGGATGCTCACACTGAGGGGGATGCTCACATTGAGGGGGATGCTCACATTGATGGGGATGCACACATTGAGGGGAATGCTCACATTGAGGGGGATGCAGATACTGAGGGGGATGCTCGCACTGAGGGGGATGCACACCTGCTCTTGCTGGGAGAAGACTCAGCCCTTGTGGCCAGGCACTGTCCCTGTTGATCCCTGGCTGATGTGGGACTGGATCCTGATGGGCAGAGCCAGGGAAGTCAGGATGCTGCTGGAGTAAGGGTGAGATCAGCTGTGCCCAGCATGGTGCAGTGGTCTGCAGCAGCATCTGCTGTGGGTTTGGGACACCAGACCAGGAAAGAGTTGGGCTGGTCACTGGTACTGTGTCCAGACAGAAAGTCCAAGCCTGGGAGTGATGATGAGCCCAGAACCTGTCTCTGTGTCTGCCTCCACACCACCTGGCAGCTGGTATGGGGGACACACTGAGGGCACAGCCATGGCAGCTCCTCCTGGTACACTCAGCCCCATAGCATGGAACCTCCTCTGCCTGTGCTCTGCTGTGGCCTCTCACCCCAACACTTTTTCTCCCTTCCCAGAGCACCAAAATGTGGCACAGCTTCTGGGAGCAGCTCCATCTGGCCCTTGCCCTTCTACTCCTGAGTCTGGGCTCTGCTGTGACTGAAGATGCCCCTCACAGCTGCTATGGCATTCCAGGCCTGCCAGGCATGCCAGGGATGCCAGGCAAGGATGGCCGAGACGGTCTGAAGGGAGCCAAAGGCGAGCCAGGTGGGTGAGCAAGGAGGGGAAGGATGCAGGCTGGGGGAGGGTGGGCACTGAGTCCTCTCTGGCTGGTCCACCTTAGTCTGCAGCTGTGGAGAGCTGAAAGGGCAGGAGAAGAGGAGGCTGGAGAGAGGCAACAACCATCTTCTGCATGAGGGAAGGGGTTGAAGGAGCCTTTGTTCACCTCCTGTCGTTGACCCTGACTGCTTTTCCCTGCCCCACAGGCATCCCAGCCTCTCCTGCAACACAGGGGCCCAAGGGCATGAAAGGGGACCCAGGCATCCCTGGCCTGCCAGGCAAGCGTGGCCCCACAGGTTATCACGGTCCTGACGGGCTGCCAGGGCCAGTGGGCATGCCTGGGGAGCCAGGAATGCCAGGCAGCTACAGGCAGAAGCTCCACTCAGCCTTTTCAGTGACCAGGCAGACCAAGGAGCACCCCATGAAGAACGTGCCAGTGGTGTTCAACCACGTCATCACCAACACCAACCACGACTACAACACCACCACGGGCAAGTTCACCTGCAGGATCCCCGGGCTCTACTACTTTGTCTTCCACACCTCCCAGACGGCCAACCTCTGCGTCATCCTCCTCAAGGACAGGAGGAAGGTGGCCAGCTTCTGTGACCACAAGACCAACACGGTGCAGGTCAGCTCTGGCGGTGTCCTCCTGCACGTGGGCGCCGACAGCCACGTCTGGCTGGCGGTCAATGACTACAACGGCATGGTGGGCACCAGCTACTCTGACAGCATCTTCTCAGGCTTCCTGCTCTTCCCAGACTAGAGAACCACCAGGAGCTCACCCTGGCACACTGAGCCCTGCGCCCTGCCCTGCAAACGCTGCTGCTGCTCACCACCAGGCTTCTGCTGCTGATCCCTGCACCCTGCCCTGCAAATGCTGCTGCTGCTCACCACCAGGCTGCTGCTGCTGATCCCTGCACCCTGCCCTGCAAATGCTGCTGCTGCTCACCACCAGGCTCCTGCTGCTGATCCCTGCACCCTGCCCTGCAAATGCTGCTGCTGCTCACCACCAGGCTCCTGCTGCTGTTGATCCCTGCAAATGCTGCTGCTGCTCACCACCAGGCTCCTGCTGCTGTTGATCCCTGCAAATGCTGCTGTTGCTCACCACCAGGCTCTTGCTGCTGCTGCTGTATGGGAAGCATGGAGGGCAGCACCATCTGCCAGCAAGCCTCCTGGCCTGGGCCCTGGCCAGGGGTAGCTGACACTTCTGGGTGTACCTGTACCCAGAGTGATGGTGCCAAGCCCTCGGGGCTCTGCTGGCACTGCACTCTGATAACCTTCAGCTGCCTTCTGCTGCCAGTGTCAGAGGTGTCTCTGCATCTCTCTGCTGCCCACCTGAGTCACACCAGGGACCTTCAGGCATCCAGGAGCAGGCTGGAGCAACCTGGCTGTGGAAAGTGTCAATAAAGCCTTCCCCAGAGCACCTGGCCTAGTGTGTTCCTTCCTTCAGGATGTGGCTTGTGCAGACTGAGCCCATGTGGGGATGGAGGGATGGAGGGATGGATGGATGGATGGATGGATGGATGGATGGATGGATGGATAGATGGATGGATGGATTGATGGATGGATGGATGGATGGATGGATGGATGGATGGATGGATGGATGGATGGATGGATGGATGGAGCGGGGAGGGGATGTGTGCACATCTGTGTGGCATCAGAGTGTCCCCAAGCCCTCACTGGCTCAGCCACCAGTGAGCATCACACAGCATTGCCAGCCCTGGCTTCTCTGGGTGGGGTAGGACAGCAGCTGCACTGACTGCAGGGAGGGGACAGCCCCCACCTAGGGGGAAATAAAGCTCCTCCACCAGACACCTCCATGCTGCCCTTCCCCTCCAGGTGGATGCAGCTGCATTGCAGAGCCATAGCTCACACAGCAAAGCTCACAGCCATGCATCCAGAGGCTGGGGTAACCACAGGGCCCCTCACTAGGGACAGGACAGGAGAGAAGTATCCTGAGCCAGACCCAAAGAGCTCCATGATGTGGAGGCCCAGAGAGTGGTGCTGAATGGTGCCACATCCAATTAGCAACCAGTCACCAGTGCTGTGCCCCAAGGATCAATGCTGGGCCCCATCCTGTTCAGTATCTTCATTGATGACCTGGACGAGGGGATTGAGTCCAGCAGCAGTGAGTGTGCAGGTGACACCAAGCCAGGAGCAGCTGTGGATCTGTTGGAGGGTAGCAGAGCCCTGCAGAGGGACCTGGGCAGGCTGGAGGGGTGGGCAGAGCCCAATGGGATGAGACTGAACAAGGCTAAGTGCAGGGTTCTGCACTTGGGCCACAACAAGGCCAGGCAGTGCCACAGGCTGGGGACAGAGTGGCTGAGAGCAGGCAGAGAGGGAGCTGTGGGTGCTGGGAGAGAGGAGCTGAAGAGGAGGCAGCAGTGTGCCCAGGTGGGCAGCAGAGCCAATGGCATCCTGGGCTGGAGCAGGAGCAGTGTGGGCAGCAGGAGCAGGGAGCTCATTCTGCCCCTGTGCTCAGCACTGCTCAGCACACACCTTGAGTGCTGTGTCCAGCTCTGGTTGCCTCCATTGCAGAGAGATGTTGAGGAGCTGGAAGGTGTCCAGAGAAGGGCAGCAAGGCTGGGGAGGGGCCTGGAGCACAGCCCCAAGAGGAGAGGCTGAGGGAGCTGGGGGTGTGCAGCCTGCAGAAGAGGAGGCTGAGGGCAGAGCTCATTGCTGTCTGCAGCTGTCTGGAGGGAGGTTGTGGCCAGCTGGGCTTGGGCTCTGCTGCCAGGCAGCCAGGGACAGCAGGAGGGGACAGAGGCTGAAGCTGTGGCAGGGCAGGCTGAGGCTGGATGTGAGGAGGAAGTTGTTGGCAGAGAGAGAGATTGGCATTGGGATGGGCTGCAGGGGAGGTGGTGGAGTCCCCATCCCTGGAGGTGTTGAAGCACAGCCTGGATGGGCACTGAGTGCCATGGGCTGGGTGATTGGCTGGGGCTGGGGGATAGGTTGGGCTGGGTGAGCTTGGAGCTCTCTTCCAGCCTGCCTGATTCTATTCTATTCTATTCTATTCTATTCTATTCTATTCTATTCTACTCTAGGCCAGGTTGGATGAGTCCTGTTCTAGTGGAAGGTGTCCTTGCCTATGGCAGGGTGTTAGAACTGGATGATCTTTGAGGTCACTTCCAACCTAAACCATTCTGTGATTCTATTCTATTCTATTCTATTCTATTCTATTCTATTCTATTCTATTCTACAGAGCCTGCCAACACACACTGCTTGTGGTTTCAGGTTGGACTGGATGACTGTTAAAGATCCCTTCCAGCACAAGGCATTCTGTGGTTCTGTGGTTGCCCCTGCCAAAGGAGGTCACCTCCCCTGAGTGTCCTGTGCTCCACCTCTGCAGTGCACCAGCAGAAAGAAGGACTGGAAATGATTTTACCACAGGGTGAAACCACTTCCCATCCACCACTGTCTGGGGGGGATCTATTCAAGGTGCTGGATGCTGAGCACCTGTAGCATCCTCTGGGCCTACTGGTACCTCCCAGCAGAGCTGTTGCCTGTGTGGAGGAGACTGAAGGGTGCTGAAGTGTTCTGCAGTCCTGAGGGCACTTGTCTGGAATTCTTGTCTAGAGCTCCCAGCAAGGTTCCCCACAGCAAGCACAGCTGAGGAGAATGCAGGGACCCTGCAGGGCACAGCAGACACCACTCTGCTCCCCAGGGCCAGAGCTGCATGCCCCAGGGGCCCCAGCCTGCTGCTAGGAAATGGCATATTCTGCTGAGCTGGCAGAGAGGATGGTGGATATGAAAGTGCCACAGAAAGGGCAGGAGCTAATGATAAAAAAAGAGGATGTGGCCCAGATCTTTTCACAATAATCCCTCCAGCAAACTTCTGCTTCTCCTCAGGGTCACTTCCAAGCAGGAGGCAGTGGCTCCTGCTCCACATCCTCATTCTTGCAACAAGGAGCTCAGTGTGGGACCAAGACGTTGGCAAGGCTGAGCCTCAGCTCCCTGCTGCAGGTAGGAGCATGTGGGGAACCCATCAGCAGCAGTGGCTCCTGCTGTGGCTTTGGGGCAGGGGAGGAAGGGAGGTGATGGACTGGGGTGGCAGAGAGCCACCCATCAGCAGCAGTGGCTCCTTGCTGTGGCTTTGGGGCAGGGGAGGAAGGGAGCTGATGGGCTGGGGTAGCAGAGACCCCTGCTGGGATCCTGATCTCTCCCTCTCCACCAGCTAGGGGAAAAGGCAGGTGGAAAGCAGAGAAGGCAAACACCCCAAGGCGTGCTCAGGGACTAGGCAGTCTGGCAGGTGTCCAGGGGGTGCTCTGCTGCCCTGAGATGCTTTTGCCATCTGCCTGGCCATGGGCTGGCAGCCTGTAGATTGGTCCTGGCACCTGCTGCATCTGAGCTGCTGTGGCTGGAGGATCCAACTCACCAAGCTCTTTTCCTGGTGGCATCAGCATTTCAGTGCTGGCAAAGTCCACCTGAGGCCAGAGAATGCAGCTGGGGTTTATCTATGCCCAGCTGCAGCCCCAAAGTGCCCACACCTGTGGCAGGAGCTGGGGGATGGAGCTGAGCTGTGGTATGTAGGGAGGGCAGGAGGAAAGTGGGAGCCCAGGGGCTGGGAGCCACACATCTGCTGCCTGATGCCAGCCAAGCAGGGCAGCACTGTCCCAGCCCTGCTCTAGGACATCCCCAGCCCCCCACACTGGCACCCAAGGAAAACGACTCCAGATGCAGCAAAGCAAACAGGAGAGCTGGAGAGGAACCTACAGCAGGGGTTAGCTGCAGCCTGGTGGTGAGGACCCTGGGCAGGGGTTATCCATGTCCAGCTGCAGCCCCAAGTGTCCAGACCTGTGGCAGGAGCTGGGGGATGGAGCTGAGCTGTGGGATGCAGGGAGGGCAGGAGGAAGATGGGAGCCCAGGAGCTGGGAGTCCAGGTGACTCTGCCAGGTGACTCTGCCAGTGAGCCTGGTTAGAGAAACACTCCTGGGATGAAGCAGGCATGTGGCAGGACACAGGCAGAGCCCAGAGGGGTTAGGAGGGCAGGTTGGGGGATTTCATTGCCACTTGCAAGGACTGAAGCTATCTATGGTGGGAAGCAAGAGACCAGAGCTGTCTGCTTGCAGACAATGAAGCTGCCCTGGCCTGGGGAAGGGTTTTACCCTGCAGGTGTGCTGCTAAGTTGGATGGGAGCTGTGGGGGCTCAGAGCAGCAGCAACCTGCAGGGGCATGGTCAGGCAGGACATCAGGGCCAGGCTAACAGGTGGCTGAAGTGCTGAGCTTTCCCAACCTGGAAACCTAAGGGTGAGAAGAGACTGACAGAGCCTGAAGGGGCTGGGCCCTCCGAGGCCATCAGAGCAGTGGATTTGGCTCTGCAGCAGGAAGTTTTCCCTCCCTGGGGGTATCACCCTCCAGAGCCCCCAGTATCTTTCCCACCCCTCCCACTGCCCAAGCCCCTCACTGTCCTTCCGTGCTCCTTCCATGCAGATGCAGACCGTGTGGGTGCTCCTGCTCTGCCTGGCTGCAGGGCAGCCTGCAGGTGCCAAGCTCTGCGAGACCTACGGCACCATCCCGGGCATCCCCGGGGCACCAGGGCTGCCTGGCACCAACGGCATAGATGGGGTCAACGGCCCAAAGGGAGAGCCAGGTAAGGAGCAGGCTGCAGGTGGAGAGGATGCTGCCTTGGGAACGCCAGGAGCAGGGAAAGGCAGCACCAGGAATGGTCCTGGGAAAGCAGCCCCTGGTCCACTTGTCCCTTCAGGGCCTTACCAGGCAGTGGTGATGCTCGGGGACAGAAGGGACAGGGCAGAACACAGAGCCCAAGGAACCTGGGGGGGGAGGAGGCACAAGAGCAAGGGAGGCATGAGAGCCCTTGTCCTGGGCTGCATTAAGAGCAGCTGTGGGCAGCAGGGGAAGAGAGGGGATTCTGCCCCTTGGCTCTGCTCTCCTCACACCCCACCTGCAGCACTGTCTGCAGCTCTGCAGCCCCCAGCACAGGAAGGACATGGAACTGCTGGAGAGAGTCCAGAGGAGAGCCATGAAGATGCTCAGAGGGCTGCAGCATCTCTGCTATGAGGACAGGCTGAGGGAGTTGGGACTTTTCAGCCTGGAGAAGAGAAGGCTGCCAGGAGACCTTAGAGCAACCTTCCAGTATCTGAGGGGGCTACAGGAGGGCTGGGGAGGGACTGTTCACAAGGGCTTGTAATGACAGGAGGAGGGGGAATGGGTTCAAACTGGCAGAGGGGAGATTGAAACTGGATGTGAGGAGGAAGTTGTTCACAGTGAGGGTGGTGAGACACTGGCACAGGTTGCCCAGGGAGGTGTTGAGGACCAGGCTGGATGAGGTCTTGAGCGTCCTGCTCTAGTGGGAGGTGTCCCTGCCTGTGGCACAGGGGGGTTGGAACTGGCTGAGCTTTGAGGTCTCTCCCAACCTAAACCATTCTATGGTGTCACACCTGCCTCTCTGCCCTGTACCCCAGGGCAGGCACTGATGTCTTCCATCTCAGTGCCCCCTTCCACAGACTGTGACCAGAAGGACTCTTCCTCTTCCTCCTGCTTCCTAGGTCGCCCTGGCCAGGTGGAGAACGAAGCAGACAGAGGAGAGAAGGGAGACTCAGGGTTGCCAGGGTACCCTGGGCAGAGCGGACCCATGGGCCCCCCGGGGCAGAGGGGACTGCCGGGTCTGATGGGGCTCCCTGGCCCTCAGGGTGACCCGGGTGACTACAAAGCCACCGTGAAGTCTGCCTTCTCGGCTGGCAGGTCCCTGAGCTCGTACCCCAAGCCCGGGCAGCCTGTGCGCTTCGACCGCGTCCTGGCCAACCAGGGGGAGCACTACGAGAGCCGCTACGGCCGCTTCACCTGCCGCGTCCCCGGCATCTACTACTTCACCTACCACGTCACCTCCAGGGGCAACCTGTGCCTCAACCTGAGGCAGGGTCGGGGCGGCAGCAGGGGCGACAAGGTGGTGACCTTCTGCGACTACGTGCACAGCAGCTACCAGAGCACCACGGGCGGAGTGGTCCTCAGGGTGGCAGCCAACGAGTCCGTCTGGCTGGAGCCCACGGAGAAGAACTCGCTGGTGGGGATGGAAGGCTCTGACAGCATCTTCTCCGGCTTCCTCGTCTTCCCTGACCCCCAGGTGTCCTTCTGAAGCCCCTCTGCTGCTGGCTGGCCCCCGCGGGGCTGAGCAGCTCCCCGGCGAGTGCCCGACGGAGCTCCCCTGCCCTGCGTGCGTCGCTGCTGCTGCTGCACATTAAACGGCAGCTTCCTGTGCCGCTGCTTTCTTCCCGCCTGGGGTCTGCCTCCTTCTTCCCACCTGGGGTCTGCCTCCTTCTTCCCGCCTGGGGTCTGCCTCCTTCTTCCCGCCTGGGGTCTCCCTCCTTCTTCCCGCCTGGGGTCTGCCTCCTTCTTCCCACCTGGGGTCTGCCTCCTTCTTCCCGCCTGGGGTCTGCCTCCTTCTTCCCGCCTGGGGTCTGCCTCCTTCTTCCTCCCTGGGGTCTGCCTCCTTCTTCCTCCCTGGGGTCTGCCTCCTTCTTCCCGCCTGGGGTCTGCCTCCTTCTTCCTCCCTGGGGTCTGCCTCCTTCTTCCTCCCTGGGGTCTGCCTCCTTCCCTGCAGACTTGCAAAGGGGTCCGGATGCGACCCCCTCCGGGTAACCCTGCCCTGGCGGGGGGGTGCCCTCAGTGACCTCTGGAGGTGCCTTCCAACCCCTACCGTTCCATGACGCCGTGCTAAAGAGCTGAGGGCCCCAAGGATGTCCCTGCCCCCCATGACAATCCAGCAGTGGGGTGGGTGGGTCACATGCAGCCCCCAGCACACTCATGGCAGCTGTGAAGTCCCCATGGGTGTGACATGGGAGTAACACGGATGTCACAAGGGTGTGACATGGGTGTAACATCGGTGTAAAATGGGCATGACATGAGTGTGAAATGGGTGTGACATGGGTATAACAAGAGTGTGACATGGGTTTGACATGGGTATGACGTGGGTGTGACATGGGTATAAGAAGGGTGTGACATGGGTGTGACATGGGTTTGACATGGGTTTGACATGGGTGTGACATGGGTGTCACAAGGGTGTGACATGGGTGTGACATGGGTGTCACATGGAGGTAACATCGGTGTGACATGAGTGTGACATGGGTGTGACATGGGTGTGACATGACTGTGATATGGGTGTAACATGGGTGTAACATGGGTGTAAAATTGGGGTGACATGAGTGTGAAAAGGGTGTAACATAGGTGTGACATGGGTGTAAAATTGGCATGACATGGTTGTAACATGGGTGTAACACGGGTATAACATGGGTGTAACATGGGTATAACATGGGTGTGGCATAGATGTGACATGGGTGTGACATGAGTGTAACACGGGTGTAACATGGTATACCACAGGTGTGACATGGGTGTGAAATGGTTGTAAAATGGATGTAACATGGGTGTGACATGGGTGTAACATTGGTGTGACATGAGTGTGACATGGGTGTGACATGGGTGTGACATGGGTTTGACATGGGTTTGACATGAGTGTTTCATGGGTTTGACATGGGTGTCACATGGGTGTGACATGGGTTTGACATGGGTGTGACATGGGTGTCACAAGGGTGTGACATGGGTTTGACATGGGTGTGACATGGGTGTCACAAGGGTGTGACATGGGTTTGACATGGGTGTCACAGGGGTATAACATGGATGTGACATGACTGTGATATGGGTGTAACACGGGTGTAACATGGGTGTGACATGAGTGTGCCATGGGTGTCACATGGGTGAGACATGGATGTGCCATGGGTGTGCCATGGGTGTTTCATGGGGTGCTCAGTGCAGAGAGCAGAGCTTTAGGGGAGCTGTGCAGGGTCTCACCGGGGCCGGCTGAAGGTGCTGCTGAGCAGGGGTCCGGGGCGGGGGGCAGGCACGGGCTGGGTGTGCTCACTGAGCTCTCGGGGGTCTGCCTGGGGGTCCAGGGCTGCACAGGTCTCGGTGCCTGCCGCGGGCAGTCCGAGCGCTTCGGCTCCCGCCCAGGGTCCTCTGCCGGCAGGTGGCACCAGAGGCTGGGTCAGGGATGTGGTCGCCAGCCCTAGGACCCTTCTGCCCCTGGCTGTGGGGACTAAGCCTGCAGGGACAGGGCAGCAGTGCGGGGGGGAGGTAAGGGTCAGACCTGGGAGGAGGCAGCAGGCAGAGCTGGCGATGCCTTTGGCAGCCCTGGGCCAATGGCTCGTCCTTGTCACCGAGTCACTCTGCCCTCCCCCTTGCAAATCCCTGTGGCTTCTGCCCCCGGGGGTGCAGCCAGCTCAGAGAATCATAGAATGGTTTAGGTTGGAAGAGAGCTCAAAGCTCAGCCAGTTCCAACCCCCCTGTGCCATAGGCAGGGACACCTCCCACTAGAACAGGTCACTCAAGGCCTCATCCAGCCTGGTCCTCAACACCTCCAGGGAGGTTGTGGAGCACATTGGGTGCTTCTGTGCTCCACAACCTCCCTGGGCAACCTGTGCCAGTGTCTCACCACCCTCACTGTGAACAACTTCCTCCTAACATCCAGTTTAAATCTCCTCTCTGCCAGTTTGAACCCATTCCCCCTCCTCCTGCCATTACAAGACCTTGTGAATAGTCCCTCCCCAGCCCTCCTGTAGGCCCCCTTCAGATATTGGAAGGCTACTCCAATGTCTCCTGGAATCCTTCTCTTCTCCAGGCTGCAGAGCCCCAACTCTCTCAGCCTGTCCTCA
>VWZI01006615.1:1873-13167 GCA_013396835.1 Psilopogon haemacephalus
GGGGCAACGCCCTCCCCCGCCGGAGGTATGAATGGGGTGCGAACTGTGCAAGGGCACACCCCAATCCACTGCCCCATCAGAGGTGTGAAGGGGGCAGGAAACGGTCTTCCTCCCTCCCCACCTCTGTCACAGGAGGCTTAGTACAATAGGTGTGAAGTGCCTTCTCCCACCCTCCGTGGGCTTGAACAGGGAGGCAACAAATCACCTCAGTATATATATGGCAGCTGGACAGATTGGAGCAGGACTTGCTCGGATTTTCACTGGGACCTTCACTCGGACCTGCACTCTGACCTGAACTGGGACCTGCACTGCGACCTGCACTGGGACCTGAACGGACCTGAACACAGACCTGGAGATACAAACCTCGCACGGACTTTGAGGAGCATCCTGGCTTCTTGCTGCAAGACCTGTCTCTAATGGTAAACTGCAGCCATTCGTGGGAATACCACAGAGCACCTCAGCTTTCCCTTGCCTTGCTTCATGATCGTGGCTTTGTGAAAGCTGTGCCTACAGCGGGCTTGGACTCTGGCAGGCACTGGACTCCGGACACTGCCATGAA
This sequence comes from Psilopogon haemacephalus, assembly GCA_013396835.1. Taxonomy (NCBI): domain Eukaryota; kingdom Metazoa; phylum Chordata; class Aves; order Piciformes; family Megalaimidae; genus Psilopogon; species Psilopogon haemacephalus. The sequence continues at coordinate 2,433 of VWZI01006615.1, forward strand.
AGAGACAGTCTCCCATCTGTAAGTAGGGCAAAGCTGTTTCATGCCAAAAACTTTCCATTTTTTCTGATTTTTCCTGAATTACAAGAAAAAGAACCCGACCGAATTAGAACCCAAACTTAAACCAATTTACACACAGATTGTGGGTGGGGCTTTTGGAAATTATAAAAACTATGTAATTTATAATTTTTGCCTCCTCAATAGCCCCAAATCAATACAAAATGGCCGCAGTGAGCAGGGTAATTTAATCAATACAATACAATCAGACAAATGAATAATTCCTGTAAGTCAGAAAGTGGTGTTATAGGTTGAGGTCTATATCCTAACTACAGAGATGATTCCTTGAGAATACCAGAGAGTACAAGAAGCTGAACAGTCCAGCCCAGTGGATGGGCACAGGATATTATGCTATTTCATTCCTAGAATCCCTGCATCTCCCCTTTTTAAAACGAACAACACAAGCTTTCTAGTCTCCTTCTTCTTCTGCACTTTCTCCCTTTCTGGTATCCCGTCTAGCTTCCTTTTCTTTGCTGTACATGGAATCTGGGGCTGGAGCAGCCTGTCTGGGGCCTGAAGGTGCCAAGCTGAATTTCAGCTGCATCACTTGGGTTTGGTTGGTGAAATTTCAAATTAATAGGCTTCTGTGTTAAGCCCAGAATATGGCTTTTGTGTATTCTATATGCTTTGCATTGTAGCACATAGCTTATGAGTAGCACTTCCATTCAAACTTCCAATAATATTCTCTATTTCTATCCAATCCTATGTGGAGTTTTTCTTGAGAAGAGATAGGAGAACCTGTCTCACTCCTGAAACAGAGACAGGTGATCATCAACTCACATGTATCCAAATTAACTTCTTGCTTGTGCTTTCATTCAGAGAAATTTTATCTTTTCTGCAGAATATTTGTACTTATAATAAATTTTAGGCTCTTGAAAGTGCAGTTTAATATGCATAATTTTTCTTTTTTTCATTGTTACACTGGTCAAAATTATTATATAGCTGTATTTCTTGCAGTTTTTCATTGATTCTCCTTTGATTCTTCTAAAGAAATCTTTGGCAACATGGAGGAACCTGGGTGACAAACACAAAGAAACACCAGTTATATGCAGTGTGTATTTTTGGGCTCAGCTCAAGTTTTAGAGTGATGTATGTCAGACTATATTTTTTTCCCTAAAAATCAATTTATCTGCACCATGACAACTTTCAGCTTACTAAATATATTATAGAATACACTTATAATGTATTCATGAAGGACGTCATCACACTGACAATTATGTGGACAACAGCATTTGATGTCTCCAGATCAGAGGAAAACTGAGAATGTGCATATTCTAAAAACAATTTCTAGTTCTTATGTTATTTTTAAAAAAACCTACTTTCTGCATATTCCAGAAAGAAAAAGTAAATTAAAAAAGAAGGTAGAGCATATACTTTCAAATCATATTCATCAAATGCATTAAAGTTTCTATCTTGATGTCAGTGGGATTAAACCTGAATTATGTTACTTTTCAACCTACATGACCATTTACAGCTTTAGAGCTGATCTATTATCCAGAAGACTTAATTAAGTCTTTTCTGGAAGACTTAAGTAAGTTTGGGGTTTTGGGTGATTTTTACTTCCTGGGGTTTGGGGGGGGNAAAAAAAGCTACCCCTGCATCCTCCAGGAGGTTAACTATAAAACTATTTACAGTCAGCAAAGGAACTATTGAGATGATCAAGTCTCTCAGATTAAACTAACATAATTTGGTGACTTATTTTGTTAAATTTCCCTCAAGATATTCAGCTGATGATATGAAAAGACTATTATAAAAGTTGCACAGAATTTTTTAATCAGCAAATAAAATCAGTTTTTCTCCATCAAACAGTTAATGGTGTACAGTTTCTTATGAAACTTTCAATAAAGAGTTTTAATTTTCTCCAAAGGAAACCATCTGTTTAATATATTTTGGTATTTTGGTCAGACTGTCATTTCATTCCAATCACTATTGTTTCCCAACTCATTATAAAATAGTGACAGGATTAGTTCATTATGGTTTTGTTTTTCTTGCATTCAAAATACATCTTGTTCACAGACTTACTTCGTATCAGTGTAAAATATATTTCTGTGCACTATAGAAAATCAGGTCTGCCTCAGAAAATGGTAGCTATTCCCTGCATCTAATGGCCTTTAAGAAATGTATAGGTATAGTGCATGAACCAAATCAGCAAAATTAAAAAATCTCACACTTTTGAGGTTACATGATAAAATTACAAGTCAAAACAACTGAAAAAAAATTAATAAAATATTAAGCAAAATCGAAACTCTTCATTGTGCCTTCGACAGATTGTCCCATAACAGTAATTTTGTCATAATCCACATATTTTTGAAATAACATTTAGAGCTGCAGGTGTTAGAGATTTGCCTAGAGGATTATACTTACCAATTCACTTTTCTATCAGCAACATTGGATAGTTAAGGGACATCTGCTTCTGTGGCTTCTAAACTGCATGGCTTTCAGCAAAAATAATAATGATAAACTGGAAACATAAAGTGACTTCGACCATTAGCTTCCTAGAAGAAGACAGCTGTCAGAAGACTTTAATTCCTGCAGAGCAAGACAAATTCAATGAAGCAAACTTTGGTAATCCTCAATTTAGCAGAATATGTTAAAATCATCATATTTTACTTCATGTGGCATTATCCATTCACACAAAGCAGCAGAATGAGAAGTCCATCTTGTCATCCATTTAAAATTTTAGAGCTGTAAGAGGAGAGCAACAGAATATACAAGAAAATCTACCATTTCAAACCAGCTTTGTCAAAATGGGCCCAACAACACATTTCATGAATTACAGTTGACATGATATATCTTCAACACTGCAAAGTAATAGGTTTAATCATGAAATATTTATATTAAAGGATTCCCAGTATGTGTTACTAGACTTACAGCATGCCACACTTCGTGTCACCAGATATGGTATTTAATTTTTTTTAAATTTTTTTTTTTTAGATCCATTTCTAAAGAGTTCAGATGAGACATTGGGAGAAGCTCGCTAGAGCTGATTTCATCATTTATTTCTTTATCAATCAGTGTTTGGTTCACTGGAATGAATACTGTAAGGAATATATACCCTATTACTCTATTGTATTTTACTCACATATGTTAACACCTGTTATGCATTTAGAGTCATATTTTTGTCTGGGTTTGTTTGGGTTTTTTCCTGGGGAGTGGGTGGGATGGTTGATTTTTTTCCCCCCTCAGAAATAATTTTTTATTTAATTCAATTATTTAATAAAACAATTGTGATAAATCAAAACACTCCAATAAATAAAAATCAAGTAAAAAATTTGTACACTTTCAGTAACAGTTGCAAGTGATATGAATAAGCCAGATTGTTATGCTATAATGTTTGGCTGAGTTTCTGAATGAAGAAATTATAAGATACTATTTCAGGGAAAGGCCATTTTCTGAGATATTTGAAATACCTATCAGTAAACAGCATAAAAAAATTTCCATAGCTCAACTTTATAATTTGTTGTTGATAGGTGAAAAACTAATTTAAAGCTCTCTAGTGAATCTAAGGAAGAAATATTAAACTCTGGTGAGCTTTAAAGCAACCTTTATTTAAAGGAATTCTCTTTTTCAATCATGCAAATGTCTTATGAACTTGCATTCATTAAAATTGTAGACCAGCTTGATTGACACAATTCCAATTTTTATATCAAGTGGCATGTTATATATAGAAACTGAACAAACCAAACAAGAAGGAAAATCCTCATTATTTATTCTAGGTTTGGCTGGGTGATGAATGGTTGTCTGCCTGTCAGTACCTGCTTTGATGTTGATGTACCACCAGCTGGCAACTAAGCACCACACACCAGTCACTCATTGACCTCCCATAGAGAGATGGAGAGAAAATTGGAAAGGTAAAAGTGAGAAAACTTGTGGGTTGATGATAAATCAAAAACCACATGCACAAGCCAAACAAAACAAAAAAATATTCACTACTTCCCATCAACAGGCAGGCATTATACAACGTAGAATATTATTTTGGTCATTTGGAGTCATCTGTCTCAGCTGACAGTTTGGACATTTGGAGTCATCTGTCTCAGCATCTGGAGTACCCTCAGCCTACATGCTAGTGGGGTGGTGAGATAAGCAGAAAAGTTCTTGAGTTCTTGACTCCATGCAAGCACTGCTCACCAATAATAAAAACATCCATGAATTATCAACGCTGTTTCCAGCACAAATCCAAACCATGTCCTCATACTAGCTATATAAACAAAATTAATTGCATCTCAGGCAAAACATGTATTGGTGTGTATTCTCTTTGGTATTCACTATTTGCATGAAGTTCTTTCAAAAGGAGACATCCCTCTCCACTTCTCACCCCCAAATCAGAAATTACATTTGCAATAACTTTTTAATATGGAGGCTATGTTGGTAATGTCATTTCCCTTTCTGTGTTTTTTTTTTTCTTTTTTTTTTTATTTAAATAATTCCTTTCACAGTATTTACCTAAGGCAAATACTAAAAGCAATAGGCACATTAATTATATATTGTTGAAGGAAACTCTTAAGTATGTGTTCAATTTATGGCACATTGGGGGCTCTAAAGTTAGTGAAACATTTATAACTAATAGAAATACACTTCCAGGCTTCATGAATATTTCAGATGACATTGACCTTGTTAAGGGCTTAAGTGGGATGTAAATTTTCCATGAGACTGTGCAAAACGAATTTAATTCTATATAAGCACAAGCTGTGTGTATTAGTGTTTACTAATTTTTGTAGACCACAATAACTGAAGTTTTAGTTTCTGAGGTCACCTTTCAAGCTGCAGATGTGTCCTCCATAAACATCGTTCATTTCTTTGCCCCTAATAGTGTGGAGAGTACTCATATGTTTTAAAACTAGTTGTCACAAACTAGTTAATGACACATACGGATAACATTCCTGATGAGAATATCTTTAATTAGATAGTAGGAACATGACACAAAATTGTGTAGAGCAGTAGTTAAGAGTATTCAACTTTACAAGCAAGGAACAACAGGGTTTGGAGTTTTTTTGTTTGGTTGTTTTTTTATATGTATATCTGTATATATGTTAACTTAGTCTTTCTATGTACATCTGCATGTTAGTTTAGTTAACTAAACTGAAATAATCTCAATAATGAAGATAAAATTAAAAAAATTAATTAAATGTTAAGTAAATTAAACAATGGATTTTTTTCTCTCTAAAATATTTTCTATCAAACAACTTCTTCAATAAAACAAAAATTTGTAAGCTAATGCTCGTGAGGTGCTAGCACTGGGTCATTCACAGTAATGTTAATGTCACATTCCACCTTACCTTTCAATTAGCAAAGCTTTTGTTGGACGTAATAACAGTCCCTCTGCAATACTGTCCTATATATTTCAGTAGGTATCTTTATGAGAAGTAGAGTGCACGCAGCTTTCTCACTCTTCTTCTCCCTGATGTGACAGATGCCAGAATATGTACTTGCAGACCTCGATAAATTCCAATAAATAAGAGAGTTTGATAATAACATGTAATAAAGCAAAATATAGTACATTATAGTTTTAAAACTCTCTATCTCCCTTAGCTTTCCTTCATAGCTGCAACCAAAAAGATACCTCAGTCTAAGGAGAATTATAATTGCTCATAATTTCAAGTTCATTGTACAGAATAAAGCAAAAGAGCATTTTCATTTTTGTCCTGGTGTGCTCTTCGTTTGGCATAATCTTATTTTGTTAGCTTCCAGCTGTTAGAAACATTGCTGTAATTTCCATTGATGTTCCCTTTGACTAACAAAAGTCAGTAATTTAGCCAACAGAGACAAGCTTATTAGATTTGTTATGTACTGATCAATCAAATAGTTGTCTTGATCTCACTGGTCTTCAAACAGTGCTTTAGAAAGAACAGTCTTTGGGAAAATACTTTGTTTCATTTTCTTTTCATTGTTTCATAAATAAATTCAGCAACTTAGAAAAATGGCAAACTGTTATTTTAACACTGTGTTTTATATCAAAGGAAAATAATGATTAAACATCACACAAAAACAAGAAGTAGAAATGCAGACATATAAAAACAAAATAAGGCTTCAATCTAAAAATAATTTTAACCATCAAATATTAACTGGATATGAAAAAGACAGAAGTTGAGAAGGAAGACCTGAAGATAAAAATAAACACTAAATGGAAGACAGGCAGAATCACGGACAGTAAAATCAATATATGAAAGAAAATTTGTTATTAAAATTACTGTAGTATATAATTTCCTTTTTCTAAATACTATTCTCTAAAGAGAGGCAGAATCACAGAAATCACAGAAGCATTTCAGTTGGAAAAAAAAAAAAGGATCATCAAGTCCAGCCATTATCCCTAGTCTACAAAGTTCACCCTCAAACCATATCCTCAAGTACAGAATCATGGAAACGGACCCTAATACAAATATAATAAAAATACAAATGACATTGTATGACAATAGATAAATATCTCCATAACATCATTAAAAAATTATTGAAGAATTCTTGAGCTCACAGGCAAGAGAAGAGTAGCTAGAATACACATATATATTAATGGCAAAAAAAATCAATTAAGCATCTAAAAAAAAGTTAGGATAACACTGTTTTAGCCAGTAAGTGCAGAGTGGTGTAATGAAGTGGTAATTAATTGATGTGAGATGGTATTTTTTCAAAATTAATATTGTTTATAAATTTTGGTATTCAAAACTCTTACCACCCCTGAACACTAATTTTAATAATAACTGGTTCTTTGCACAGTAATTGAAAGCGCTACATAAAGGATCAACTAGATCTAGAACAAATAACTAGCAATAATATAACTAACTCAATTGAAATGGAAGAGAAGGTTCTTGTGGTCAATTTTACCACCTGTGGTTAGTTATACCTTTTGTCCACTAGATAGACTCAAAGAGGTCCTTTCTGCTTATGGCAGAAGGCAATTGATAAATTGCAAGAGGCTTTAAGTATTTATTCACAAAATATTAGTCTGTATTCCAGAGACTAACTACAGCTTCAAACAGTACCCAAACACCTGCATGGGGTTATGTTGGTGCTTTGTCAGCCGCTGAGGCTTCTGATTCTTCCCAGGCTTTACAGACTACTGGGGAAAGGAGGCAGATGATCTCTGACCTTATACTGGTTACTCGAGATGATCTGTGTCCCTTTCAGGGCTCCTCGTCTTGGCAGGTGTAGGTGTACTAATCCTGATACCTTCTTCTCTTCCAAGTGCCTTGAGATGCCCTTCTGAAGGAGCCACTCCTCTTTCTTGCCCTTTTTGAAGATGAGTGACATTGGCTCTCCTCCAATCCTCAGGCACCTCTCCTGCCCACTTTTGGGCAAAAATGATGGAGAGTGGCACAGTGATAACATCAGTCAGTTCGCTCAGCATACTTGATTGAATGTCATCAGGGCCCATGGACTTGTGAATGTCCAATTTGTGTAATTGATCCCTAACCCAGTCTGCACTGACCAGTGGGGAGCATTCCCTCCTCTAGGCTTCATCTCCTTCATCCAGGGTCTGGACTACATAGGGGAGTTCAACCTTAGGTGTAAACTTTGAAGCAAAGAAGGCATTCAGCAACTCTGCCTTCTCTACATCCTTGGTTATCCATGCTGCCTCCTTATTCAGCAGTGGCCCCCACAACTTCCCTATTCTTCCTTTTCCTACTGATATATTTGAATAAATGCTTCTTGTTCTCTGTTACTTCCTTTGCCAGTTTCAGTTCCAAGAGAGCTTTGGCCTTCCTTGTTGCCTTCCTACATTCCCTGACAACTTCTCTATAGTTCTCCCAAGTGACAAATCCCACCTTTCTTTCTTCCCTGAAATTTCCTTCAGGAGCTTTTTGCTCAGCCATGCAGGTTCCCTAGCAAGTATATATGATTTTTTTATCAAGGGAACACACCTAACTTGGGTGTTGGATGATATCCTGTATTTGAGGTTTTAAAAAGAAAAAAAAGACTTAGTGAAATGTAATGAACAGTACTGGAAGAAAATGAATTTTTAATGCCATTAAATGCAACATCAGAAACAAGGAAAAGTTAATATGTAGCGTTCTGGATTTGAAGAAGAATTGGATAACAAACACTTGGATAACATATTCAAGTTAATATAGAGACAGGCAGTAATTAGTAATCCCCTACCATATATCTCTGGAAGAGTGAAATTTTAGGAGCCATGTCTGCTTAGAAACAAAAGAAATATATTAAAGTGGTTAGTTAGAGTATCATTTCAGTAATACCTGAATTTATTATAGGCATCATTATTCACTATTGTGATGTTTCTGAAAGAAAATAAATCTGTCGATGCAGTTATGTCTTTGGTATTTTTTAACAAACCACTAGTTAAGTATTTCTGTTAAATTAATTTGATATAATTTTATTATTAAAAACTCTATTTAAAAAACAAGTTTATTTTTTCCTGTGACACAAAACTAAATAGTACACTGTATTTATAATTTTACTCAAATGCAACTTTTTTTCAAAATGCATAGGTACTTAAATTTAGATGAAAGATGTAATTGATTTTACACCTGCAAAATATTTACTTATTATCTTAGTCTGTTTAAATTACTTTTTAAAGATTAAAATCTCACTTTGCTCTTGACAAAAAATAATCATGGAACTCACAGCAGATGGTAAGTATGAAAAAAAACAAAATAGTTAAGATATAAGGTATAGCTGTAGTTAGAGTACAGAATTTGTGAGCAAACACAGATTTTCCACTAGATGAAATTATTTCATTTCTGTGCAACTCTGTCAGGTACAGCTGATGGTGTGGATCATTAAGACCTGTGCATGTGACTCTTGCTTAAAACTATACTTCAATATTATGGCAATGTAGGTAGCCACTAATGTGTTTTAATCAGGAAATACACAAGTATTTTCAAACATAGGCATGTAACTGGTTTTATCTTTCAGCTAAGAAGTAATGACTAACAGTCACTGATCTCTTTCATATGATTCTGTCAGATCTGGTTGTTGAAGACTGCCATATTGGACTAGATTTTTTGATATGACACCTTGTCTATTAATTCACTTTATGCTCTGAAGCTGTACTATCGTATAGCTTGGAAGTTGTAAAAAACAGCAGTTTTCTTCCTTCAACCAAGAATCAGGAGATCTAGATTAGTAATCTTTGTTTCTTGTAGAGAAATTAGACACTTTTAGCCAAAAGATTCAAAGATCCAGTAATTCTTGAAAGAAATATTAATAAAAGTCACTCCTTAAGATTTTAAGCTATGATCCATTTTAATATCTGCTTTAGATAGAAAAATCTGCTTCTTAGGCACTGCCAAGAATTTTAAAAGAAATAATATTTTAAATAGCAACATTTCAGACAAAATATGCTGAAGAACAATATGATCATAAACAACAGAACCTGGCCCAGAATATACAAATACTCATCTTAATGTCCAGAATTCTGTTTAGAATTACATTATCCCTATCTTCCTGCAATGAAAGTTGCTTTATATGTACATGTTAATATATGCCATTTCATGATGCATGTGCTTTTCTTAACATTATGTCTTGTAAAATTTAAGATAATAGGTTCTCTCCTTTCATCTTCTCCTCTTTTGTCCCTGGACCATTATTTCCACTGAAAAGTATTCCATAGCAAATCTGGCTTTTAGTGGTTCACATACTGACCCTTATGAAAATGAAAAACAGTGTATGAGAAGCTTCCAACTGTTCACGTCTAGGAAGAGAATTTTTTTCTTCAATATTCAAAAGAGAGAAAGCACTATTTATCTGTTACTGTCCAAACTGAAGGAATAGGAAACAACATACTTGAAAACTGAGTATTCAACTGGTATTGATCAGAAGTATTAAACTGAGAAAATCCATCTTTCTCTGTAAAACAAAGCAACATAAAATGTTTTTCTCTGACTGTAAGCAGACAGTTAAGCAATTTGAAAAGTAACCAGCAGTGCTAGGTTATTTTAGAACTAATGATACAAATGAAGTTAAAAAAGTCATCACAACAGTGATTTGCATCCAATTGCTGCAAAAGCTGACAGAAAAATGTTTTTCTGAAGCCTTCAGTGTAATATACTTCTTGGGGAATATTCCCAGAAAGGGCCTGTGGGAGGGCTGGGGAGGGACTATTTACAACGTCTTGTTATGATAGAAAGAGGGGCAATGGGTTTAAACTGAAAGAGGGGTGATTTAAATCCGATGTTAGGAGGAAATTCTTTACAGTGAGGGTGGTGAGACACTGGAATGCGTTGCCCAGGGAGTTTGTGGCGGCTCCCTCCCTAGAGGTGTTCTAGGCCAGGTTGAATGAGGCCTTGAGCAACCTGTTTCAGTGGGAGGTGTCTCTGCCTATGGAGGGGGGTTGGAACCGTATGATCTTTGAGGTCCTTTCCAACCTAAACCATTCTATGATTCTATGATACTATGAAATAATCAGAAAAAAAAATTCAGTAAGACTATCATGTCTGAAGAAACTAACAGCAGTATTCACAACAATTAAGTTATAAAAGATAAAGTGGTCAGAGTAGTTTTATGAGTTGAAAATATATATGAGTGGTATAAGTTCCTATGACAGGTAGCATAAAGCACATAATGTGTAAAAAAGATTTGCTATACACATTGGATAGTTAACGTATTCCCTGGAATTTCATAGAATCATAGAATGGTTTAGGTTGGAAGAGACTTCAAAGATCATCCAGTTCCAACCCCCCGCCACAGGCAGGGACACCTCCCACTAGATCAGGTCACTCAAGACCCC
>VWZI01006618.1:32554-44709 GCA_013396835.1 Psilopogon haemacephalus
GAAGGGCTGCTTGGGGGGGGAGGTTTGTCGGGCGGCAGCTCCTTCTAGTCGCTGGCGACGTGGTTCTCGTTCTGGAGGGTGTGCCAGCGTTCGATCTTCTTGTCCTTGTTCTTCAAACATTCATACCAGTGTTTCAAGCGCTCCCCCTTCGCCGTGATGCCCAGCTGGCAGCCACCTGGAGGGGAGAGAGGAGAAGACACCTCAGAGACCAGGCTGGCAGGAGAGTAAAACCACTTCCGTGGGGGACAGAGCTCACATCTGGGACATTTCTCTTCACCTCCCAGGTTTAAAATGCAGTGGAAATGATCAGAGCTGCTCTGCTCGCACTGAGGAGCCCCCAAGATGCTGGAGGTGAGGCACTAGCTGCACTGTACCTGATGGACTGAGACAAGCACCCAACCAACCTGCACGGTCCCACCTCAAAGCCCAACCTGGGGTTGGTCAGAGGGCTGATGACCTACACATCCCTCCTGCACAGCAAGCACTGCCCTGGGCACTGAAAGCACATCTGTGCTGGCTAGAGGCTAATTGGAGGATTCTAATGAGACAAATTAGCTCATTGGTTATAAAAGGATAATAATGATAACGTCTCTGGGAGTCCTCAACACAAGAAGGACATGGAACTGCTGGAGCCAGTCCAGAGGAGGCCATCAAGATGCTCAGAGGGCTGCAGCAGCTCTGCTATGAGGACAGGCTGAGAGAGTTGGGGCTCTGCAGCCTGGAGAAGGCTTTGAGGAGACCTTGGAGTGGCCTTCCAGTATCTGAAGGGGGCTACAGGAGGGCTGGGAAGGGACTATTGATAAGGGCTTGTAGTGACAGGATGAGAAGCAATGGGTTTAAACTGGCAGAGAGGAGATTTAAATGGGATGTTAGGAGGAAGTTGTTTGCAGTGAGGGTGGTGAGACACTGGCACAGGTTGCCCAGGGAGGTTGTGGCTGCTCCCTCCCTGGAGCTGTTCAAGGCCGGGTTGGCTGAGGTCTTGAGTGACCTGTTCCAGTGGGAGGTGTCCCTGCCTGTGGCACAGGGGGGTTGAAACTGGCTGAGCTTTGAGCTCCCTTCCCACCTAAACCATTCTATGACTCAATGATTCTACCTTACTGCCCAAACCCTCTGAGGTGGTCTAGTCAATTTTAATGGGGGGTGTTTGGGGGCTGGTGTAGCTTCTCAACCCACCACAAGACCCCAGAGCACAGAGACTTGCAGCTCACCAATGTAGTCGTTGGATTTCCCAATGTCATAATCCCAGACAGAAATGTCCAGCGACTTCTTGGCCAGGTCATTGTGTTTTATATCATAGAAGAACTCCTGCAGAAGGAGAAGACCCACATCACCCCAAGAAAATACACCCCTAAATGGCAGTGAAGGAGTTGCAGGTGATTCCTGTAGAGCCTGAAACCGAAACCCAGCAAGAGGATGTTTAAAATACACCACCAAGGAGCAAATGCTCCTGCTCCACAGCATCTCTCCTCCCAGGATCACAGGAGATTGCTCAGATGATGATACCAAACTGGGAGGAGGGGCTGACACACCATCATGCTGTGGAGCCATTCACCCAGACCTGGACAGGTTGGAGAGATGAGTGAGAAGAACTTCACAATGTTCAACAAGGGCAAGTGTTGGGTCCTGCATCAGTACAAGTGAGGGGGTGACCTGCTGGAAAGCAGCTCTGTGGACAAGGACCAGGGAGGGGTGGTAGAAAAGTTCATCATGAGCCAAGAACAGGAAGGCAAATGGTCTCCTGGGTGCATTAGGAAGAGTGCATCCAGCAGGTCAAGGGAGGGTCACCTCCTCTCCTACTCTGACCTGGCAAGGCCACTGTATGGAGGACTGGGTCTAGTTCTGGGGTTCCCAGCTCAAGAGAGACAGGGAACTGCTGGAAGAAGTCCAGCAGAGGCTGGCAGTGGTGCCAAGTGACAGGACAAGAGGTAGTGGGCACAAACTGGAACCCAGAAAGTTCCACCTAAACAGGAGGAGAAACTTGTTTGTTGTGAGGGTGCTGGAGCCCTGGAGCAGGCTGCCCAGAGAGGGTGTGGAGTCTCCTACCCTGAAGAGATTCCAAACCCAGCTGGACATTTTGATGCAGGGCAAGCTGCTGTAGGTGCCCCTTCCTGAGCAGGAGGGGTTGGACTGGATGATCCCCAGAGGTCACTTCCGAGCCACACCATGATGGCATTCAGTGAGCATGAGCTGAGCTCACCTCTTGTCTCTAACTGAGCACTTTGCAGTTGTCCCATCAAAACAGCATCAGCTTGAGGTCGAACTTGATGATCCTTGTGGTCCCTTCCAACCCTGACTGATTCTATGATTCTCTGATCCCACCCATGCCCCAGCTTGAAGTGACACAGGGTTGGCAGCTCAGGCAGCAGGGAGGTTTGGGGGTGTAGTGGTGCTGCCCAGCACTGAGCTGATGAGATTACCCAGAACAAAGTCCTGCCTGAAATGCACCTGGGCACAGAAAGGGAAAAGGAGCTGGAACTCAGAGAGAGTTCTGAGCACAACTCCAGGCTGGGTGGTGAGTGGCTGGAGAGCAGCCCTGAGGTAAAGGACCTGGGGGTCTGGGTGGATGAGAAGCTCAACATGAGCCTGCAGTGTGCACACACAGCCCAGACAGCAACTGTGTGCTGGGCTGCAGCAAGAGAAGTGTTGCCAGCAGGGCAAGGGAGGGGATTCTGCCCCTTTGCTCTGCTCTCCTCAGACCCCACCTGCAGTACTCTGTGCAGTTCTGGAGCACCCAGCACAGGAAGGACATGGAACTGCTGGAGAGAGTCCAGAGAAGGGCCACAGGGATGCTCAGAGGGCTGCAGCAGCTTTGCTATGAGGACAGGCTGAGGGAGTTGGGGCTTTTCAGCCTGGAGAAGAGAAGGCTTCAAGGAGACCTTATAGTAACCTTCCAGTATCTGAAGGAGGCTACAGGAGTGCTGGGGAGGGACTGTTCACAAGGTCTGGTAATGACAGGATGAGGAGAATGGGTTCAAAATGGCAGAGGGGAGGTTTAAACAGGATGTTAGGAGAAAGTTCTTCACAGTGAGGGTGGCGAGACACTGGAACGGGTTGCCCAGGGAGGTTGTGGCTGCTCCCTCCCTGGAGGGGTTCAAGGCCAGGCTGGATGAGGTCTTGAGTGACCTGATCTAGTGGGAGGTGTCCCTGCCTATGGCACAGGGGGGCTGGAACTGGCTGAGCTTTGAGCTCTCTTCCAACCTAAACCATTCTATGATTCTATGAGAGGAACCAAATCTTGGCCAGTCTGTCTTCAGTCTCCTTAGCACAACACATTAATTAGCAAAGCTGATCTAATAAGGCATCGATCACATCCATCCTTACCTCGTTAAACTCAGGATTCAAGGTTTTCTTCTTAATCTGTGTCTTGTGCTTGGCCTTTTTCCCCATGTCAGGTTTCAGCCAACTGGGGGGCGACAGAAAACAGCTCAGAACTCCATTGGGAGGCCTGCCTGAGCTTGTCAACTAAGGAAAACTGAGGTCTGGGGCTAGAAAACAGCACTGGAGGTTTCTACAGCAAAGAAATTGGTTAGCCAGGCTCTCCCCACCTTCTAAAATAACCATAAATTTGGTTAAATCCTGATTAGTCTTTTTCTTTATCCCCCTGGATCGCCAAATGAGACCCAGGAAGCCACAAAGACCTCAGCAGAAACCTCTCTGGAGAAGCATCTCCTGCTGGGTGATGGTCAAACACCAGAAAGCAGTGAGTCCTGCACACAGCTTTTGATGTCCTTCCAAACAATGCACTGGTCCCCCCAAATAATTTTCCTCCCACTCCATGAAAAGAAAGAGCCTCTTAGCTCTCCAGATCTGCAGCTCTGAGTCTGTGCACTTGGGAACCTCTGCATTCAACAGGCTGCTCAGGGCAGTGGTGGAGCCTCCATCCCTGGAGAGACCTAAAAGTCCTGTAGATGTGGTGCTGAGGAACATGGTTTAGTGGTGGGTTTGGCTGTGGTGGGTTAAATGGTTGGACCTGATGGTCTTAAAGGTCATTTCCAATCTAGATGATTTGGTGATTCTGACCTAACTGGATTCTAACCTAACTGATGCTATGATTCCAACCTAACCGGAAGGACCTAAGGGTTGGGTCAACCTCACTTAGCTTCAGCCTTGGCAGCAGCTCCCAGGCAGAGCATTGCCACATTGCATAGTCAACTCTGGTGGGCATCCCACTCCTGCATGAGGTCTCAAGCCTCAGCCTTGGCAGCAGCTCCCAAGCAGAGCATTTCCAACTCACACAGTCAGCTCTGGTGAGCATCTCACTCCTGCATGAGGTCTCAAACCTCAGCCTTGGCAGCAGCTCCCAAGCAGAGCATTTCCACCTTGCACAGTCAACTCTGGTGAGCATCTCACTCCTGCCATGAGGTCTCAAACCTCAGCCTCGGCAGAAGCTCCCAAGCAGAACATTGCCACATTGCATAGTCAACTCTGGTGAGCATCCCACTCCTGCATGAAGTCTCAAGCCTCAGCCTTGGCAGCGGCACCCAAGCAGAGCATTTCCACCTGGCACAATCAACTCTGGTGAGCATCTCACTCCTGCCATGAGGTCTCAAGACGGTTGGGGAAATGCTCTCCTCCCTGCCGCATTTGTAGGAGGAGCTCTGAGCCCATCAGTTGCTGGCCAAGGACAGCGGGTGGCTCCACACGCAAGCCTTAGCGGGAGGAGCCGCCCCCAGCTCCCACTTACAGCTTGACGAAGGGGTCCGAGTAGCCGTTGGCGTCCATGGCTGCCAGGTGCACGCAGCGCACGATGCCCACGATCAGGCCTCCCTGCTGGGTGCTGTACATGAGGGACACCAGGATCTTGCCGCGCTCCTCCACGTCCCCGCCGCGATCTACCTTCAGGAGGAAGCAAGCAGAGATGTGGACACAAGGAGCCGCCTGAGGAACAAGCTCAGCTGCGCAGCAGGTGAGACCAGACGGGTGCACCCCCGCCAGGGGAAGGGGACTTTGCCCACGGGAGAGGAGGGGTGAAAGGTGCCTGGGGCAGCTTGTCCCACCAGCCCTCTTACCTCCTCTTCATACAGTGCCATGCCACGGGACGCGCCAGTGGTTCCAGCACGCTTCATCTTGGACGGGCAAGGGACAAAAGGAGACTCCCGTGAGTGACAGCAGTGTAGTGTACTACAGGATGAACACCCCCAGGAGCCCACACGCATCTTTTGCTGCCCTCAGGAGAGGGAGGTGCTTCATGCACGTTCAGCTTCTCCATCAACCTCCACCTTGGCACCACTTTCACCTTCTCCATCAACCTCCACCTTGGCACCACTTTCACCTTCTCCATCAACCTCCACCTTGGCACCACTTTCACCTTCTCCATCAACCTCCGCCTTGGCACCACTTTCACCTTCTCCATCAACCTCCACCTTGGCACCACTTTCACCTTCTCCATCAACCTCCGCCTTGGCACCACTTTCACCTTCTCCATCAACCTCTGCCTCGGCACCGGGGAGCGGAGTTCAGGGGTGGAGCAACCTGAGCCCTTCTCCGCAGGGACACAACTCAGCACAGGCTGGCAACACATTCCCCACCACAAGGTCGGCTCAGGGCCTCTGAGAAACCTGATCTGGTCAAACATCTCCCTACCCATGGCAAGAGGGTTGGACTAGGTGAGCTTTAAAAGGTCCTTTCCAACCCAAACCGTTCCCTGATCCCACAACACCAGCAGCTCTGTGGCCAACGGAGAGGCCACCAGAGTCACTTCCCCTGGATGCTCTCATCTCCTGGCCTTGATGTGCCACATCAGCTGGGAATGCAGCTCCTAAGGATGCCAGCAATGTCAGGCACCTACAGCTCTTGGCCAGGTCCAGCTCCAAGCTCACCACGAGCTCCCCCTCATGTGTCATTTGGTGGCATCCTCAACACCAACGACAGCAGAAGGACACACCACAGGCACTCACTGGTATTACTCTCTCCAGGCAGATGTTGAAGTTCTTTTTCTGGTTGGCTTTGAGTTTTTTCAAGGAAACTCTGGTTTCTCCAATAAACTCATTGTGGCCAAATTTGTCTTCATCACACACAGAGATCCTGAAGGGAACAGGAAAGGTGAACCTCAACCAGGCTGGAGGAGCAGTCCCTGACTCCAGAGCACAAACCTTCTCCTGCAAGGCCACTTGGTTGGGGATGGACAACACAAAGCACCACCAAAGCCTCCCCATCCATCTAGTGGTGTTCTCTTCTCCCAGGCACCCAGGGACAGAACAAGAGGACACAGTCTCAAGCTGTGCCAGGGCAGGACCAGGCTGAACATTAGGAAGAAGTTCACAGAATCATTTGGGTTGGAAGTGACTTCTGGAGATCATCGAGTCCAACGCCCCTGCCACCTACAGATGGTCATGGAGGAACACATCCAGGAGAACATCTCCAGAGAAGGAGACTCCACCACCTCTCTGGGCAGCCTGCTCCAGTGATTCATCAGCCTTAAAGAAGCTCCTCCTCACCTTTAGATGGAACTTCTTGTGTTGAAGTTTGTGCTCATTACTCCTTCTTCACAGCAAGAGTGGTTGGCACTGGAATGGGCTGCCTGGGGTTGTAGCCAGGTAGGGTTGGGCTCTTCTCTCAGGCACCCAGGGACAGAACAAGAGGACACAGCCTCAAGCTGTGCCAGGACAGGTTCAGGCTGGATGTGAAGAAGCTCTTCACGGCAAGAGTGATTGGCATTGGAATGGGCAGCCTGGGGAGGTGGTGGAGTCCCCACCCCTGGAGGTGTTTAAAAGGAGGCTGCATGAGGCACTTAGTGCCATGGGTTAGTAAATTAGAAGGTGGTAGGAGGTAGGTTGCACTCGATGATCTCAGAGATCTTTTCCAACCTGGTTTATTCTGTGATTCTGTGAGACAGCCCATGCAAAGAAGCCCCCAGTGCCCACCCCACCATTGCAAAGGGAGGCAGCCCAGCTACTCTGCCTACCTGAGGGTCTTCCTCTGCATGTCCTCATCCGTGATGCCGTGGTACACCAGGGTCTCGTTCCACACGGGGTTGCGAGTGTTGCGCAGCGTCTTCGTCCTCAGCTTGTTCGACTACAGCACCAAAACCAAAGAGGCATCGTTAGACCCTGCAGCTCCTCCCCACCCTGGGGCAGGCTCCTGGCTCTGTAAATTCCATGCTCCATCGCTTCTGCCTCCCAAGAGGTGCTTTGAGTGGGCTCTGAAGGAGGTCACCACTGCCCAGCTGTCGCGCCTGTGAGCCATCAACTCCAGGTGACCGTCACTGACCTGACAAGGTGAACCTTCATGCAAGCACCAAGGACTCAGCTGCCTGCAGTCACTAGGGCAGACTTCACCACCTGGCTTTTGTCACTGCCTCTGAGGTCTATCCCCACCAAGGACACCTGCACAAGTAGTTGCCCAGAGCAGGCTGTGTGGGGCATGGGTGGTCTAAAGGAGATGACAGTGTGGGAAATGAGGAGCTCTGTCACTTGGTCCTGTGTCCTTCACAGACATACATGTTAAAAAAAAAAACAGCTAAATGATCAGCAAGTGAGACTAAGCAAAAATCACATCCCAAGGCCATGACCCCTTGATGGAGCCTGCAGGATATCCCTACACATGAAGCCAAGCTGGAGCTATCAGTCCAGCAGGTTCACTTTCCATTTCTCACTGTTTTATCCTTCACTCCTCTGAGCAAAACTCTTCTGCAGCCCCCCCTAGAAAGCCTCCTTGGGCACCAGGCAGTGGTGGTCAGCCTTTCATCAAAGATTTCCCCACCAAGACCAGCTTAGGTGGGCAGGGGAATGAGATCTTCAAGGCTTGCTTTGACAGAGGGAGTCAGATCTTGCTCAGTGGTTATGTCCTCACCGCTCTAACAAGGAGATGCTGCAGCATCAAATGGATGGTTCAAACCCCAGTACTAATTAGAGCATGTGTCAGGTGCTTGGTGATTCATGAACAGTGTCACCTCCCCTGAAGCTCCCCTTCCATCCCTGCCTGCAGCACGAGCTGTTCCTTGGGTAGGGGAGAGCATCTGCAAGCATCAGCACTTCTCAGAGACACCTCCTGAGCAACGCAGCAGCAGTGAGTGACGGCACGGAGAAATCAAGGGGAGGAAGCTCGATGCAAGGCAAGGACCTCAGGGGCCTTTGAGGAACCTCTGCTCCATCTCCCAAGCACACCCAGACCAGGCAAAACCTCACCTTGCTGGCTCCAGGCAAGAGGTGCAGCTTGACGTAGGGATCTGCCAGGCCATTTGAGTCCATTGGTTTTAAGCCCTAAAAGATAATAAAGCAACCATGGTGCATGGATCCTCCTTACGATAAGGCAGGGAAGACAGAAAGCTGCCTGTGAAGCAACTCAACAAAGAGAAAATATGGTCAGCAAGCCAGGAACCTCTGCTCCATGCAGCTGTGGGTGCCAGGATGTGCTGAAATATCAGACCCACTCAAGGCCAAGCCTCACAGACCTTCCAGACCCACTCAAGGACAAGCCCAACAGACCCTCCAGACCTACTCAGGGACAGACCTTCCAAATACATTCAAGGACAACACCCACAGACCTTCCAGACCCGCTCAAGGACAAGCCCCACAGACCTTCCTCTCACACTCAAAGACAAGCCCCACAAACCTTCCAGACCTGCTCAAGGACAAGCCCCACAGACCTTCCCAGGCAGGAACAGTGTAGCAGCTGTGCTGGGTCTGCTGAAGGGCAGCCTCCACCAGCAACCACAATCACAGAATCAGCCAGGTTGGAAGAGACCTCCAAGCTCATCCAGTCCAACCTATCCCCCAGCCCTAGCCAATCACTAGACCATGGCACTAAGTGCCCCATCCAGGCTTTGCTTGAACAGCTCCAGGGATGGTGACTCCACCACCTCCCTGGGCAGCCCATTCCAATGCCAATCACTCTCTCTGTCAAGAACTTTCTCCTAACATCCAGCCTGTACCTCCCCCAGCACAACTTGAGACTCTGTCCCTTCCTTTTGTCACTGAGTGCCTGGGAGAAGAGCCCAACCCCACCTGGCCACAAACTCCCTTCAGATAGTTGCAGAGGGCAATGAGGTCACCCCTGAGCCTACTCTTCTCCAAGCTGAACACCCCCAGCTCCCTCTCAGGGCTGTGCTTCAGGCCCCTTCCCAGCCTTGCTGCCCTTCTCTGGACATGTTCCAGCACCTCAACATCCCTCTTGAATTGGGTGCCCCAGAACTGGACATAGCACTCAAGGTGTGGCCTGAGCAGTGCTGAGTACAGGGGCGGAATAACCTCTGTGCTCCTGCTGGCCACACTGCTCCTCATCCAGGCCAGGATGCCATTGGCTCTCCTGGCCACCTGGGCACAGTGCTAGCTCATGTTCAGCTGCTGTCTCCCAGCACCTCCAGGTCCCACTCTGTCACTAGCCTGTAGCACTGTTTGGGGTTGTTGTGGCCAAGGTGTAGAACCCTGCACTTAGCCTTGTTCAATCCCATCCCTGCACTTAGCCTTGTTCAGTCCCACCCCTGCACTTAGCCTTGTTCAGTCCCACCCCTGCACTCAGCCTTGTTCAGTCCCATCCCTGCACTCAGCCTTGTTCAGTCCCATCCCTGCACTCAGCCTTGTTCAGTCCCATCCCTGCACTCAGCCTTGTTCAGTCCCATCCCTGCACTCAGCCTTGTTCAGTCCCATCCCTGCACTCAGCCTTGTTCAGTCCCATCCCTGCACTCAGCCTTGTTCAGTCCCATCCCTGCACTCAGCCTTGTTCAGTCCCATCCCTGCACTCAGCCTTGTTCAGTCCCATCCCTGCACTCAGCCTTGTTCAGTCCCATCCCTGCACTCAGCCTTGTTCAGTCCCATCCCTGCACTCAGCCTTGTTCAGTCCCATCCCTGCACTCAGCCTTGTTCAGTCCCATCCCTGCACTCAGCCTTGTTCAGTCCCATCCCTGCACTCAGCCTTGTTCAGTCCCATCCCTGCACTCAGCCTTGTTCAGTCCCATCCCTGCACTCAGCCTTGTTCAGTCCCATCCCTGCACTCAGCCTTGTTCAGTCCCATCCCTGCACTCAGCCTTGTTCAGTCCCATCCCTGCACTCAGCCTTGTTCAGTCCCATCCCTGCACTCAGCCTTGTTCAGTCCCATCCCTGCACTCAGCCTTGTTCAGTCCCATCCCTGCACTCAGCCTTGTTCAGTCCCATCCCTGCACTCAGCCTTGTTCAGTCCCATCCCTGCACTCAGCCTTGTTCAGTCCCATCCCTGCACTCAGCCTTGTTCAGTCCCATCCCTGCACTCAGCCTTGTTCAGTCCCATCCCTGCACTCAGCCTTGTTCAGTCCCATCCCTGCACTTAGCCTTGTTCAGTCCCATCCCTACACTCAGCCTTGTTCAATCTCATCCCATTGGCCTCTGCCCACCCATCCAGCCTGGCAAGGCTCCCTCTGCAGACCCTCCAACAGATCAACACCTGCTCCTAACTTCCTTCCATCTCATCACACCGAGGGGAAGTGGGAGCCAGATGGACAGCAGTTGGTGAAAGAAGAGGCAAAAGAGGAGCACTTACTTTGGCCTTGATGAGGGTGCAGTGCAGGGAGCTGTTCTCCTGGTCGTAGAGCAGGCTGAACTCCAGTGCTCCCAGTGTGGCTGACGGGAAGAGGAGGTGGAAATAGGACCTGTTTAAAAGCTCAGCCAATTGCCATTTAATCAGCCCTGATTAGTAATAATTAGACAGATTTGTGGTTGAAATGTGAGAGGCACTCAGTGCACGTGGGACCCTGCTGGCATCGGCCAAGCTGCCACACACAAATCCAGCTGGATTCCCAGGCTCTGGACAGAAAAGCTTTACAAAGCTGCCGGTGCCAAGGGAGGACACTTGGGGGCTTTTGAGGTGACTTTTAAGGTTCATCAGGCAAAGGAGGATGTAGCCAACCCCATAAACTGTTCTTAGGGCAATACCACCCCAGCACTCCCCTGAGGAGGTGTTTCAGCTCAGCTGGGCAGTATCTCCTCCCAAGGCTTGGCACTCAGTGCTTGGTTCCTGTTTGGAAACCAACTGCTGCTTGCCTGTGTGTGCTCACCAGGAAAAGATGACAGGGATGCAGGGTTAGCACAGAAGCTCAGCTAGGTCCAGCTGCTCCTATCTGAGCATGATTCCACACCCACACCTGGCCCAGAGAAGCTCTTCCCATCCTGGCTAGGAACAGTCTGGACAGGCAAAGCACTGCCCTGCCATAGATGCTTGTCCTCACAGAGCAAATCCAATGAACATGAAGATCTCATGATACCGAAGCCACCAATCCTCTCCTGCAGACAGCCCCACCAGAGCAAAGGATGCTCTGATGGAAAGAGGCAGCTGCCTTTGAGACTTGGATTTGGAAATGGGGAGGAGGTGTGAGCAGAGACTAAACCATCACCTGCCAGAGCTCAGTGATTTAGTGCAAACCCACCTGAAGATCCCATGACTGAGCAGGGACAGCACGCCAAGAGACCAGCTCCAGAGCAACATGCCCCAAGGACTCTTCCCACCAGACACCACAATCTTAGCATCACAGAATCATTTTGGTTGGAGGAGACCTTTAAGATCACCAAGCCCAACCCTTAACCCAGCACTGCCAGGTCACCCCCAAACCACAGCCCTCAGCACCACAGCTCCATGGAGCTCCAGGGATGGGGGACTCCACCACTGCACTGGGCAGCCTTATGGTGGGAGCCACAGTCCCACAGCAACTACCTCCTCACAACCCCTGGCTTGCCAAAGAAACTGCTGCCTGCCCTCCCGCCGGGTGCCCCGGGTACATACTGCCTTCATCCGAGTCATAGCTGTTGGCATCTTCCTCCTCCTCCTGCTGGGGCTGCTGCCGCGCTGGGGCCGCAGGTGCTGGTGGGACAGCAGGAGGCTGCTGGAAGGCAGGGGACTGCTGGAAGGCAGGGGGCTGCCGGGCTGGCCTCTCCTCTCTGGTGGGGGGCATGCCGTAGCCCCCTCCTCGCTCCTCCCTGGCGGCAGCTCGGGCTGGCTCTGAGGGTCCCAGCGGTGGGCTTGCTGCAGGAGGGACCCTGTTAGCCCCTGGCACGCTCTGCCCCCCAGCCCCTTGCAAGCAGCTGGATGTTACCTTGTCTCTCTGGGAACCGGCCAGCTGCCCCAGGACTTGGTCTTCCTGCTGCTGGAGCTGCTGGGACAGATCACAGAATAATTTTGGGTGTAAAGACCAAAAAAAAAAAAAAAAAAAAAAAAAACCCAGCCCAACTATAAACCCAACACAGCCAGGC
>VWZI01006618.1:71540-81553 GCA_013396835.1 Psilopogon haemacephalus
CAGCTAGTGGGGGGAAAAAAGGGCAGCAGCTGGGAAGAAGAGGAGCAGCAACTAAGGGAAGAGCAGGGGAAAATCTGTTTGTTCCTAGTGAAGAGGGTAGGTCAACCAGCAGCCCTTCAGCTGAGGAGGACAACTCCTTCCCCAGCTAGAACTTTCTGCCAACAGCATCCTGGCCACTGGTAGTTCACTTTGCTGCAGATGGAGCCAAGCCCGGGGCCGGCTCTGGGAGGAATACTCAAAGCCTTTCCCTCTGCCTATAAATAATAGATTTTGAAGATCCACTTTGCATTACTTCCAGCAACTACTCTTCCTTGTCCTAATGCTTCCTCCTGCGTTTTTAGCACACGGCTAAAAGAGCAAAACAACAGCTTATCGTGGAGTTTTTTTGGTTGTTGGTCTTTTTTTTTTTTTTTTCTTTTCTTTTTCCTTTCTTTCCCCCTCTCTGCTGCCAAATCCCTTGCTGGGATAAAAAGGATGTGGCAATCCAAGTGGAGATCGATGGGATGCAGCAGCGTTTAGTTAATGAAATGGAAATATCCCAGCCTAGGAAGATGCCAAGACCTACCCAGGGTTTGGCTGGCCCCCAAAAAAACCCCCAAAACCAAAAAAGACAAGGTCCCAGGATCTGCTTCCCCACTCCTCTCTGCATCACCTCACTCCCATGCTGGCTGCTGGAGGTTCCCCAAGCAGGAGGGAAGGAGGTGGCAGCTCCTGCCGGCAGAAGCGCGGCGCGTCCTGGGCAGAGCCAGGAATAGAAGCAAGGTCTTAATTTTTGGCCTTAAGGAAGAGCCACATGACTCTCATCACGCCTCTCCCTTACTTCTGTCTGACGGAGCCCACCAAGCCTAACAAAAAGGGATGAGAAGGCCTCCCGTGGAGCTCTCTGCCTCTCCCCCAGGGCTGCCAGCACTCTCGTCCCGTGCGCAGGACTCCCTTGCTCCGAGCCAAGATGTGCCAATTGGCGGCCTCGGCGCCGGCACCCAGAACCAGGCAGATGTGGCAGCGTCAACCAGCAGGTCCCTCTTGCCCTCCACCAGCCTTGGGTGGGCAGTAAAAGGCAGTGAGAGCCCCATGGAACAGCTTCCTGGAACAGCCCCATGGACAGCTCTATGGAACAACCCCGTGGAAGAGCTCCACAGGACAGCTCCATGGGACAACCCCATGGAACAGCCCCTTTGGAATAGCCCCACAGAACAATCCCATGGCACAGCCCCATGGGACAGCCCTATTGGAATAGCCCCATGGGACAGCCTCGTGGGATGGCTCCATGGGACATCCCCATTGAAACAGCTCCATGGGACAGCCCCATTGGAATAGCTTCATGGGACAGCTCCATGGAACAGCCCCATTGGAACAGCTCCATGGGACAACACCATGGGACAGCCCCATTGGAACATCCTCATGGGACAGCCCCATTGGAACAGCAGGAGGGACATGGGGCAGTGGCTGCCCAGCTCAGGACCCAAAGCCACCGGAGGGACTCACGTTGGCACGACCAGCTGGGCACCTGGCATCACTGAGCTGCCCAGGCACACTGGCGTAGCCATCTGGAAATAATATCCTGGGGTAGAAAAGAGAAAATTTTGGTATCTTGAAGACTCCTGATGTGAGAATCAGGTTTTGATGGGGAGCTCAACATATCGCACTCGGCGGTGCCTGCAGAGATCGGCTCCACCAGCAAAGACACTGACACAGGCAACCTATTTCTCCAGCCTTCTCAGCTCTGCAATGCAGCTTTCTTAAATATTGAATAAGTCTGCTGCTCTCCACCACCTGCCAGTGCCAATGATGAGGTAATTTTTGCATTGACAAAGCCTGAACGCAATTAATCTGGGTCTGAAAAGGCAGATTTTGGAGCCCGCCCATTCACCCGGCTTGCAGACAGGAGCATCGTCCAGACCCCAAGCAAACCACCCAAAAAACTGCTGCTGGGGTGCCAAGTGAGAGGTTATTTCTGAGTGTCACCACCCGACGGGAGGTTCTGAGCTCAGCTGGATCCAAGCACCACCCTTCCCATCGCGATGTTGTGGTTTCCACACTAGCTCCAAGCCCAGTCCGGGCACGGCAGCTGATTGCTGACTGCCCAGGGAGGTTGTGGATGCTCCCTCCCTGGAGGTGTTCAAGGCCAGATTGGATGGGGTCTGAGGCAATTTGGTCTAGTGGGAGGTGTCCCCTGTCCATGTCATGGGGAGCTGGAACTAGATAATCTTTAAGGTCCTTTCCAACCCAAACCGTTCTATGGTTGACACTCCCCAGCTGGCTGGTGGGGATGGGAAGGGGGAAATAAGGTATGAGGATGGGATTGCCTGATGGAGCTCACTCCAGGTGAGCATTTTGGGGTAGCAAGGTCCCAGTGAGAACCTCTGAGGCTGAGCAGAAGCCAGGATGTGCCAGCAGCTGCAGGATGGGAACTGTGCCTAGCCGAATACCACACACACATCCCCAAACACCATTTTTAGCTCTCTCCCAGCTAGTGATGACATCTGCCACCAACTCACAAGTTCCTCAGGGCCAGCTCCTGTGCCAGGCCCCCTGTGCCTCCTGAGTGCCTAGCAACTGGGAAAGCTGTGCATGCCACAGGGGACTCTGGGTCCCAACCAGACCACGGAATCACAGAACTGCCTAGGTTGGAAAAGGCCTTCAAGATCATAAAATCCAATCCTTAGCCTAACGCTGCCAAGTGTTGACCAAAACCATGGCTCTCAGCACTGCATCTCCACCACACCTCCAGGGATGGGGTCTCCACCACCTCCCTGGGCAAGCCAGTGCCAATGAACCAGAGACACCCAGGTTCCCCTTATTCCAGAAGAACCTTTTCCCATGCACACCCCCCAGCATCCCCTATAGCACAGCTCCATGGGCCATGGAGAGATGGCCAAGCCAGCAGCAGGGTGCTCCCTGCCCTCCAAGTCAGGAGGATTTGGTGCTACTGGATTTACCTGCAGAGGCTGGAGTGGGGGGGAGGCTTAAACAGCCCCCAGAAAGCTGCTGTGTAATGCTGCAAAATCATCAGTGGAGGAGCCAGGGGGGCAGCCCAGCTCTGGAGGGTCCTGTGCACCAAAATTCCCTTAAATTCTGATGTTCCCAGGGCCTGGGCTTTGCCTTGTCTTAGATGCAAATTGCTTTAGAAAGTTCGGGCAAAACTGGGCAAGCTGCTTCATGGATGGAGCTTCAGGAAGCAGCCCACGTTTGAGGCTTGCCTTTAAAAAAAGAAAGAAGAGGCAGAGCTCAGCTGGCAGAAGTGTGTGGAAGTGGCAAACCAGAGCTGCTTGGCCTGGAGCTGCCCACAAGCACCCAGGCAAGTCTGGCATCGGGGACACAGGACAGCAGAAGGGTCACCTGTGACTCCAGGTGCAGCACTGAGTGACCCACAGCTGGGGCAGCCTGTGCTGCCCCTGCCCCTGCGAAGACCTGAGCACCACGACCACCCAGCAATGCTGCTCTGCTGCAAGGTGGAATCAGACCTGGAGATGCTGAGCCCTTCAGCCACACTGCAGCAAAGCAAGGGCCAAGGGACCTGGAAATCCAGCTTGCAGGAACGACCCAGCAAGACCCCAACCTGGGGTTGCTGCATCCTTTAGTCATTGCTGCATCCTTTAGTCATTGCATCTATCAGCTTCTTGCCAGATCCTTAGAGGGAACAGAAGCCCCACAGCATCCCAGGCCAGGCTGGCACTAGTTGGTTAGTTGAGGCTAAATGTGGCCCCACTGGTGATGGCCACACTGCACAGATGACTCTGATCCATCCAGCAGAGTGTACACAAAGTGCAAAGCTGTTAAAGTCCTGAGCATTCTCTGGTGTCCCCACTGCTGTGGCTGCCCCTACAAGTCCACCTTGCCTACAGTACCCATGGCACAGCAGGATGGGGTCACCACACACCAGCACATCTGACCCCACAGAGCCACTCCTGCCTCTGCTGTCCTCCAGCTAAGCCCCACCACATGCCAGAGCAACCGGGCTGGAAGCCCTGCTGAAGGCCTGTGGTTTGGCCAATGGCTTTTCTGCCTTTACAGCCACACGAGGTGCTGAGAGATGCCTTTTTTTCCTTCCCCTCCTCCTCAGTTCCCAGCTGCCTGCCATTCTCCTGACAAAGATCCATCCCAAGGCAGCTGGGAGCGGCGCACAGTCAATTTTATTTAAGCAGCACATTGACATTTCCCCCAGCAGCTCCTTCACAAACCAAACACTGTTATGATGCTGTCATGAGGATTTACTCCTCTTGATTAATTGCAGGAAAAGACAACGGTGGGGAAACAAAAAAAAACCAAACCCAAAACATCATCCCAAAACAGATCACTTCTGTGTTTTTACAACTCACCCCTGGCTGCTGGAGCTCGGGAGGGAGTCTTCAGCTGGGTGATGCCTGAGTGCACCCCAAACCTAC
This sequence comes from Psilopogon haemacephalus, assembly GCA_013396835.1. NCBI lineage: Eukaryota > Metazoa > Chordata > Aves > Piciformes > Megalaimidae > Psilopogon > Psilopogon haemacephalus. Next base: position 75,926 of record VWZI01006618.1, read on the forward strand.
CCAGAGCTGTAGCAGCAGTGTTGCCATCACTCCTCTTGTGGTGGTAGAGCTGCTCCAAAGGCTGCTTAGCAACAGAGAGCTGCACCCACCTGGCACACCAATCCCACCTGGAACACCGATTCCACCCCGGCCACACCAGTCCCACCTGGCACATCAATTCCACACCAACAAGGATAAGACACATGGCTGATGCCACCAGCATGAACCAGCCCCACAGAATCACAGAATGGCTTCAGCTGGAAGGGACCCTAAAGATTATCTAGGTCCAACCCCCCTGCCATGGGCAGGGAACAGCTCCTGCCAGGTCAGGTTGCTTAAAGCTTCATCCAGGACACTGCCACAAGGAGCCTCACACAATAGCAGGAGTAGCTAAACGAAGCTTAGGGATGGGAGAAGGTTGAGAATTACCTGCCAGCGTGGCTGCAGGAGACAGTCCCCACAAGATGTCCCAGCAGTAGTCAAGGACCACAGTGCCAAGCTGTGCTGCAGGAGTGACAGCTGGGGGTGGCCACATGCTCCATCCCCAGACCAACACCCAGGGTGGAGGATGCTCAGGGCTGCAAACCTCTTCTCTTCGGTGGGCAGCAGGGATGGCCAGCCAGGGCCAGAGCAGCCACATGGAGCCAGGCACCGCAAACCAGGGGGAGGTCCCCTCAACACCACAGCCCTACCCTCTCCGAGAGCTCAGTTAGAGGCAACATCAAGGAGGAGCACACAGTCACCCAGTTCAGCATCGGCACCACCCCGAGAGATGCTCCCAGCTCACCCAGTCACTAAAGGCAGCTCCTTTCTCTCCTCACACCCCCTCGTTAAGTGCCTGGTTCCATGCCCCGCATCACCGACACGTCGTGCCCAAACTGCAGATCCCATACCCACCTCATGAGGCTGCAGGAGAGCAATGCTGCTCAGACACATGCGGGTAGCAGCAGCGGGGATGGAGCCGGAGCATCTTCCAGCACCCGAACCTTATAAACCATTCACCCCAGCCTCAGCATAATGAGGATGGGGAACTTCATCAGGCTGGGCACAGGGGCACCGGGAGCAGAGCCCTCTTCCATGCCCGGAGTGCTCACTGGGACCACCTGGAATGATTCATTGCTGTTATCACTAATTGGCAGTGACTGCAGTGACATGTCTGCAGGCAGGAGGAGGGCACCAGACTGGAGCCACCGGCAGCACTGAGAGTCACTTCTGCTACCATAGCCCCCAGGACCTGCTGTGGGCATGCAGGACCATCTCCTCATCAGGTCCTAGAGGAAGTCCCTCAAAACTTAAGCACCAAAAAAAGAGCTTCCAGAGCTGTAAGTCCCTTTGTCCTTCCTCAGTTTTACTTCCCTTGCCCTTTCCAAAACCAGGGAATGCTGAACACCAGCAAGCACAGACCCACACGGCCACAGAGGTGCAGCAGAGTCCTGCAGTGGGCTCCTGGGCTTCACCCTCGCTGCAAAGGGTGCTCCACACACACACACACAAAAAAAAATCAACCCCGTGCTTTGCCCACGTTGGGCACGCGTTTCAGCTCTCCTCAGGAGCCAGGGCACTGCAAATGCAAGACTGGGAAGGAGAAGAAAGCTGGAGCCAGCACCCAGCCGGGGACGGTGCTTGCACCCAGGTGGGATGCTCCTAAGGGGGTTGGTGGGGCTGATGCAGGGGGGGGGGCTTCGCTGGGAGCTCATCTCACAGCCCGCACACAGCGTCCATGGAAGCATCTCCCACCGCATCTCCTGCATGTGGCACAGCCCTGCCCGAGCGCTCACCCGGCTGCAGGACTGCTGCGGGCGAGCATCACCCACCCCACACGACCCCCACCTCCCGGGGAGGGGCGGGGGGTGCCCAGCAAAGCCCCCAGCGGATACCACAGCAACTCCCAAACCCAACCTGCGGGGCTGAGCCCCGCAGCTCCACACAACTCCTACCGAAGGCTTGGCCACATCTCCTGAGTCAGCCCCCTGAGCAGAAAGCTCACGGCTCGCTAAATCCCAACCAGATGAACGATGCATCACCAAACAAAGGCCACTATCACAACATTAACCATATTTATTTCCAGGCTAAGCTGCAGCCTGGGCTTTTGATACCAGTAATTAAAGCAAATGCTTCATCTGCTATCATCCCCGCATCCCTGGAGCCAACTGGCTGCGTTTTGAAGCCCTGTATTATCCTTTCCTTTTTAAAAAAAAATTTTTTTATTTTTTTTTTAATTGCAGCCTCCTGGGAGGTGGGGAGGGGGTAGTGGGATGCCAGCCCGATCCACACGGACCTTTTCCTACATCCTGGGGATGGTGGTAGGATGGACCGAGCTGAAAGCAGAGCCACGTTGCAGGCAGTCACCCTCCCTGCCCCGAGCCTTTCAGCAGCGAAACGAAAAGGCATTAATTGCTCCAAGACAAATTGCTGCTCCAGTTTTATAACTGCAACCTGAATTAATAGGAGGAGAGCAGCACGATGAGCGGGTCCCTTCTCTGGAGCAACCCTGGAGGTTGCAGGCTGTTGTCTGAGCTGGCTGGATTTGCTTCCAGGGGTGGGGGGGTTCAGGTTATGATTCCGAACAGCTTTTTAACGCTACTTTTGCCAGTCCTGGGAAAGGAGCGGCAAAGGCACCTGCTAAAGCCTCTGAGCCAGCCCTGAGCTGAGCGGTGACACCCGTCCAGACCCCAAATTTGGGGGGCAGAAAAGCCGAAAGCAGCCTGGCAGCAGACTGGGTGCTCCAGGACCAGGCTGCTCCCTGCATCCCGGCACAGCCAGGCGGCCAGGGAGGGAGCTCAGCTCCCTGCTCATACAGCGGCACCAGGGACAAGGCACAATTTGAGGGGTTTAAGCCCCCAGCACGCTTCAAAGTTGCCTGAGCGCAACAAAGTCGCAAAGCAACACCCAGAGCAAGCCTCAGCCACAGCCACACACCGCGGGGGTGATGCCAGCCCCAAGGACCAGCCGCTGCCAGCTGTGGCCACTGCCCCCCAGCCAGGAGCAGCGGGCAGGGGTGTGGGGGGGGTCAAGTTTCCCCGGCAGGGGAATTCTTTTTGCCGAGTGTCCCTGGATCTGCTGCCTCCAGCGCGGGGAGCCCCTGCCCGCCGCCGCTCTCCCCCCGCTCCATCAGGAGGAAAGGAGCAGTGAGACCTCCCTCACCTCATCTCCCTGCTCCCATCGCTGGCTCCAGAGCCTCGGGGGACCCCGATCCCCCTAAACACACGCACAGCCCAGACCCCTCTTACCTGGTCCGGCCGGGGGCGGCGGCAGCCCCAGGCTGTCCCCCCGCGCTGGGCTGGGCTCGGCGCAGCGGCTCCGGCGGCAGCACTGCGGAGCGGGGCGGGGACAGCACCGGGACCGGCCCCGCTCTGCTGCCCCCGCCCCGGGCACAGCCCGAGCCCTCCCCCGCTCCCATTCATCCTCCTCCTCAGCCCTCTCCCATCCCCAGCTCCCAGCCCTTCTCCATCTCTCCCCCTCCCCTTCTCCCATTCTTCCTCCTCCCCAATACTCTCCCATCTTCATCTCCCATTCTCTTTAATCCCTCTCCCATTCTTCTTCCTCCCCAGCTCTCTCCCATCCCTCCTTCTCTCGCATTCTTCCTCCTCCTCAGTCCTCTCCGATCTTCAGCTCCCCTCCCCTCTCCATGCCTCCTCCCTTCCCCTTCTTTCCCCTCTCTAACCCTCTCCCATCCTCAGCTCCCACCTCCTTACCAACCTCAGAATCACAGAATTAAACAAGTTGGGAAAGACCTCTGAGATCATCGAGTCCAACCTACCACCTACCACCTTCTAATTAACTAATCCACCGCACTAAGTGCCTCATCCAGCCTCCTTTTACACACCTCCAGGGATGGGGACTCCACCACCTCCCCGGGCAGCCCATTCCAATGCCAATCACTTTCTGTGAAGAGCTTCTTCCTAATACCCAGCCTAAACCTGCACTGACACAGCTTGAGACTGTATCCTCTACATCTCTTCTCCATCTCCATCTTTCTTTGCCACCCCATCCCTCCCCAGCCTTGGGGGACACAGCAGACCTTTTGCACAGGCACACACACACACACACACATCCCCCTCCCTGGGCGAGACTGAACCAAGACCTTGCACAACCAGACAAGAGATGTTCAAAGTCCTTCCTCCTGTGGCAGGGACCAAGCTAGGGCCAGGCTGAGATGGAGCCTAGTTCAGCACCAAGCTTTGCTGCCAAGTTCTGCAGCTCAAGCACCCACATTTGACTGATTTTCCATATTCCTGTGAGGCATCATGACAGGCTCCAGCTTTCATGACTTTTCAGAAGATCTCCTGCAGCTGCTCCTGTGTCATCTCTCACCAGGTGAAGTGGAGAGGATGGAAATCAGAGCTGGCCTGACACCTTGGCACAGGCAGCTGAGAAGGGAAAGTTAAAGATAAGATAAAAATTCAAACTAATGATAAAAAGATGATGGGAGATGAAGTCCAGGGGATGAGACATAGCTCCAAGCTGCCTCTGTGAGCAGGGGACCAAGAGGCTTTGCACAGCACTCAGCCATGGCCAAGAATGTGACACCTGAGGCAGGAGGAAGGAAATTTTTTCATCCCTTAAGATGAATTTCATCATACAATCACAGGGAAGGGACCTTAAAAGATCATTTAGTTCCAACCCTCTGCCATGGACACCTCCTACTAGAGCAGATTGCCCAAGGCCCCATCCAACCTGGCTTTGAACACCTCCAGGTTTGGAGCCTCCACAACTTCTCCAACCTGTCCCAGTGCCTCACCACCCTCATGGGGAGGAATTTCTTCCTTATGTCTAATCTCAGTCAAACTTCTTTGAGTTTGAATCCATGACTCCTTGTCCTGTCACTCCATGACTTTGGGAAGAGTCCCTCTCCAGCTCTCCCATGGGTTCCTTCCAAATATTGCAAGGTCGCTCCAAGGTTTCTCCAGACCCTTCTCTTCACCAGCCAAAACAACCCCAAGTCCCTCAGCCTGCCTTCATAGAAGGAGTGTTCCATACCTCCTGGATCATCTTCATGGCCTCTTCTGGAACATGTCTCACACTTCCACATCCTTAATCTACAAGGAAAAAAAATTTTATTTTTTTTTTAATTTTTTTATCGTTAGCAAATGAACCACCACGAAAAATCCTACTCTGGGGAGGTTTAAAAACAAATCCCTGAAGACAGAAATCCTTGGAGGATGGAGCACATCCCTGCCTCCAGCAAGCAAAGCCTTCCAACCACTGGGTGGTTGATTGGCACTCAGCTGGGAGCTTGATGGACACCACCTCCCTCTCCCGGGGCTCCAGGCTGTGTTTTCATTTAGGCAAAGAATGCTCACGCAAAGAAGCCGGAGACAGGAGGGCTGCCAAGCTGATCTGTCTTGACACCTGCCTTGGAGGTTGACACAAAGCAGCCAGCAGGAGCAGGAATTGGGGGAAAAACAGACCTAAAAAAAAAAAAACCCAAACAAAAAACCCACAAACAACCCTAAACTGCTTTCCAGAAGGAGGGGATCAGGGGGGAGAAGAAAGCAACAACTGCAGTCCTCTGCTCTGGGAACCTGGCACTTGGACTCCCTCCTCTCCTCCTTTTTTTTTTTTTTCCTTTTAACCCATCTTCTAAAAATAAAAGCAGCTGGTTTGATTCTTGGGGGATTTTAAACACTTTTTTTCTTTTTAGATCGG
>VWZI01006618.1:81579-105395 GCA_013396835.1 Psilopogon haemacephalus
AACTTTTTTTTTTTTTTTTTTTTTTTTTTTTTTTGGCAGGCTGCTTGTCTCCTGCAGCAGATCAAAGAGCAGGAGGTTTATTCCTTTTTTTTTCCTCTCAGGTTTCTTTTGGTGTTCCCCAGCCCTCAGATTCTCAAAGATTTCTTTGGTTTCCCACTCTGATCCCACTCAGCACCCAGAAAAAGGCCCAGCCCAAACCTCAGAGCCACCCAACCTCAGCACTGTGCCCACACAGACTTACAGAATCCCACACTCCCAGCATGGTGGGGGGGTTGGAAGGGACCTCTGGAGATCATCCAGTCCATCAGCCCTGCCAGAGCAGGGTGACCCACAGCAGGCTGCCCAGGATGGCTCTCCGAGAGGTTCTGGGTGACACTTCAGCTCAAGTGCAGAGGAAGGGATGAAACTTGTGAATGAAATTGGGAATGGAGCCAGGGGTGGAAAGGATGGAGCCAGGAATAGAGCCAGGGATGGAACTAAGGATGAAACTCAAGGGATTGAGACAGAGATAAGGATGGAGCAGGGAATGGGGCCAGGATGGAGGCAGGAATGGAGTCAAGGCTGGAGAACTTTCCCATGGGGCAGCACAGCCACTCAAGCACATCCTGGTGGCAGGGTGCAGAAAACACCCCCACACCAGCAACTGGAAGCTCTGGGACAAAACCTCTCCCCTCACTTCACAGCCCAGATAGTGACAGCCAACGGAAGCAGATCAGGAGCAGAGAGCCAAAGCCAGTCCAGGGTCATCCCTCAGGCATCTGCAGTGTCTGGAAGGTCCATGGAAAAAGGACCATGAGCTTTATGAAATATGTTCTTGTGGTGTTGAACTGAGATTAGAAGCATTCCAGGGGGAATCTAGAACCCCCCAGCCTGCTGTGGATGCTTCTGATACCGGGAAAAAGAAACCAGGAGCCTGTCAAACTCTCCCAGCACAGCTGCCTGAGCTCAGTGACACTGAGCCATGGCAGCTCAGGCACCCAGGAGAGCATTTGTCCACTTCTCTAACCTACTAAAACCTGAGCCGCTCCTCTGCCAACCTCTCCTAGCCACAGATCCCACAGGATGTGCCCAGGAGCTCCTTGGGATGTGATGGTAGGAAATGCACATCAGAGCTCAGCGCCAAAGCAGGTTCTCCAGAACATGCTCAGCCCAAAGGATTCACAGCTGGATGAATTCTCTGACACACAAGAGAAATCTCCTCCCCCTCTGCCCTGGCGAGGCCACAGCTGGAGTGCTGCACCCCAGCAGTTCTGGGCTCCCCAGTTTGAGAGAGGAAGAACAACTGGAGAGAGTCTAGCAGGGGCTACAAAGATGCTGAGCAGGCAGAAGCTCCAGGAGCATCTAATCCCTCACGAGGAGGTGTTTGTGGCACAGTGATGCCACCTCCGTGGGTCACACTTCCACGGAGACTCTGCTGAGGCAGAGAAGAAGTGGTTTAGGGCTCCCAAATGCTGGTCTGAGTCAGCCTGAGAGAGCAGAGCTTTACGGCTCTGCCAAGCCCCTGGGGATGTTCTTCCCTCCGATTCAAGTGCCATAGTAAATATAAATTGAAAGGGAAAGGAAAGTGAATTTTCCCCCTCGATTAGGGTGCTGGGCTGTTCCAGGGACACTCAGCTGCTCCAAGAGCTGGCAACAGGGGATTTTTCTCTTCTGCAGAAGCAATGGAGAGAAAGAGAGGGGGGGAAAAAGTGCCTTGTGAGGATGCTGGCACATGTTTCACCATCCCCTGTGCCTCTCTGCAGCGTGCCAGCCCTTGCCAGCCCCATCTTGGCACCATCCCTGCTGGGGACACAGAAAAGCATCTGCAGCAAGGCTGCTTCAGCATCCCACCCATCCCAGGCACTGGCAACCTCAGGAGACAATCCCCCTCCCCAGCCTGCTCATCACCTCAGCCCAGAGCCACCAAATCCTGACGAAAGCCACAGGGACCCTAAATCCCTCTCCGGCACCCACATCTCCCCTTCCCACATAGCTTGTGGTGGCACAGGCAGGACCTGGCCCCCCAGGCCAAGCTGGAGGGCTCGCCCTGTGGTCCCAGCAGGCAGGCAGGCAGGGCTCAGCAGGCTCAGCTCGATCATGTAGGCAGCTCATTACACTCTTTTAATAAGCTACGTGCTGGTTTTACATCCATTTTCCCTTCCCGATAACGCTCTGTCCTACATAGCTGCACCATTATCCTCGGTGAGGTGAGGGGGAAGGATCTCCTCCTCCCTAAAAGACAGCCTGCATTAATTTTTCAGCAAGTGCCATAAAAGATTTAATCTCCAGCTCCTCTTCTGTTAATGGGATTAGCAGAATTTACTTAGCAACTTAATTAACGGCTGCGTCTCCCCGGCCAGCCGAACATGGAGCGGCAGAGGAGGTTTACTGGTTTGGGCTGAGGAGCACTAACTGGGCTTTATGCTGGGACAGCAAAAAGCACCTGCCTGGAAGGGCTGAATTATTGAGGCTCCTTAGTGTAGGGCACACTAAAGTGAGGGGAGGAAGGAGCTGTAGCTCCCCAGCCACTCGTGAACGCCGAGCGTCAGCCGCGCTCCGCAGCTCCTGAGAAATCACAGAATGGGTTAGGTTGGAAGAGACCTCAAAGCTCAGCCAGTTCCTAACCCCCTGTGCCACAGGCAGGGACACCTCCCACTGGAACAGGTCACTCAAGGCCTCATCCAACCTGGCCTTCAAAACCTCCAGGGAGGGAGCAGCCACAACCTCCCTGGGCACCTGTGCCAGTGTCTCACCACCCTCACCATGAAGAACTTTCTCCTAACATCCACTTTCAATCTCCTCTCTACCAGTTTAAACCCATTGCTCCTCATCCTGTCATTACCAGACCTTGTGAACAGTCCCTCCCCAGCCCTCCTGTAGCCTCCTTCAGATACTGGAAGGTTGCTATAAGGTCTCCTGGAAGCCTTCTCTTCTCCAGGCTGAAAAGCCCCAACTCACTCAGCCTGTCCTCATAGCAGAGCTGCTGCAGCTCTCTGAGCATCTTTGTGGCCCTCCTCTGGACTCTCTCCAGCACTTCCATGTCCTTCCTGTGCTGGGGCTCCAGAACTGCACACAGCACTCCAGGTGGGGTCTGACAAGAGCAGAGTAAAGGGGGAGAGTGATAGGAGCGTAGAGTAATAGGAGCATAAAATCATGGAATCAGAGGGTGGGGCCTTAAAGATCACCCAGTTCCTCCCATTGCCATGGGCAGGGACCCTCCTGCCAGAGCAAGGTCCCATCCAGCCTGACTTTGAACACTTCCAGGCTTGGAGCATCCACAACTGCTCTGGGCAGCCTGGTCCAGTGCCTCACCACCCTTGTGTTGAAGAATTTCCTTCTCTTGTCTCATCTCAGTCCAGTCTCTTCCACTTTGAAGCCATCATCCCCATCCCTGTTGCTTCATGCATTTGTATGAAGTTCCTCTCCAGTTCTCCTGCAGCCCTCTTCAAATCCTGGAATCACAGAATTGTCTGGAGAAGGCTCCAAGCTATGCCATAAGAAGCTGTCACTGTTGGTACCATCCTCCAGCACACACTGGAGCTGATTCCAAGCATCTGCTCCATCCCTTGGTGGTCAGAGGCACTTTCCTGCATCCCACTATAGAATCCTATCGCAGAATGATTTGGCTTGGGAGGCATTCTGAAAGATCACCCAGGTCCAACCTCCTGCCATGGGCAGAGGCACCTTCCACAAGACCAGCTTGCTCAACCACCTCCTTGGCTTGCCCAGGGAGGTGGTTGGGGCCACATCCCTGGAGGTGTTTGCAGCCAGGGTGGATGAGGCTGTGAGCAGCCTGATCTAGGGTAGGATGTCCCTGCCCAAGGCAGGGGGGTTGGAACTGGATGATCCTTGTGGTCCCTTCCAACCCTGACTGACTCTATGATTCTGTAAGACCTTGCCCAACCTGGCCTTGAACACCTCCAGTGAAGGGACAGCACCTCCAGGGAAGGGGACAGCAGCTCCAGGGAAAGGGACAGCACCTCCAGGGGAGGGGACAGCACCTCCAGTGAAGAGACAGCAGCTCCAGGGAAAGGGACAGCACCTCCAGGGAGGGCACAGCACCTCCAGGGAAGGGGACAGCAGCTCCAGGGGAGGGTAAATGCCCAGCTATGCCACAGCCTCACCAAACAAGTGGGTTTATGCAGTCAGCCACCTCTCAGCCCCTTTGAAGCCCAGGGCAGGGATGCTCAGGATCAGAGGATGCTCAGGGAGGGGTCCTGAGCTTCAGCCCCAGGGCCGGGGGGAGCAGCGCCCCCCGACACCTCTTGCATTGCTTTATATAGGTCAGGCTGTGCTCCGCAGGCACGCTGGCAGCGGGGGAGGTTGGACTTCACACTCTTGCTCTCCGAGCTGCTTTTCTAGGTCACCAACCCACAGCGGTGCATTAAAATAGAGTCTCTCCACTTCCCATTTCCCACGGCCGTAGGCTGCGATCCCGGGATGCTGCAGCTGCCAGCCGAGGGGAAAGGAGGCTGGAGAGGGAGGGGGGAACTGCAAGCCCAGATCCGTACCCGCTCTATAGGTACCCCTCTGGGCACCCACAGCAATACACAGGGTGGGCTAGGGAAGAGTGGAACACTGCACCCCCAAACTGAGTAGCTGCAAGCATATCAGGGTGGGTGCAGCAGGATGTGCCCACGGGGACTAGGAGGTAGTCTCCATTTATCCACCTCTCAACCTCTCTGAAGACAAAGAGGTGCTCCTGGCTTGCCCATGCAAGGGTCCCTCTGAAGCCAAAGGAAATGGTGCTCAGGGCTATGGGGTGCCCACACAAGGGTCCCTCTGAAGCCAAAGGGAATGGTGCTCAGGGCTTATGGGGTGCCCACACAAGGGTCCCTCTGAAGCCAAAGGGAATGGTGCTCAGGGCTATGGGATACCCACACAAGGGTCCCAAAGTGCAGCCCTGGGGCTGGGGGGCCAGTACCCCCTGACAGCTCTTAACCATCGCTTTATATAGTTCACCCTGTACAACAGGGACCAATGAGGCCCTGGTGCCCATCCCCGTGACCCAACAGGTTAACCACCCTGTGCCAGGGCTCATCTAAGGAGACAGAGATGCCAGCCCCCAGCTCAGGCTGGGAGCCGCAGCCTCCAGCAGCAATTTGTGCCCAATCCACAATCGTTAGAGCCCAGCAAGGAGTGACAGCAAGGCAGGCAGCCATATTCCAGCCAGGGACAGAAACTTGGAAGCATTCTCCTGTGGAGAGATGTGCTGCTCTGCTTCAAAGACAGAAAAGCACCACCCAGCTCTTCTCTCGCTCTCCAACAGCTTCCAAATGGAAATGCTACCCCAGGAAAGAAAAGCGAAGCCTGGCAGTGAATGGCAGCCTGCAGGGGTCTGCTGGCTTGGCAGCCTGCAGGGGTCTGCTGGCTCGGCCGCCTGCCTCGCTCTCCTGGCGTTCCAAAATGGAAGGGTCTCCTGGCTTTCCAGCCTGCAGGGGTCTGCTGGCTTGGCAGCCTGCAGGGGTCTGCTGGCTTGGCAGCCTGCAGGGGTCTGCTGGCTTGGCAGCCTGCAGGGGTCTGCTGGCTTTCCAGCCTGCAGGGGTCTGCTGGCTTTCCAGCCTGCCTCCAAGAAGATCTGCCCACCCTGCCAAAAAAATGCAGCAGGTTTCAGCTGGTGGCTCCTCCATCCCTCTCCAACAAGGGAATCGCACACAGGCCCATAGGATGGAAGCAGAAAGGCAGAAGAAAAGGCTGGTAGGGAGGGCAGCACCACAGAGCTTCTCACCAAGATACAGGACACACCATGACTCTCCCTGAGACAGGGCAAAGGGGTACATTAATTCCTTGGTCTTTTCAAGTGGTACTGACCGTGGCTCCTGGTCACTCTCCCACCCAGGGAGCAGGGTTCCCGTTTGAGCTCATTTGTTGTTGCTTCCCTTCCCTCTGGTTTTTAGGACAATCCTTTCCCTGCACCATGGGTGTGCTGCACAGCCCCTTCACGCACCACAGAATCCCACACAGTGGGATGGGAAGTGGCCTCTGGAGATCATCCAGTCCAGCCCTGCTGCTAAAGCAGGGGCACCCCCAGCAGCTTGCCCAGCATCACAATACCCAGGTGGGTTTAGAATCTTTCCAGAGAAGACTCCACAGCCTCTCTGGGCAGCCTGCTTCAGGGCTCCACCACCCTCACAACAAAGGAGTTTCTCCTTATGTTCAGATGGAGCCTCCTGGGTTCCAGTTTGTGCCTGTTGCCCCTTGTCCTATCTCTGAGCACCACTGATGAGAGTCTGGTGCCATCCTCTTGTCTCCCAGCCTTTAGCTCTTGCTTAAGCATTGAGCAGATCCCCTCTGAGGCTGCACTTTTTAACATGCTCAGCAGCCCCAGGGCTCTCAGCCTTTCCTCCTCTCAGGGATGCTCCAGGCCCCTCAGCATCTCCAACATCCTCCACTGGACTCTTTCTGGTAGTTTCAAGATCTCAGCCCATAGCTTTCCAGGACCAAGCATAGAATCATAGAATCATAGAATCATAGAATGGTCTAGGCTGGAAGGCACCTCAAAGATCATCCAGTTCCAACCGCCTGCCACAGGCAGGGACAACTCCCACTGGAACAGGTCACTCAAGGCCTCATCCAACCTGGCCTTCAACACCTCCAGGGAGGGAGCAGCCACAACCTCCCTGGGCAACCTCTTCCAGTGCCTCACCACCCTCACCATGAAGAACTTTCTCCTAACATCCACTTTCAATCTCCTCTCTGCCAGTTTAAACCCATTCCTCCTCATCCTGTCATTACCAGATCTTGTCAATAGTCCTTCCCCAGCCCTCCTGTAGCCTCCTTCAGATATTGTAAGGCTACTATAAGGTCTCCTTGAAGCTTTCTCTTCTCCAGGCTGCAGAGCCCCAACTCACTCAGCCTGTCCTCATAGCAGAGCTGCTGCAGCCCTCTGAGCATCTTTGTGGCCCTCCTCTGGACTCTCTCCAGTAGTTCCATGTCCTTCCTGTGCTGGGGGCTCCAGAACTGCACACAGCATCATCTGCACCACTGCACCAGAGGTTCTTTCCTAATACTGATGTGAGAGACACAACTCTGGAGGGCTGAGAACAGCCCCTTGGTGGGGAAGCCACCTCCATGCTCCCTTTTCCATAGGAATCCACAGCAAAACTCCTGGAAAGTCTGAACGCTGCAAACACGGCGCTGAAGGGGTTAAATCTGCACACGCTGTGGTCACAGGAGGACCTTCTCCAGCAAGCACAGCATGTTTAACAAGCTCAGAAATCGATCCTGTCATCAAGTCCTTCTCAAACACCAGCGCAACCGAAACTCCTCTGCAAAGGGATTTGCCTGTCAAGTCCTCCCGGCACGGAGTGATCTGGCTGGGGCTGATCCCAGGGGAAAATCCCAGCCCAGCCAGGCCAAGCCAAGGAGTGGGTGATGGCTCCGACTAAAAGAGGGAGATTCAGACTGAAGGGAAGGAAGAAATGCCTGACACTGAGGGTGGTGAGAGCCTGGCCCAGGCTGCCCAGGGAGCTGGGAGATGCCCCATGCCTGGCACTATCCCAGGTCAGGCTCTCTGGGGCTGTGAGCAACCTTGCTCTGGTTGCAGACTGCAGAGGGTTGAACTAGCTGAGATTTGAAGGTCCCTCCCACCCAAACCATCCTAAGATTCTACGACTCTGTCCCCTGATCCCCAAGGACACGGAGCACCAAGCCAGCAGCCACTCCCTTCCCCAAGGGGCTGCTTCCCAGCTTCTCTTCCCTCCCATCAAAGCCTGTAGCACATGGCTCACTGCTCAGGTCACTGCCTTGGGGGGAGGATCTGCTCTGAAAAAATGCAAGCAGCAGCAGCAGCAGCAGCAGCAGCAGCAGCAGTTTCTTACGGGACTGGGAGGTTGGGCTGCAAGGGGCAATGTGTCTGGGCTGGCAGCACAAGGCTCCAGCTCCAGAGCTAGAGAAGAGGCTGGTCGGAGCTCCCAGGACCTGCGGGTGGTGTATTTACAGCTGCCCTGGCTAACAGCCTGCCCTGCTTTAGGAAGAAACCCAGCAGACACCCCTCATCCCATGCACAAGCCAAGCAGCAGCATGTGCTCATGGAATGCCAGAAGCTCAGGCAGGCAGGGATTGGAAGGGCCCTCTGGAGCTCACCCAGCCAAACCCCCTGCTCGAGCAGGGGCACCCACAGCAGCTTGCCCAGCATCACAATGTCTAGGTAGCTTTGAAATCTCTCTAGAGAAGAAGACTCCACAACCTCTCTGGACAGCCTCAGCACCCTCCAGCACTCTCACAACGAAGAATTTTCTCCTCCTGTTCAGGTGGAACCTCCTGGGTTCCACTTTGTGCCTGTTGCCCCTTGCCCTGTCATTGGGCACCACTGACAAGAGTCTGGCCCCATCCTCTTGCCCCTCACAGGACCTTTAGCTTTTGCTGACCATTGAGCAGAGCCCCTCTCAGGCTGCTTTTCTCCAGGCTCAGCAGCCCCAGGGCTCTCAGCTTTCCCTCCTCAGAGATGCTCCAGGCCCCTCAGCATCTTCAACAGCCTCCACTGGCCTCTCTCCAGTAGTTCTCTGTCTCTCTTCAACTGGGAAGCCCAGAACAGGACCCAGTCCTCCAGGTGTCACCTCAGTAGGGCAGAGTAGAGGTAGAGAAGAACTTCCCTCGACTTGCTGGCCACACTCTCCTCCATTCACTCCAGGAAACCATTGGCCTTTTTGACCATGAGGGCATGAGAAGCTCCTCTCAGCCAGTGAGGACAAGCAGCTCCTTCCATGGAGCAGGCTGGAGCTCCTGCAAACCTCCCAGCTGCTGGGCAGGGCTAGCCCTGGAGTGCTGCCACATGAATATTCCCCAACCACCTGCGGCTCAGCAGGCAGAGGGAAAGGAGAGTTTTTGAGACAAAGCAGTGGCTTTGATCTCTAGTGCTGTGAAGTTGCTTTGTTGCCCTTTAAAGGAGAAAGAACCTCTGAGATCTTCAATATTGCTGGAGACACCACCACCCGGGCTCAGAAATGCTCCCCTCCAGTTAAGGCGTCCTCAGGCTCCCTTCTGTTAACCTGGACCAAGAGGTTCCCTCTGAAAACTCCAGGTTCTACCCGAGAATCCTGCCAGCCTGGGGGTTGTCTCCTTCCTTTTCCAGCAGAAACGTGCAGAAGGTCAGGGAAAGTCACCCAGCTGGGCCCCATAAATCCAAATTACCTACGGCTGGGCACTCTGCCTTCCGCTAGTGGAGATCTATGGCTGTGAGGTGTCCTGCTGGAGACAAACTGCTGCTGGGCTCACCACCCAGAAAGGGACACGGCGTGGAAGCCACATTCTCAAAGGCACTGCTAGATGGACACACAGCCAACATCCCTCCTAGGCACACCATAACAGCATCAGAGTGGCACGTGCCACCAGGCTAACAACTCTGGCAAAGCAGCACATCTGCATCCAGCCAGCTTCCCTTGGCCAGAGACCACACATGGACAGACCCAGACTGCCCCAGAGCCAACTTCTCCTGAGAAGGGACAAGAAAAAGGCCTTAGAATAACTCAGGATGGGCTTATCTACCCAGACACCCCTCACCACAGCCTGCCTCTCCAGAACTGTCCCCAAAAAAGCATCTACAACGTCTGGCCATGATTTCTCTGCAAAATCTGGACATGGTTCAGCAACAGACTTGGTAGAGTCAGAGAAAGAAGACTGAAGGGGGGAAAGGAAGAGGAAGGAGTGAGGGGGAGGAAAAGAAGAGGAAGGAGTGAGGGGGAGGAAAGGAAGAGGAAGGAGTGAGGGGGAGGAAAGGAAGAGGAAGGAAATAAGAAAAAATAAGAAAGAAGGGGGGAAAATGAAAGAAAAGAGGAAAGAAGAGGGAAGCACAGGAGTGTGTGCAAAGAACTGCTGGTGCAGAGGCAGCGAGGGGCTGTGCCAGGCTGGCAGCGAGCAGGAGGTTGGCACCCAGCAGCGGCCACACTTCAGGAAGCTCAGCGCTAATTAAACTCCAGCTCCTTTTCCTGTCCCCGCGGAAGGGGAAGGCAAGGCAGAGGCTGGAGCTGCAGAATGCTGCCTGTCTGCAGCACCCTTTATTCTTGGAAAGAGCTCTGCCATTTCAGCCTCAAGACTCTTGGCTAAATATATATATATATAAAAGGAAGTGGCAAAGAGCTGAACCCCGAGGTTGTGTGGCAGGAAACGGCAGGCAGCTCAAGCAAGGAGCAGCACAACCAGCCCTGACTGGGAGATTTAAAGAGGATGTCAGGAGAAAGTTCTTCACAGTGAGGGTGGTGAGACACTGGCACAGGTTGCCCAGGGAGGTTGTGGCTGCTTCCTCCCTGGAGGTGTTCAAGACCAGGCTGGATGAGGTCTTGAGCGACCTGATCTAGTGGGAGGTGTCCCTGCCTATAGCACAGGGGGGTTGGAACTGGATGGTCTTTGAGGTCTCTTCCAACCTAAACCATTCTATGATTCTGTGACTGCCAGAAAACTTCGCCTCTGGTGGTCAGCTTCAGGCTCGCTGCGATGCCCACAGCCAGGCTGCTGCTGCTGCTGCTTCCCCAGCCACAACCAGGAACCACCAAACCTTGCCCCACAGATGGATTTTCCCACGCTTTTGCCACCCATCCACTTCCCTGAACGTGACTTTCCCAGAGCCTGCACTGCCACAGAGCCCTGAGAAAGACCCAAAAATCCCTTTCCAAGCCCACCCTGGTTGCTGTCGTCACCTGAAACTGGCGTTTCCATCTTCCCAATACCTGTCCCAGGAGGGAAGCCTGGAGCTGGGCCAGCCCTTTGCCACCCCTCTGAGCAGGCTGCTGTAGCCTTTTACTTTTCTAGGGCTGTAAATCCTGCCACAGAGCTGCTGCTTTTTTTTTTTTTTTTTTCCCCTTTTATTTTTTTATTCCCAGTTTGGCAGCCGTTCAGGTTGTATTTGTGTTTTGGCTGCCAGCAATGCAGCATTTACAAACCTGTCCTGGATTTATCTGCTGCAGCATCAGCCACCAAATTAACAAATACAAAAGTNTTTTTTTCCCCTTTTATTTTTTTATTCCCAGTTTGGCAGCCGTTCAGGTTGTATTTGTGTTTTGGCTGCCAGCAATGCAGCATTTACAAACCTGTCCTGGATTTATCTGCTGCAGCATCAGCCACCAAATTAACAAATACAAAAGTTGGGGACGTGTTGGGAACGCTGCTTTTATAAGCCACCCCCCTTCCCCCCAAAGGTACATTGACAGCTCCCCCCTCCCCTCAACCCCACATCTCCTGCCTCCATTCATCCCTCCTTAACAGCATTAATCAGCTCCACTTTCCCAAGAGTGGATTAAATACACATTTTGCTTTTTCTCTTCCCCCACCCCCTGCAACTCCCTGCTGGGTTTTCTCCCAGGAGCACTTCGCACAGACCTCCTGATTTTGGGGTTCTCCCTCCCCAGGTCATTTCTGTGGGGGTCCTGAGTAGATTGTGTGTGTTGCCCTAATGAAGACCGAGCGCCTGCTCGCACAGCTCTCTGGTGGTTTCACCTCTGCCTGGCTGCTTAAGCACATCAATTTGTAGGGATTTAATTACCTTTGGAACCTTGGATGCTTTATCGAGTGGCTCGACAGCTGCCATGGTGCCGGAGGATGGGGACGAGGCAGTGGAACAGGCACAGGAGTCCATGGGCTTGGAGAAAGCAGGCTCAGGAAAGCTGCTCTGCAGATACCCAGGGCTGGCACTCAGGATGAAGCATCCCAAGGGGCCGTTCCCAGGGCTGCAGACACTGATGGTTCAGTTAACCAAACCCAGCTCTGCCAGACCCATAGGGAATTGCAGAGGGATACAGTTCGGAGGATGGGGACGAGGCGGTGGAACAGGCACAGGAGTCTGTGGGCTTGGAGAAAGCAGGCTTAGGAAAGCTGCTCTGTGGATACCCAGGGCTGGCACTCAGGATGAAGCATCCCAAGGGGCCATTCCCAGGGCTGCAGACACTGATGGTTCAGTTAACCAACCCCAGCTCTGCCAGACTCACGGGGAATTGCAGAGGGATACAGTTCGGAGGATGGGGACGAGGCGGTGGAACAGGCACAGGAGTCTGTGGGCTTGGAGAAAGCAGGCTTAGGAAAGCTGCTCTGTGGATACCCAGGGCTGGCACTCAGGATGAAGCATCCCAAGGGGCCATTCCCAGGGCTGCAGACACTGATGGTTCAGTTAACCAACCCCAGCTCTGCCAGACTCACGGGGAATTGCAGAGGGATACAGTTCGGAGGATGGGGACGAGGCGGTGGAACAGGCACAGGAGTCCATGGGCTTGGAGAAAGCAGGCTCAGGAAAGCTTCTCTGCAGATACCCAGGGCTGGCACTCAGGATGAAGCATCCCAAGGGGCTGTTCCCAGGGCTGCAGACACTGATGGTTCAGTTAACCAACCCCAGCCCTGCCAGACCCACAGGGAATTGCAGAGGGATACAGTTTCTCCATGCTCAGTTATCAGCCCATCCCTGCTCTGTCTGGCTCACAGGAGCAAAGCTGGAGCCTGTTTGCACCCAGTGAGGCTGTGACCAGCAGTGCTGGCTCTTCCCACATCCCACCTAACCAAAGCATCCCAAGTTCTTAGCTCCATCCATCATCAGCACTTTTTGGACACTCCTCCTGAGCACTGCCACAGGCTCCCCAGAGAGGTTGTGGAATCTCCTTCTCTGGAGACTTTCAAGGCCTTCCTGGATGCTTTCCTCTGTGACCTGAGCTAGATTGTCTGGTCCTGCTCTGCTGGATGATCTCTTTGGGTCCCTTCCAACCTCTGCCATCCTGTGATTCCTCAAGAGCATTCCCAGAGTGGCAAGGACCAGGCAACAGTGATGCAAAGTTACCATCACCCAACACCAATAAGCAGTGGATTTCAACCAAAAAAAAAAAAAAACCCAACAGATTTTCTGTGCTCTTCAGAGTCTCATGATGAAGTCAAGACTCAGCTTTGTGCTTACCACATTTGGGACCCTTGGAAAACTCTTTGAGACTGAAGGAAGAAGTCATGGAGACATGGAGAAGACAACAGCTCCTGTTTCCTCCCTGCACACAGCATGTTCCCCTAGAAGAGGGACAAGCACTGTGGGTCAGCCTTGGGATGAATGTTGGTTACTGAGACCTTCTCCCTTCCTCCCAGGTTTTCTCTGTGAGATTTGATCTCCCTGCTCATTCCTGAAGTGCTCTCCCCAGCTGATGCACTCCACATGTCCTGGTGGCTTCCTTGCAGCATCTGAGTTTGGGGAGAAACATCACTGTGGACTAGATGAGACACAGCAAGTGAGAGAAGAGTGTGCAGTGAGGTGGTTGGACCTGATCTTCTTAAAGGTCTTTTCCAATGCTGTGATTCTACAAGGAGACCCTGGGGGAAAGAATTTATGGTCCTGGCACATGTGGTCCCCATCCATAGGAGTGCCTTGGAGAGGGTGACAGGGCCATGCTGGGACATGTCCCCAGAGGACAGCTCTAGAGGATGCTTGTCTGGTTCACTTAGCAACCAGAAAGCTGAAAGCATGATGACACCAGGGGCAGGAGCTGCTGTGAAGTGCCTGAGCTCTTCCCAAGGGCTCTTCCCGTGACAAAGACACCTCTGCTCCATAAATTGGACCAGCAGAGAGCAGGGACAAGCAGGGCCAGTTTTGGAGATGTCACTCCTTGCCCTGGACATGGAGGCTTTGCATCAGCATCACACTCCAGTGACGACTCCTGCTTCACATCTTCTGCCCACTGAACAGAAACCAGAGGGACCAAAGAAGGGCCAAGAAGCAGAGCTGAAACGGGGATGATCCTGGCACCATTCCACAATGTTCTGGCTGCCACCAGACCCACAGAGCCCTCCCTGATGCTGAGCCCAGCCAAGAGGTTGAACACAAATTCATCAGCTGCCCAGACTGAAGCTCCTCCAGTGATTTAGTTCTGTGCTCTCAAAGCTGGCTTACAAAAGACAGAGGATTCCTTCCAAGAGCTGTCACAAGCTGATTAAAGTGGTGACCAGTGACCCCAAAACCAGGCTCTGCTGGGGTGCTCAGGGCAGAGCCTGCAAATGCTGGAGCCAGTGGTGCTGAGTGTAGCTTTTGGTCAACCTGCACCTACATTTGTATTTAGGGGATTTAAGTGCTATGTAAATCAGAGGATTGCTTTGTTTGGAAAAGCTCTCTAAGGTCATGCAGTCCAACCATCAACCCAACACCTCCATGGCCATTAAATCATGTCCCCAAGTGCCGTGGCCTCACATTTGTTGAACACCTCCAGGAATGGGGACTCCACCACCTCCCTGGGCAGGCTCTTCCAATCCCTGACCACCCTTGCAGTGAAGATCTCCAACCTACCCTTGCCCTGGCACAATTTCAGGCCATTTCCTCTCCTTCCATCACCTGATACTGGGAAGAAGAGACCAACGCCCACCTCACTCCAACCTCCTTTCAGGGAGCTGTAGAGAGCAGTGAGGTCTCCTCTCAGCCAACCAGATCCTGGGCTGCATCAGGAGCAGTGTGGCCAGCAGGTCGAGGGAGGTGATTCTCCCCCTCTGCTCCATCCTGGTGAGATCCCACCTGGAGTAGTGCATCCAGTTCTGGAGCCCCTGGGACAAGAGGGATGTGGATGTGCTGGAGTTTGTCCAGAGAAGGGCAATGAGGATGCTCAGAGGGCTGCAGCACCTCTGCTATGAGGACAGACTGAAAGAGTTGGGGCTGTGCAGGCTGGAGAAGAGGAGGCTCCCAGGTGACCTTATTGTGGCCTTCCAGGATCTGAAGGGGGCTACAGAAAAGCTGGGGAGGGCTCTCAGGCAGCGACAGGACTAGGGGGAATGGAGCAAAACTGGAGGTGGGGAGATTCAGACTGGATGTGAGGAGGAAGTTCTTCACCATGAGAGTGGTGAGAGCCTGGAACAGGTTGCCCAGGGAGGAGGTTGGGCCCTGGAGGTGTTTGCAGCCAGGCTGGATGAGGCTGTGGGCAGCCTAACCTAGGGTAGGGTGTCCCTGGGCATGGAAGGGGGTTGGAACTGGCTGATCCTTGTGGTCCCTTCCAACCCTGACTGATTCTATGATTCTCCAAACTAAACAAGTAGAGCAAGAGCTGTTGAACCCAACAGAGAGAAAAGTGAGCCCAAAGGCACCAGCACAGATGAGATGGAGAAGGGCTGAATGCTCCTCAGTTCCTAACTGGCCAGGGAAAAGGACACACCAGCGATCCCAGTGGGTTGGCAAGAGGCAGGATCTTTGCAAGGAAAAGCAGTGGCTCCTTTTTGCTAACCAGAGTCGATGGGGACGAGCCAGAGGAGATGATTTTGGTGCATTATCCTGCAGGATGGAGACCCAGCCAGAGCCACTCCTCTTAGCCAGAGGGACTGGCACAGACTGAGGTGTCCAAAGATAAAGAAGTGAGACAAGGTGCCAGCAAGGACTGAGCAATGAAGGGCCAAGCAGACACCAGCTCTGTCTGTGCCCCAGAACAAGGTGATGCTCAGCATGCAACATCCTCAGCTCCTCCAGCCCAGGAGACAAGAAATCTCCAGCTAATCTACTTTTAAATGTCTCCTCTGAGCTGCAGCTCCTCACTCTCTTCACCTTCAGGGTTTAACTGTTAAAGCTTCCCCTGTGCCCGATGATGAGAGGAGGAGGAAGAAGAAGAAGAAAGCAGGTTTAACTCTGCCCTCATCACTCAGCCACGTCCTGATCTCTCACCACCAGCATCAATCCAAAGCTACCCTTTACTCCCCTGGAGCTACTCTTCATTTACATCAGCTTAATGGATCTTCTGGCTCGTTAGGTTTCCACACGTGGCTTCCAGAGCTTATTTAAAATTCATTGAAGCTCCTTCCCTGCTCAACAGGATTTAGGATCCCTCCTAAAAAAAAAAAAAAATAGAAAAGACAAAAAGGATGTTTGTGGAATTCTGCAAAGCCCTGGAGCCAGAAGGACCAAACGCCTCCATCTGCTCTGCAGTGCAGTGGGAGCAGGGCTGTAGTAAATCAAGATGGGGTGATGGCAGTGATCCCTCCTGCAGATGCTCCTCTCCTGCCAGCACAGATGGTGGAGCCAAGGTTGGAGGCACCCCTGAGCTTCTTAATGGTGTCCCCTAAAGAAGGAGAGCTGCAGCTCCAGGCTGGCAGAGGTGGATGCTGCCCCAGTGAAAGGCTGGGAGGTGGGGAGGGCAAACAGCCACTTGTCTGCTTCAGCATCCCTTGGCCTTGCCAGGGCAGTTGGACAAAATGGACCTTCCCCATGAGCACTGAGCTAAGTTCCTCACCAAGAACAAGAGAGAATGGCCTCAAGCTGCACCAGGGTGGGTTTTGACTGGGCATGAGGAAAAAACATCTCACTTAAAGTGTTGTCAAGCATTGCAACACAGCGCAAGGAGGTAGTGGTCACCATCCCTGGAGGTTTTTAAAAGCCATCTGGAGGTGGTGCCTGAGGATATGGCTTAGTGGTACACTTGGTAGAGTAGGGTTAATGGATGGACTTGATGATCTTGAAGGTCTTTTCCAACCTAAATGGTTCTGTGATCACCCAGCTGACTGCATGGAGCTGAGGCCAACAGGCTGCTCCTGGGGTCCTGCACTGGCAGGATGGGGAGATGGACACAGCAGCATGGACATCCTCATGCTGTGATAGGCACCAGCCACCCCGTGCCCTCACCCAACCAGAGTGGTCAGGCATTGAAACAGGCTGCCAAGGGAAGTGGTGGAGTCACCATCCCTGCAGGTGTTCCAAAAAGCAGGTAGAGATGGCACCTGGGGACATGGCTCAGTGGCCACAGTGCTGTTAGCTTGATGGTTGGACTTGATGATCTTAGAGGTCTTCTCCAACCTTAGTTATTCTATGGTTCTATAAACCCTGGTGCAGCGAAGCCTCTCCCTGTGGGTCCTCTCAGCACTGTTGCTTTCAGCCTTAATCCTTTTAGCCTTAATCCTTTTAGAGGCCTCGTTGCACCCAAACCCCTCCTGCTGCACTCTCTGTGGGACTGTCACAGGTGGGTGGGGAGATCAGCAACGTGCTCAGCCTTGACCCACTCAACAGAGAAATCTTCCTCCCTTTCATCTTCCTTTCCCTCTCTTTTTCTCTTAATCTTTCCCTTTCTTCTTTCCTTCCCCCCCTTCTTCTTTCTTTCCCTCCCCACCTGTGGCCACAGCCCCAGGGTGCTCAAGCCCTGCACCTGAGAAATCACCCATGAAGGGCGTCAGGGATGGAGATGTGGCTGAGGGTGTCCCCACAAGCCTCTGGATGAGAGGTTGGGTTCTTGTGCTCTTCCCCCTCCTAAGATCTACCCAGCCATCATCTTTCCACAACATCCAAAGGTCCAGACCCATAGAATCATTCAGGTGTACATCACCCAGGGAGAAGGCTGTGGGCACCCAGCTTCTGCCCTCTGCAAGCCTGTGAGTACCCTCACAAGCAGCCAAAAGCAGAGCAGGTCTGCGTTCTGAGCAGGCAGAGACACCTTTCTCCTCCAGCCTCTGCTCTTCTGCAAAAGCTTCACGTCTGGAGCAGGCTGAGTGGAGAAGCCAAAGCTCCTCCTGACGCCCAGGAGCCCTTTTGTACCCAGCCCGCGCACTGCCTTACCTTTGGGCAGGGACAATGGCACAGCCCGAGCCAGGCAGCTGCTGCCAATGTCACCTCTGTGGAGGGGAGGACACTGCGTGTCAGCACTCCTGTCTGCAAGGAGCTGTGACAACAGGAGGAGGAATTAATCCTGAAAGCTCAGATGGTATCTTTCGTGCTGGGGGCTCTGAAGCTTCTGCCGACCCCTGCACTCTGCAAGGTCCTGGGAGCAGCCAGGACCCATCAGCACCCCCGTGGCAATTCACCCTCAGCCTCACATCAGCTCTGCACAGGTGCCAGCTCCTGTCCCAAAGACCACTCACAAACTGGGGTCCGTTTAGGCTGGACGTTAGGAAGAAGTTCTTCACAGCCAGACTGATTGCCATTGGAATGGGCTGCCTGGGAAGGTGGTGGAGTCCCCATCCCTGCAGGTGTTCAAAAGGAGACTTAGTGCCATGGGAGAGTTAATTAGAAGGTGATAGGTTGGAGCAAAGCTGGAGGTGGGGAGATCCAGATTGGACGTGAGGAGGAAGTTGTTGAGCATGAGAGTGGTGAGAGCCTGGAATGGGTTGCCCAGGGTGGGTGGGTTGGGGCCACATCCCTGGAGGTGTTTGCAGCCAGGCTGGCAGAGGCTGTGGGCAGCCTGCTCTAGGGTAGGGTGTCCCTGCCCATAGCAGGAGGGCTGATACTGGATGATCCTTGTGGTCCCTTCCAACTCTGATTCTATGATGATCTCGAAGGTCTTTTCCAGCCTGGTTCGTTCTGTGGTTTCTGGCCAAGCCTGGTAGTGCCAGCCTGAGGCTGCTGCCCCCTGCTGGCTCAGGAGCGCACCTGCCCTGCCTGCTCACGAAGCCCCAAACACTCTCATCACTCCTCCCTGGAGAGTTTTACACTCAGACATGATCTTCTGGTTCATCTCCAGGCTGCAGCTAGCAGTGAGCCTTCCCCACTTCCCTCTTCTTCCTCCTCCTCCAGGCAAAACCAGGAGGTAGGACCACGAAGGACATGTCACATAGAATCACAGAATCATTTTGGTTAGAAAAGACCTTTAAGATCATCAGGTCCAACCATTATCACATCAGGCACCTGGCCTGATGCTCAGAGACACTGAGACTCCAGACCAAGGGCACAAGAATGTTTGGATGATGCCCTCAGAGATGACTCAAACCTGAGAGAGGACACTGGAGGACACACTTGATGAGTCTCCATCCAAGCACTCTGGCTCCAATGACCCATGAACATCCTCTTCTCCTGCCTTGAGTTCACTCCTGCATTATGTGCTCTGCTTGCACCAGAGAGATGCTCCTGAGGAGAAGCTGAACTGAACACTGCAATAGGGTGAGTGGATGTGGCACTGGAGTGGGCAGAAACCAGTCCCTCCAGGGAACAGGGAAACAGCAGCACACAGCATTTGTCCAGTGCCAGCCTACCTCCACCACGTGGAGGGACCCGGCTCCCAAAATCAGGAGCATCCTTCCTGTTAGACCTCATCCCTCTGAGTTTGGACTTGATAGGACACAAGGCAGAGACCAAACAAGCAACTGGGGAACTTCCAGTGCTTCCCAGGGACCTCTCTGACATCCTTCTCTCCTGCTGGAGATTTATCACGGATCCTGAGCACCAAAGCATGAAGCAACATCCTCCAACAACAGAATTATTCCAGGTGTCTTCTATACCTAGAGCTTCCACTGACCTGTGCAATTAATTGGGCACTTCCCAATTAAACCTCAAACATTTCAGTTGGGTTGAAGGGGAGAGGGAAGAGTCTCTGGAAAAGAAGCAAAGGGAAACCAGAAAAGCCAGTGAAGCTCCAGCAACAGACTTGCTGGCAGAGTGGCCCTGGGGAGCTGCAGGCAGCTCAGGTCACACCTCTCACAACTCCAGCTAAAAAATATCATCACCATCATCATCACCACAGCAAAGTCAAGTTTAAGAACTACTTCTACTTGCTTTGTCCTCACTTACCCCTACCCAAAGCAAGCTGAGAGGATTCTCCAGGTGGAGGAAAAAAAAAACCAAAAACAACATTTTGTCCTCATCTTCCCTCCAGGGGAGGAACCTGGCATGGCAGCAGCAGACCAAGGCTGCTCAGCTGAAGAGCAATTGTTCTCCAGACCAGATGAGCTCATGGGTGACTGTGACCACTGAGAGCCTTCACCAGTGGGTAAAAGATGTTCTGCTCAGTGAGGCAGAAACCTGGCTCTTCACAGACAGCTCACAGAATCATTTTGTTTCTGAAAGTCCTTTAGCATCATCCAGTCCAACCATTCTCTAACTCTAGCAAGCATGATGCTAAACCATGCCCCTCAGCACCACATCTCTGCATCTTTTCAATGTCCTGGCCCCAAGAGCTCCCTGGGAGCACAGAAATCATCCCATTTCCCCATCAGGCTGGATGAGGTCTTGAGCAATCTGATCTAGTGGGAGGTGTCCCTGCCTGTGGCAGGGGGTTGGAACTGGATGATCTTTGAGGTCTCTTCCAACCTAGACCATTCTATGATTCTATGATCTCTGGTGGGAAGGCTGGCAAACAAGTCTAGTAAGGAATGACTGAGGGAACTGGGGTTAGAACAGAACAAGCCAGGTTGGAAGAGACCTTCAAGCTCATCCAGTCCAACCTATCCCCCAGCCCTATCCAATGGCACTAAGTGCTCCATCCAGGCTTTGCTTGAACACCTCCAGGGATGGTGACTCCATCACCTCCCTGGGCAGCCCATTCCAATGCCAATCACTCTCTCTGTGCAGAATGTCTCCTAACATCCAGCCTGTACCTCCTCTGGCACAACTTGAGACTGTCCCCCCTTGTTCTGTTGCTGTTTGCCTAGGAGAAGAGCCCGAGCCCAACCCCACCTGGCTACAATCTCCCTTCAGGTAGTTGTAGACAGCAGTGAGGTCTGCCCTGAGCCTCCTCCTCTCCAGAAGCCTGCATGCCAGCAGATAGCACAACTGCCACGGTGGAAAGCTGAACTAGTGGCAGAGGATGGAGCTGATTTGAAATCCAGACGAGTACCTGAGGACAACGCAGCAGCAGGCGCGGCTCAGCCCCGCGTCTCTTGGATTCGCACTTTTGTCTCTCATCAAAAGCTCCCCAGGTCCTGCCGAAGGCAATTAATTAAATTCACCTTCCCCGAGAAGATGGGCACCTTCTGTTATCTTCCAAGAGCAGGCAAGATAAAAAGATCAATCACAAAGCAGCGGCTCTGTCCCCCTAATTACGTTAAAAGGCGATTATGAAGGATAATCCTCTGACAAATGAGGTGCTGGATTTCCTTCCATCCATCCACCCATCCTGGGCTCTGCTCACCCCTTTTGAAGGTCCTCACAGCTGCCTGGTTCTGCGGGGTGCTGCCCACCCCTTCCTCTCCTGCCCAGCCCTCCTCATCCCTCAGCTTTTTCACTTCTCCTCCTGTCTGAAACAGAAATTGGATCAAGCACCAATTAAAAACTAACTAAATAAAACATCAAGCAAGCTGTGGTCGCTCTGGGGTCGAGCTTTCAAAGGACGTTGCCCCAGCCTGTTGGATCCAGGCTGATAAAGCTCTGCAGAGGTCTCTGTGCTCAGCCTTTTGCCAAGCCCAAGCCTGTCAGCCAGCTTTGAGCTAAAAGCAGGAGGATGCCAAGGGATGGTTTTGTCCCGCTTACAATCAACACTGCCTGCTCAAACAGGGCAACAAGTGCTGCCAGGGCAGTGTCCCAGCTTCTCCACCCCACCCCTGCCAAGGTTACAGCTCCCAGTTTGTGTCCAGATGGAGAAAAAAAAAAAAAAAAAAGAAGTTAACATCAATGGGATTAAAAAGAAACCCCAACAGCCTACCTGAGTAGACCTGCTGGCCAGGGAATTGGCTCTCCAGCTGCTCAGCCTGACCTGCTTGGAGATGTCCCCACACTTGGGGCAGGGCTGGGTTTAGAGATAATGTCTAGAGCTGGGATTAGAAAGCAGGTTTTGAATTTAAAAGAAGAAAGGAAAAAAGCAGGAGGATATTGATACTGTGGAGGGCTTGCTGCCAGCCCTGCCCACACCTGGAGAGCTTTGTGGAGAGCGCCCATCACCAGCAGCAGCTTTCTTGCTGCAGGTTCAAAGCCAAGCCAGCACAGCCTCTGCTTTCACAGAGCCACTGAATTAACCAGGTTGGAAAAGACCTTCGAGATCGTCGAGTCCAATCTATCACCTAACACCTTCTAATTAACTAACCAACCCCTGGCACTAAGTGCCCCATCCAGCCTCCTTTTAAACACCTCCAGGGATGGAGACTCCACCACCTCCCCGGGCAGCCCATTCCAATGCCAATCACTTCTTCCTGGCACCCAGCCTGAACCTGAACTGGTGCTGCTGGAGGCTGTGTCCTCCTGTTCTGCAACTTTCCAAGGATGTGTCACATAACTGCATGGAGAGGATGCACCACAGCTGAGTCTCTACCCCCAGCACTCATCCCACACAGCTACCATGGAGAGGGATCCCACCAAGATCTTGATGGGCTGCTGGAGAAGACAGCGATGAACAATTGCTCCTCTGAGTGGGGGGAGGTTAATTACTCTGATCAAAAAGAGCCAGAGGGGAAAAAAAGAAAGAAAGAAAGGGGAAAAAAAAAGCAAAATGACACCAGATATTACCAATTAACCCAGAAATCTAAACATCACGATTGCTGCAATTAATGGGATCTTACACTTGTGCTAATTACCAGTCTGGGTGAGAGGCAGCAGTGCCAGGAGGGAGGGAACCAGCAGACTCAGTGGAGCAGAAGATTCCAGCCCCAGAGAAGGGAGCCTCATCCAGAGTCATGGCCAAATGGAAGTGGCAGGGATGAATAGAGAGCTGAGGGAGGTCTCCTGCCTTCAGGAGATATGTCAGGGTGCTCAGAGCCTGGCACAAAGCTTGTTAAACCTCCAGCAATCCAAACCTGCTCTTGGTGGCATTGCTGCATGTCCCCAGACCCACAGTAGTGCAGGCTTTAAACTGGAAAAGGAGTTGATGCTGTAACCAGGCTCACCCTGGCAGGTGTGAGGTGTCCCTGGCCATGGCAGGGGGGTTGGAACTAGATGATCTTTGTGGTCCCTTCCAATCCTGACTGATTCTATGATTCTGTGATTCAGTCTGGTTATGGTGGGCTGTAGACCACACCATGAGCATGCCAAGTATGTCACCATGCAGTGCATGGAGGATCACAGGATGTCAGGGGTTGGAAGGGACTCAAAGAGATCATCGAGTCCAACCCCCCTGCCACAGCAGGGCCAGGCAGTCTAGCTCAGGGCACACAAGAACACATCCAGACAGGCCTCGAAAATCTCCAGAGAAGGAGACTCCACAGCCTCTCTGGGCAGCCTGTTCCAGTGCTCTGTGACCCTTGCAGTAAAGAAGTTCCCCCTTGTGTTGGGCTGAAACCTTCTGTGTTGCAGCTTCCATCCATTGCTCCTTGTCCTATCCCAGGCAGCAAGTGAGCAGAGCCTGTCCCCCTTCCCCACTCCTGACCCCCAGCCCTCAGATATTTATAAACATTGATTAAGTCCCCTCTCAGTCTTTTCCAAACTGAGCAGCCCCAGGTCCCTCAGCCTCTCCTCATCAGGCAGTGCTCCAGTCCCATAATCATCCTCGTAGCCCTCCACTGGACCTTCTCCAGCAGATCCCTGTGCCTGTTAAACCAGGGAGCCCAAAAGTGAACTGAGGTCTCACCAAGGCCAAGTGGAGAACACTATGTCTTCTCTGTATCTCTGGTGGCCACCACAGAAGTTGCCTCATCCCTTTCTATTAGGTGTGTTGAATGCTCAGAAACATCAATACTGAGTAGAACAAGCACCAAACACCTCATCCTTCCTGCTCCATGAGCCATTGCTCCTCATGCTGTCACCACAAGCCCTTGTCAAATGTCCCTCCTCTTGTAGCCCACTTGATGTACTGGAAGGCTGCTCAAAGACCTCCCTGGAGTACTCTTTTCTCCAGGTTGAACAGCCCCAACTCTCCCAGCCTGTCCCCATGAGGGAGTTGCTCCAACCCTCCGATCATCATCTGCTTCTCCTTCTGCAGATTTGAGCAGGAGGGAGAATTTTACTTCCTCACCACAACTTTGCACCTCTTTAGCTCACTTAGCCAGAGGCTCCTCCACACAGAGCAAACATTCCCACCCACAGTCACGTTGCTCTTTAAGCCACCTGTTGCCCCTCTACCCTGGAGGCATTCAAGACCAGGTTGGACAAGGCCTTGAGAGCAACCTGGCCTAGAAGAAGATGTCCCTGACCACAGAAGCGGGGTTGGAGCTAGATGATCTTTAAAGGTCCCTCCTAAGCCAAACCATTCAACGATTCTATGACTCCCAGCACGCAAATGCAGCTACGGAGGTCGAAGCGACGCAACATAATGGATGCGATGTCAGGAAAAATTAAATCAAGTGTCAGGATA
>VWZI01006619.1:18274-33549 GCA_013396835.1 Psilopogon haemacephalus
GCCTGGCCTTGAACACATCCAGGGAGGGAGTAGACACAACCTCCCTGGGCAACCTGTGCCACTGTCTCACCACCCTCACTGTGAAGAATTTCTTCCTAATATCCTGTTCAAATCTCCCCTCTGCCAGTTTGAACCCATTCCCCCTCATCCTGTCATTACAAGACCTTGTGAACAGTCCCTCCCCAGCCCTCCTGTAGGCCCCTCTCAGATACTGGTAGGCTGCTATAAGGTCTCCTCGAAGCCTTCTCTTCTCCAGGCTGAAAAGCCCCAACTCTCTCAGCCTGTCCTCATAGCATGAAGCTTTCAGAATACCCGATGGCATCCTGCAGGTGATCTTTGATCACATTGGGTGATTCTGTGCTCCACAACCTCCCTGGAGGTGTTCAAGGCCAGGTCGGATGAAGCCTTGAGCAACCTGTTCTAGTGGGAAGTGTCCCTGCCTATGGCACAGGGGGATTGGAACTGGCTGAGCTTTGAGCTCCCTTCCATCCTAAACCATTCTATGGCTTGCACAGCTACGGAACCATCAGACGCAAGCTGTGAGTAGCAGCAGGGATATTAAACAAGGAGGGCAGAGGTCTCCAGGTTAATTACTCATCCTGTACCCCTCTGGAAGAGGAAAAGCAGCACAAACAACTTCTATTTATCTAAAGGAGGCTGCTACTTGTACATAAAGCACTTACAGCCTCTGCCACTGATAGGGCTGAGCAGGGTATGGGATCACAGGGAAATGGAAAGCTGTGACAGGGAGAAGAAGTTGCATGAATCTCATTATCAGGAACAGAGCTCTACAGCAGCTCTGAACAACAGCTCACATCTCCTGATGGCAAGACGAACGTTGTATCTTGTCTGCTTTTATTTCAGTGTCTTTTTAAT
Source organism: Psilopogon haemacephalus (assembly GCA_013396835.1). Taxonomy (NCBI): domain Eukaryota; kingdom Metazoa; phylum Chordata; class Aves; order Piciformes; family Megalaimidae; genus Psilopogon; species Psilopogon haemacephalus. The sequence goes on from VWZI01006619.1 coordinate 19,151, forward strand.
TATTTTTTTTCCCTCCAAACTACTTTTAAAAAGTGTGTTTGCACCCCCCTGCCCACCCCACCAAGGGTAAGAAGTGAGAGGATGTTCTCTTCAAACCAGGCATAAAGAGAAAATGAGGAGCTGAAAGGACTTCTCAGGCTTTTTAATGGAACTAGGAGCAGGCTGGAAACAGGATCTGGTTTCACAAGGCTGAAAGTCTGAGCTTAATATGGGTGAGCTTAATATGACTGAGCTTAATATGACTGAGCTTACTATGGCTGAGCTTAATATGAGTGAGCTTAATATGGCTGAGTTTAGTATGGATGAGATTAATATGGCTGAGCTTAGTATGGCTAAAGTATAATATGGCTGAGTTTAGTATGGATGAGATTAATATGGCTGAGCTTAATATGGCTGAGTTTAGTATGGCTGAGCTTAATGTGGCTGAGCTTAGTATGGCTAAAGCTTAATATGGCTGAGCTTAATATGGCTGAGTTTAGTATGGCTGAGCTTAATGTGGCTGAGCTTAGTATGGCTAAAGCTTAATATGGCTGAGCTTAATATGGCTGAGTTTAGTATGGATGAGATTAATGTGGCTGAGCTTAGTATGGCTAAAGCTTAATATGGCTGAGCTTAATATGGCTGAGTTTAGTATGGATGAGATTAATGTGGCTGAGCTTAGTATGGCTAAAGCTTAATATGGCTGAGCTTAGTATGGCTGAGCTTAATATGGCTGAGTTTAGTATGGATGAGCTTAATATAGCTGAGTTTCATATGGATGAGATTAATATGGCTGAGTTTAGTATGGCTAAATCTTAATATGGCTGAGCTTAGTATGGCTGACTTATTATGGCTGAGCTTAGTATGGCTGAGATTAATATGGCTGAGCTTAGTATGGCTGAGCTTAATATGGTAGAGCTCATTATGGCTGGGTGGTAGGTTGGACTGGATGAGCTTGGAGGTCCCTTCTAACCTGTTTGATTCCTATGAAGGAACGTTTAGAAGGAAATAGTAGGAGAGAAGGAATTCAGGTTCCTACAAAGGAGAAGATGTGAAGTGATGTGTAGAAGGGGAAAGAAGGGATAGAAAGCTGCTGAGCAGTACAAGCAGTAGAAGTTAGAGGTAGGCATCACCTGAGTCAGATCTCTTCCCATTTTTGCTCTACAAAATGCTTAGTGCATTCCCCTGGTGTGCCTATGACTCCTTAGTTACACTTTGGGATGTGAGCTCTAGATATAAGAGCATAATGGAATTTTTCAAGTGGAAAATGTCTCTTCACAGGCTCCTTAGCATGGAGTTACTGAAGGTTCATTTGGAGGACCAGGAGGGTTGGGCTCCAAGGGCAAAAGCAGAGCACTTTCTTTTACTCCTGTGGCAGAACATGAAAGCCTGCTGGGTTTATTTTACAACATCCAGATTTCTTGTCTCCAAACTGGCACCCACAGGAAATCTTTGCCTCTCTCTGTTAACTTCACCAGAGCAGATCTCAGTCTTTCAAAGATGGAAGACTCAGGAGGACTCAGCTCCTTCCTTTCCACATAACCTCTCGCAGGAAAGAGCTTTAAATATCGCCAAAGCTCTATTCAAAGCTTCAGTGCCGGAGAAAAAGAAAGGCTTGGAACTACTTTTTGATTGTTAATGACTCCTCTGAAATAAAAGGAACAAATACACCTACTAATTTAGAAGTCTAATGTGCTCCTGTGTTCACACATTAAAGCAGGAAAGTCTAAAGCTGCACTCAGCATAAGCCATTGTTGGCGACAACAATGAAATGGAAATCTTCGGTATGTAGATTATGTCCTTTGGAGCTTAATAATTACTCAGTGCTTATTCTATAAAGATAAAAGATTTTTTAAATAATTATTATTATTACTACTATCATTATNGAGTTACTGAAGGTTCATTTGGAGGACCAGGAGGGTTGGGCTCCAAGGGCAAAAGCAGAGCACTTTCTTTTACTCCTGTGGCAGAACATGAAAGCCTGCTGGGTTTATTTTACAACATCCAGATTTCTTGTCTCCAAACTGGCACCCACAGGAAATCTTTGCCTCTCTCTGTTAACTTCACCAGAGCAGATCTCAGTCTTTCAAAGATGGAAGACTCAGGAGGACTCAGCTCCTTCCTTTCCACATAACCTCTCGCAGGAAAGAGCTTTAAATATCGCCAAAGCTCTATTCAAAGCTTCAGTGCCGGAGAAAAAGAAAGGCTTGGAACTACTTTTTGATTGTTAATGACTCCTCTGAAATAAAAGGAACAAATACACCTACTAATTTAGAAGTTTAATGTGCTCCTGTGTTCACACATTAAAGCAGGAAAGTCTAAAGCTGCACTCAGCATAAGCCATTGTTGGCGACAACAATGAAATGGAAATCTTCGGTATGTAGATTATGTCCTTTGGAGCTTAATAATTACTCAGTGCTTATTCTATAAAGATAAAAGATTTTTTTTCTCTTTTTTTTTTATTTTATTTTTTTGTTTTGTTTTGTTTTGGGTTTTTTTTTGACTGCTGGTTTCCTGGATCCTTTCTCTGCACCCACTTGGAGTGCATTTAGGCACACAATACTTGGTACTTTCAATACCGTCAGGCAGGTAGGCACAAAAATTGGAGTGCCATAGCCCGAGTAATTTATACCCACAAGTAAATTTGGGGTCCTGAAATTGCACGAGGGAGCTTATGAGCTGTTTTCTTTTAGAAATAAAGTTGCCTTTCACTGGGTGTGTTTGTAATTGTGCCCCCCAAGCTTGTATGTAACTTGTTGTACTATTCTGGAAGCTCCAAATCAAGCCCACACCCTTCCTGTTGATAAGGCACAGGAAGTTATGTTAGAAGGAAGCCCTGCTGAGACCTAATGAACCCAGGCTCCTTTTGGTGCAGTGCAAAGAGCCACAGCAAGCTCACAGATAAGTGGGATCCCGCTGTGAATTTCTAGGACTTGGAAAAGAAAGGAATCTGTACCTTTGAAATTCATATTGGTGAAATTCGTACGAGTGAAACGATCCTGGCTAAGAACATGGCAGAAGCTATTCAAAATATGTTCATTGTCTTGGAGCCCCCAAGACATAGAAGAATGACATAGAAGCGTTGGAGCCAGTCCAGAAGAGGCCACCAAGATGCTGAGAGTTTTCTTTCATATTCAAAAAAAGAAAAAAGTGGTTTTATTTCCATGGCGAAATGTTTTTGTTGAATTGGGATTATGTTGATGAAAAGCTGAACATGAGCTTCTAGTGTGAGTGCAGCCCAGACAGCAACTGTGTGCTGGGCTGCAGCAAGAGCAGCTGTGGGCAGCAGGGCAAGGGAGGGGATTGTGCCCCTTGGCTCTGCTCTCCTCACACCCCACCTGCAGCATTGTCTGCAGCTCTGCAGCCCCCAGCACAAGCAGCACATGCAAGGGTTGGAGCCAGTGCAGAAGAGGCCACCAAGATGCTGAGAGTTTTCTTTCATATTAAAAAAAAAAAAAAAGTGGTTTTATTTCCATGGTGAAATGTTTTTTGTTGAATTGGGATTAGGCTTGAATTGGGTTGAATTTTTGGTGAACTGGGATTAGGGTTTTTGTTGAATTGGGATTATGTTTATGAAAAGCTGAACATGAGCTTCTAGTGTGAGTGCTCAGCCCAGACAGCAACTGTGTGCTGGACTGCAGCAAGAGCAGCTGTGGGCAGCAGGGCAAGGGAGGGGATTGTGCCCCTTGGCTCTGCTCTCCTCACACCCCACCTGCAGCACTGTCTGCAGCTCTGCAGCCCCCAGCACAAGCAGCACATGCAAGGCTTGGAGCCAGTGCAGAGGAGGCCACCAAGATGCAGCTGAGAGGGCTGCAGCAGCTCTGCTCTGAGGACAGGCACAGAGAGTTGGGGCTGTGCAGCCTGGAGAAGACAAGGCTGCCAGGAGACCTTGGAGTGGCCTTGCAGTGTCTGAAGGGACCTGCAGGAGGGCTGGGGAGGGACTCTGAGGGATGGAGGTCAGGAAGCGGGGGGACAGGCTCTGCTTATTTGCTCCCTGGGATAGGACTTTGATCCAGGGACAAATTCTTCACAGTGAGGGTGGCGAGGCATTGGCACAGGTTGCCCAGGGAGGTTGTGGCTGCTTCCTCCCTGGATATGTTCAAGGCCAGGCTGGATGAGGTCTTGAGTGACCTGATCTAGTGGGAGGTGTCCCTGCCTATGGCACAGGGGGGACTGGAACTGGATGATCTTTAAGGTCTCTTCTAACCTAAACCATTCTATGATTCTATAATCTCTGGGAGGGCTGTGGTGTTTCTGTATTACTTTTTTTTTACTGTGTATTTCTGTAAATATCTGTTGTGTATTGTAAATATCTGCCTGTATCTTGTGCAAAGCTGTAAATATAAAGCTTCATTCATTAACTTCCAGCCTGGGTAATTTCACAGTGTGGAGGGGGCAGGGAACTCCCAAACCACCACCCCTGTACCTGCAGGTGCCTCTCTGCCTGGCTGCTCTCTAGCCTTGTAGCACTGCCTGGGGTTGTTGTGGTCAAAGTGCAGAACCTGCCACTTGGACTTGTGCAAACTCCTGGCATTGGTCTGAGCCCATCTGTGCACCCTGCCCAGGTCCCTCTGCAGAGCCTTCCTGCCCAGTGATGAATGCTCCCAGACCCATCCACAAAAGCCTCCGTTCATTGAGACTCAAGGCTTGAGAGGTGACCAAAGCCCTCCTCAAATATGTGGTTTTTGGAGATCCAATTTAATCTCCTGTTTTGGATCAGCACAGTTCCGTGGTTTGAGCCTCTGAGTAACCACAGGAGGCTTTTAACCACTGATTTGGATAAGGCTCTGTGTGCATCCACACGCTCCGTGCGATGTGAAATTCATTTTAAGCGTAAAGCTGATGCATAAACTGAGCTGAAAAATAAAACAACCAAAAAACCACACCAGCAGCCCAGCAACTGTTTTGTTGTTTATTTTTATCTTCTCTTCCACTCACACATATGATGGTCTATGCCTCTGTTTTTCTATCTTTCCTTTTTTTTTTCTTTCTGGGGATTTTCTTTCTTCTCCAATGTCTTAACAGTTGGGGTTTTTGTTGCCGTTGCTTCTGGTTTTAACATCCAAAATCTTTCCCTTCCCCCACAATGGTGTTTTTTTTTTTTTTTTCCCTTATCTTCTCATAAACAATTCCTCCCTACCTCTCTCTCATGTCTGTCTAGCCCAGCATGATTAACTCTTCCGTGTCTTTCCATCTCAGCCACCATGTTCCACTTGTTTTCCGTGCATCTGCACCTGGAGATCCCTGCCATCTTCTCATCAAAGTCCTGCTCCTCCTCTCTCATGTATCTGCTTCCAAGTTTCTCTCATTCTTCCACGTTATAAAGGGTTAAGCTTACCTGGAACTGCATCCTGACTCCTCCCTGGGGGTGGTCTGACCTGCCCCCCAGGTGTCATGTTTAGCCTTCTCCCACTTCCTGCTGAGACTACTATAAAGGGAGATGCCCTGAGGAACAGGACCTGGGGGTCTGGGGTGGTGCAAAGCTCAGGATGAGGCTGCAGCGTGAGTGCAGCCCAGACAGCAACTGTGTGCTGGGCTGCAGCAAGAGCAGCTGTGGGCAGCAGGGCAAGGGAGGGGATTGTGCCCCTTGGCTCTGCTCTCCTCACACCCCACCTGCAGCACTGTCTGCAGCTCTGCAGCCCCCAGCACAAGCAGCACATGCAAGGGTTGGAGCCAGTGCAGAGGAGGCCACCAAGATGCAGCTGAGAGGGCTGCAGCAGCTCTGCTGTGAGGACAGGCTGAGAGAGTTGGGGCTCTTCATCCTGCAGAAGAGAAGGCTGCCAGGAGACCTTGGAGTGGCCTTGCAGGATCTGAAGGGGGCTACAGGAGTGCTGGGGAGGGACTATTGACACAAGGTCTTGTAATGAGAGGTTAAGGAGGAATGGGTTTGAAGTGGCAGAGGGAAGACAGAAAGTGGATGTGAGGAGGAAGATGTTTGCAGTGAGGCTGGTGAGACACTGGCACAGTTCCTGTCACCAGCTGATATCCTGAAAAGTCCCTCCCCAGCTTTTTCCCTTCAGATACTGGAAGGCCACAATAAGGTCATCTGGGAACCTCCTCTTCTCCAGATTGAACAGCCCCAGCTCTTGTCAGGAAGAAGTTCTTTGCAGTGAAGGTGTTGAGACACTGACACAGGTTGCCCAGGCAGGTTGTGAATCACGGAATCACAGAATGGGATCTTTGATCACATTCTGTGCTTCTGTGCTCCACAACCTCCCTGGAGATGTTGAAAGTTTCCTACCCACCACAGTTATACATGTCACAGAATCACAGAACTAACCAGGTAGGAAAAGACTCTCAAGATCATCAAGTCCAACTTATTAACCAGGTTGGAAAAGACCTCTAAGGATGGTTGAGTCCAACCTATCACCTCACACCTTCTAATTAACCAAACCCTGGCACTAAATGCCTCATGCAGCCTCTTCTTAAACATCTCCAGGGATGGGGACTCCATCACCTCCCTGGGCAGCACATTCCAATGCCAATCACTCTTGCTGTGAATAAATTCCTCCTGACATCCAACATCCAGCCTATACTTCCCCTGGCTCAACTTCAGACTGTATCCCCTCCTTCTGTTGTTGGTTGCCTGGAAGAAGAGCCCAACCCCACCTGGCTACAACCTCCCTTCAGGTAGCTGCAGAGAGCAATGAGCTCTGCCCTGAGCCTCCTCTTCTGCAGGCTGCACACCCCCAGCTCCCACAGCCTCTCCTCCCAGGGCTGTGCTCCATCTCGCTCACCATTTTACCTCTCACATCCAATTAGTTTAGTCCTTTCTATATTGCAGCTCACCCATTCTTCTTTCTCCTTTTGGACATACTCATCCCATTTTCCTTTACTCCGAAATGTTATTTAATATATTTTTTTCTTTTGCTTAAAGACAAAATTTCCATTGAGGTGTTAATCCTGAATCCCTAATGCAGAAGTTTAAATGATAAAAAGAAAAAGAAAAAAAAAAAAAGAAAGGTTATTTTAATCAGAATGTACATAATCTAATATTTAATTCCCCTGCTATACTCATGCAAATGTTAAACAGAGGCTGTAATATGAATCAGGATTCTCCTCTGAAAGAATCTCCACTAATTCAAAATCTTCCACTGAAACACAAAAAAAGATTAACATAGAAAGGAAACTCTGAAGAAACCTTCAGTAGAAAATGCATAATTATGATAAATGATTCTGTAGCCCCTTCAGATCCTGGAAGGCCACAAGAAGGTCCCCTGGGAGCCTCCTCTTCTCCAGCCTGCACAGCCCCAACTCTTTCAGGCTGTGCTCACAGCAGAGCTGCTGCAGCCCTCTCAGCATCCTCAGGGCCCTTCTCTGCACACCTCCAGCATCTCCACATCCCTCTTGTCCCAGGGGCTCCAGCACTGGATGCACTACTCCAGGTGGGCTCTCAGCAGAGCACAGCAGAGGGGCACAATCCCCTCCCTGGCCCTGCTGCCCACACTGCTCCTGCTGCAGCCCAGCCTCTGCTTGCCTTTCTGCCCTGCAAGTGCACACTGCTGCCTCAGCTTCAGCTTCTCCTCCACCAGTAGCACCCCCAAGTCCCTCTCCTCAGGGCTGCTCTCCAGCCAGGCACTGCCCAGCCTGGATTTGTGCCTGGCATTGCCTCCACCCAGCTGCAGGACCTTGCACTTGGCCTTGTTGAACCTCCTGAGCTTGGCTTGTGCCCACCTCTGCATCCTGTCCAGGTCCCTCTGGATGCCATCCCTGCCCTCCAGCCTGGCTGCTGAGATATTACAGAAATGAACAGGTGAAATTCTTTGATCAAGAAAGCTCCTTATCATCTTACATCCCGTTATAGGCACACTCTCATTAAGGAAGTGCTGCACCCAAGCCTTTGACGAGAGCTTTATTGGTACAAAATATTTATTTCAAGCACTGCTATCTCCAATTACCATTCTGCTGCAGTTGAGCAGCATTGAAAATTAATGCCAATCACAAGGTTTCCTTTGAAGTAGCAGCAAAGCAGAGCTGGAAGAGTTCAGGCATCCTCTTAGCATACTACGAAGCACAAAACTTTGACTCTAGCATGGATAATGGCAGCAAGCTTGAAAATCAATTGCCTCTAACTACTGTGCAAGGAAACCCCTTTGATTCCTCATCCAAAGCACCTGGGATATACATTCTTGAGCTCTAATTTAAACAATATGCAAATCTTGTTAGAGGTACCAAGATGAGACTGGATTGCTTCTACCTCTATGTGTAGCCTGGCTTGTTGTGCTGCTCATCTATAGCCAGGACACTCCAGGGTTCACCCAGGCTGGATGAGGCTCTGGGCATTCTGCTCTAGGGTAGGGTGTCCCTGCCTATGGCAGGGGGGTGGGAACTAGGTGATCCTTGTGGTCCCTTCCAACCCTGAATGATTCTATGATTCCATGGTTCTATGATTCTATGATCTCATATTAGATCTGGCTCTTGATCCGAACACGGCTTGAACAGGTCAGGTTGGTTTAGGAACTGCACTCGCCCACGTGGTTTATTTGCAGAATCACCACAAAATGGTTTAGACTGGAAGAGACCTCAAAGCTCAGTCAGTTCCAACCCCCCTGTGCCATTGGCAGGGACACCTCCCACTAGATCAGGTCACTCAAGACCTCATCCAGCCTGGCCTTGAACACATCCAGGGAGGGAGCAGCCACANGGTCGCTCAAGACCTCATCCAGCCTGGCCTTGAACCCATCCAGGGAGGGAGCAGCCACAACCTCCCTGGGCAACCTGTTCCAGTGTCTCACCACCCTCACTGTGAAGAACTTCCTCCTAACACCCTGTTTCCATCTCCCCTCTGCCAGTTTAAACCAATTCCTCCTTGTCCTGTCATTACAAGACCTTGTCAATAGTCCCTCACCGACCTTCCATTGGGCCTCTTTTAAATCCTGCAAGGCTACTCCAAAGTCTCCTGGCAGCCTTCTCTTCTCCAGGCTCCACAGCCCCAACTCTCTCAGCCTGTCCTCACAGCAGAGCTGCTGCAGTCCTCTCAGCATCTTTGTGGCCCTTCTCTGGACTGGCTCCAACACTTCCATGTCCTTTTTGTGTTGGGGGCTCCAAAACTCTACACAGTACTCCAGGTGGAGTCCAACCTATCAAGTCCAACCAACCACTTAACCCTTTTAAGTTGAAGGTTATGGGTTAAAGGAAGAAAGCAAAAGGCAAAACACTTTCAAACTTAAACTGAAATAAATTAATGCAATGATTACATTAAAACATGATGCCCATGAGAAAAAAGGGAGGAAAGAGTATTTCTAAATTCTTTTTCATGTGGACTTAGCCAGGTTGGAAAAGACCTCTGAGATCATCAGGTCCAACTTAACCCTTTTAAGCTAAAGGTTATGGATTAAATGAGGTAGGCAAAATGCAAAGCAGTTACAAACTTAAACTGAAAGAAATTAATTAAACAATTGTGTTAAAACATAATGTGCACAAGAAAAAGAAAAGGAAAGAGAATTTCTAAATTCTTTTTTTCATGTGGACTTAACCAGGTGGGAAAAGACCTCTGAGATCATCAAGTCCAACCTATCACCTAATCCCTTTAAGCTGAAGGTTTAACACAATGGTTACATTAAAACATGAAGTCCACAAGAAGAAGAGAAGGAAAGAGAATTTCTAAATCCTTTTTCATGTGGACTTAACCAGCTTGGAAAAGACCTTTGAGATCATCAAGTCCAACCTAACCCTTTTAAGCTAAAGGTTATGGATTTTATCTGAAAGAAACTAATTCAATGATTGCATTAAAATATGATGTCTGCAAGAATAAAAAGGAAGAAAGAGAATTTCTGAATTCTTTTTATGTGGACTTAATCAGGTTGGAAAAGACCTCTGAGATCAGCAAGTCCAACTTAACCCTTTTAAGATGTAGGTTATAGATTAAAGGAGGAAGGCAAAATGCAAAACACTTTCAAACTTAAACTGAAAGAAATTAATTAAACAGCTGTGTTAAAACATAATGTGCACAAGAAAAAGAGGAGCAAAGAGAATTTCCAAATTCCTTTTCGTGTGGACTTAACCAGGTTAGAAAAGACCTCTGAGATCATCAAGTCCAACCTACCACCTAACCCTTTTAAGATGAAGGTTTAGCACAGTGATCACACTAAAACCTGATGTCCACAAGAAAAAGAGGAGGAAAGACAATTTCTTAATCCTATTTCATGTGGGCTTAACCAGGTTGGAAAAGACCTCTGAGATCATCAAGTCCAACCTACCACCTAACCCTTTTAAGCTGAAGGGTATGGATTAAAGGAGGAAGGCAAAATGCAAAGCAGTTCCAAACTTAAAAGGAAAGAAACTAATGCAACAACTGCGTTAAAACATGATGCCTGCAAGAAGAACAGGAGGAAAGAGAATTTCTAAGGTCTTTTTCATGTGGACTTAGCAGTGACACGAAAGGAAATTTTCAATTTGTATAACAACAACAACAAAAAAGTGACTCTGTAATTCTTTTATACGAGGGAATGCGTTCTGATAGCCTGAGTGGCATTATCGAGTGCTTTGAATAGCAATTATCAATTAATTAAAAGTCAGTATTTATACTCAAAATTCTACAGTGACTTTTCTTTCATTGCCATTTTCATTTTCACCCTCAAATAAGGACGTTGGCTGACTGCATTTCTTTCTGCTTGAACAGGAAAAATAGTCACGAGTAAAAAAAAGCAAACCCAATGTGGTAGAAGGTTTCCATGCAACTGAAAATCCACGTGTAAAGAGAAATGCAAGCAATTAAGAATATGTAATTTACATTTTAGAAGACTAGCTATTAATTCTTAATTTTCAGTGATAAATTTGGATGAAATACATAAAACAAGTAATTAGCTGATGCAGATCCCCATTCTTCCAGTCTACTCACTACGTTCTTTCTATGGCTATGTGCCACAGCCTACATATTTGAATCTGGGAACTGCATTTAACCTTAGTACTATGAATTTTTGAAAAATCTATCTACACTGATCTGTTTATCTCAATCTGGATTCAGTGATGGTCAGAGGTTGCTCTGCTTTCCTTCCTCTTCTCTACAGCAATGTGTTAAAAAGAATGTCAGGGGCTGGAAGAGATCTCAAAAGCTCATCTTGTCCAGCCCCCACACCCTGCCAGAGCAGGGTCACCCGGAGCAGATCACACTGGAATGCATCCAGAGGGTTCTTGAATATCTCCAGAGAGGGAGACCACCCACATCTGAGCAGCCTGTTCCAGTGCTCTGTCACCCTCACAGGGAAAGATATTAACCCAGTGATTGGCATTGGAATGGGCTGCCCAGGGAGGTGGTGGAGTCCCCATCCCTGGGGGTGTTCAAGCAAAGACTGGATGAAGCACTTAGTGCCATGGTCCAGTTTGTTGGTGAGGGCTGGGTGATAGGTTGGGATGGATAATCTTGGAAATCTCTTCCAACTTGGCTGATTCTATTCTATTCCATTCTATTCTATTCTATTCTATTCTATTCTATTCTATTCTATTCTATTCTATTCTATTCTATTCTATTCTATTCTATTCTATTCTATTCTATTCCATTCCATTCCATTCCATTCCATTCCATTCCATTCTATATCATCTATATCTATAACTATATATGTTCCTATATCTATGCCTATACATCTGTACCTATACCTATATCTATTCTTTTATCTATGCCTATACATCCATATCTATACCTAAACATTTATACCTATACCTATAACTATATCTGTAACAATATCTATTCTTATATCTATACCTATACATCTACATCTATGTCTATACCTTTACTTATATCTATATTTATGCCTATGCATCTATATCTATGACTATATATATTCTTCTATCTATGCCTATACATCTATATCTATATCTATATCTATATCTATATCTATATCTATAACTATATCTATTCTTCTATCTATGCCTATACATCTATATCTCTGTCTATACCTTTACTTATATATATATTTATGCCTATGCATCTATATCTATGCCTATATATATTCTTCTATCTATGCCTATACATCTATATCTATATCTATATCTATACCTATATCTATAACTATATCTATTCTTCTATCTATGCCTATACATCTATAGCTATGTCTATACCTTTACTTATATCTATATTCATGCTTATGCATCTATATCTATGGCTATATCTATTCTTCTATCTATGCCTATACATCTATACCTATATCTATATCTATAACTATATATCTATTCTTAGATCTATGCCTATACATCTATATCTATGTCTATACATCTATATCTGTATATATATTTATATATCTATATCTATATCTATCTAGAGATAGAGATACATAGATAGAGATAGATAGATAGATAGATAGAGATATATATAAATATTTTATTTTTTCATTATTTCTGGTTTTCTTGAACATTTTTTAATGGATAGGGGGAAAAAAAAAAAACAATATAAAAGCCAGAAGATAGTCAGGGATGATTGGAAGAAATTATGAGCTTTAGCAAAGAAGAAATGAGGATCGAGAGCCAGAACAACACTTCAGCACATTTAGGAAATATGAGGTAGCTTTGATATAGTCAAGAAACATGAGAAGAAAAGGACTTTATTGAGCAAGATAAAGTCAAGTTCTAATAAGGTGCTTGTCTTCCGTGTCCACATCACAGCCAGAACAGATATATTTCACTCTAACCTACTGAGAAATAAAAGAGAAAGGTCAAATCTGGAAATTGCATAAAAGAATATCAATAACAGAGTGGGGGAAAAAAAATTATAATGAGAGCCTGGCTAAAAAATTAAGTGGTATTGCACTTATCTGAATGCTGGCCATTACTCTGAGAACACTACTTCCACACGTAAATAGCCATCACTCTTAGAATACAACTTCCACACTTAAATAGCCAATATGCTGAAAATATGACTTCCACACATAAAACTACACCTACAACTTCCACACATAAAACCTGAGACCTGGACAGGCTGCAGAGGTGGGCACAAGCCAAGGCTGTGGAACCAGGAGGTTCAACAAGGCCAAGTGCAAGGTCTTGCAGCTGGGTCGAGGCAATGGCAAGCACAAATCCAGGCTGGGCAGGGACTGGCTGGAGAGCAGCCCTGAAAAGAGGGACTTGGGGGTGCTGCTGGTGGAGGAGAAGCTGAAGCTGAGGCAGCAGTGTGCACTTGCAGGGCAGAAAGGCAAGCAGAGGCTGGGCTGCATTGGGAGCAGTGTGGGCAGCAGGGCCAGGGAGGGGATTGTGCCCCTCTGCTGTGCTCTGCTGAGAGCCCACCTGGAGTAGTGCATCCAGTGCTGGAGCCCCTGGGACAAGAGGGATGTGGAGATGCTGGAGGGGTGCAGAGAAGGGCCCCGAGGATGCTCAGATGGCTGCTGTGCACAGGCTGAAAGAGTTGGGGCTGTGCAGGCTGCAGAAGAGGAGGCTCCCAGGTGACCTTCTTGTGGCCTTCCAGCATCTGAAGTGGGCTACAAAAAAGCTGGGGAGGGATTTTTTAAGCTATCAGGTAGTGACAGGACTGGGGAGAATGGAGCAAAGCTGGAGGTGGGGAGATTCAGATTGGAGGTGAGGAGGAAGTTGTTGAGCATGAGAGTGGTGAGAGGCTGGAATGGGTTGCCCCTGCAGGGAGGTGTTTGGGGCCAGATCCCTGGAGGTGTTTTTGGCCAGGCTGGCAGAGGCTGTGGGCAGCCTGCTCTAGGGTAGGGTGTCCCTGGGCATGGCAGGGGGGGTTGGAACTGGCTGATTCTTGTGCTCCCTTCCAACCCTGACTCATTCTATGATTCTGTGATTCTAACTGCATCACCAGCTTCAGCTCTTAAAGAGTACTGCAACCCCAGAGCAGCTTTTCCTGTTGATTTGGCTCTCAGTTTCCAGCCAACTTAAATGAAGCATGTTTCAGTGAATTCACTCCTAGCTCAAGATGGGCATGAGCTTAATTTAACGGGACCGAGTGCAGCTTAAAAATAGCAGCTCCAAGGGATCAGACTCATAATCATTCGAGATTTCTCCTCCACCATTTGCATCCTCTTCTAGTTCTGTAACTTCGGGCAGTGAAAAAAGTATTAGCGGCGCAGTGCAAAACTTAGATAGCAAACCTGAGAGCTCAATGAACCCTTTCAGAAGCTGTTTGCCACTTTGGTGGTGGACTTAATCTGCTGATATTCACTGTGGCAGGCTGCTAGAGAGCGAGGAGGTCTTTCTAGAAGGTGTCAGATTCACAGCGCTCACAGCTGTGTCTGTGCAGCGTATTCCCCAGGGGACTAGGCAAACGCCACTCATCTATTTATGCCGTAGTAAACACTTGTCAAGAGTCCTAAAAAGCAGATATTTTACATAGCTTCATAAACTTAATGTTCTGGTTAAATACGCTGGAAATAAATATTGATTTCTGGAGCTCAGCCACTTTCTATGAGGATGATGGCTGTGAAAAAAAAACCAACACCAAACTCTTACAGAAGGATAAATAATATTCATTTCCCTCC
>VWZI01006619.1:38920-49512 GCA_013396835.1 Psilopogon haemacephalus
CCTTTTTTGCTATACAAAGATCTCAGTGAAAGGTTTAGGCAGGGGTCTCTTTGCAGACCCTGGTGCTCCGTTGTCATTACTGTTCAAGAAAATCCTTAAAACTATTCTATTTGCATTTAAACCAAGTCTAAGCACTCCATTTGCATTCAAATTTTATAAGTAACCTCTAAATACATAAATAAAAGGGAGAAGGGGAAAAAAAAAAAAAAAAAAAAAAGGGAAAACTCTATTCCAGAAGTTATNAAGGGAATACTCTATTCCAGAAGTTAATGATGGTTAATATGATGCTCAAAGGGACGTGAGCACTATGTGCTGAACGAACCTTCTCAAATATATTATCTTGCCTGCGAGTTCTGGCTTCTGAAGGTGGCTTAATTCTGAACCTTCTCTTGATTCCTCTTTAAAATACTGCCAGGGCTCCAGTGTGATTTCCATTTGACTCTCTCTGCCCAGTAACTCCTTAAGCTTTCTGCTTCTGACAGATTACAAGAGTATCATTAAGTAATGCAAGTTCATGTCTTATTAGTCGGCAATCCTGTTGACCTTCATTTCCCCGCGTCCTCTCTTGCATTGCATTTTAATGCAGGCAGTCTCACTTTGACTTTACGCAGGCTTTTAGCTCTCCACTCGTAAAGCAAGTGCAGAAAACCGTGAGAGCTTTGTGGCCCTGACCTCCTCTTGGCACCAGGGCTTTCCAAGGCGGGTGAAGGGGTAACGATCATCACTGGGGTTTTATTCCTCTGCTATTTACATTTGCATGTGCCGTTGTTTTAGTGGGAATTAATCCTCTCTTTCTGAGAGAGGTCGCCGAGTGCGAAGGCATAGGTAGTTTGTGCTGCCTGGTGGGTCAAGGCAGAAGAATTGTTCTTTAAGTCTCACTATTCTTCAGCCTTATCACTTGGCCCATTCTGTGACTTTGATATCGGAGTCTCTGCGTGGAACTAATGCGGTCACACATACATTAACCTGTGACGTTAGTACTCGATGACAGTGGTTAGCTCAAGTCTCTCATGTGGCTTTTCTCCTTCTCTGAGCAAGTTCATTCTGACCTGGCTTTAATATGCATGATTTTATTGACCCTTGGCCAGTCATGTGTAGCACCCTGGGACAAAAAAAGGTCCTGGTAACAATGCTAATCACCCTCTAGATTTCTGTACAACAAGCTGGTATGAAAGGTGTGCTGGTTTAAACTAATTGGAGAATTTGAGTGAGAAATTAGACTATTGTCTGAGAGAGGAAAACACAGGATGGCACTGCACCCAGAGCTTTACTGAGAAAGAAAAAGAAAAAGCTGTTTTAAAAGTTATAACCACAATATAGATAGGGCAGATGGTTTCAGACCGCTCTGGCTGTAGCTGCTCTTTGCATGGTTCCTTTGTCTCTGCCTTGGTAGCTAATTCTCAGTAATACTACTAACTTCTTTCCTACTCCTAACTCCCCTGGCTGATCTACCTCTGCCTATCTTCAGCATCAACAGGTGGTGAGATAAGATTGGGTAAGGGGGGAGAGGTGGTAGGGGGTGGTTGGTTACCCCTCTTGGGGATTTTGGTCTCTGGGAGGGCTGTGGTGTTTCTGTATTACCTTTTCATTGTATATATCTGTAAATATCTGTTATATCTTGTAACTATCTGCTTGGATATTGTGCATTGCTGTAAATATAAAGCTTCATTTATCAACTTCCAGTGTTCTGAGNGGGAAATTTTTTTTTTTTTAAAAAATGGGTTAAAATTTTTTTTTTTTTTTTTTTTTTTTTTTTTTAATTAGCAACATTTAAAAATTTGGGGAAGATCCCTGAGATCCTTTGGCTGTTGTGTCGACAAGCAGCAATTACACAAAGGTTATTTATAACACACAGAATTAAAGAGTTTAAACAGTTTAAACAGTCAGAACTTGGAAAATAGGAACCTAGTAACAGGGAAAATCCTAACCATGACTATGGAGCCTTAGCCTGTACTCGCTTATAGATACAAAGCTTCCCCATAGAGGAGGAGGAAAGAGTTGCCTTGCTGCTGGCTGCTGGTGCAAGCTGCACAACATGCTGGGAACATGTGAAAGAGCTGCGAATAGACCTCTAGTAGGCGTGGAAGGCAGCAGGGAAAAAAGGGTAACAGCTCTAAATCACCCCCTTAAATACACCATTTTGAAAGTGAAACTGGCCAGTAGGCACCAGCACCCATTGTTCTGGCCCATGAATTCAAAGTCCTGTGCCTAGGTGTCCGCTCTAGCACAAGACAACTCACTTGGTCATGTGCTAAGTACTTAGCTTCCTTGGGGCCAAACCCTCCATTGTTCTGCTCACACCCATCAACTCCCAGACCTGTGACAGGAGGAGGAGAGCAGGGGTTTGTGCCCTACCAGGGCAAGGAGGAAGGTATAAAACCAGAGAAGTTCAAGATGTGGATTTCGACACAGACATTCACTTAAGAACGTGAAAGAGGAGGAAAGTGGAACTCTTTCAGCTGAGTAAATCTTAGTGGCTTTATATGTACGAGAAGCTGCATAGTAGTTGTAAACCACGAGGAAAAAGTAATTCCACACACTGTACTAAAATCTCCCTTCTCAGCAGAAGAATCGCTTGCATTAGAATAGATTTAGAGGAAATTCCTATTTTAACTTGTTTTGGAACCTTTTTCAGCCAGCCAGGATAAATTAGTGTGCTGTTTCTGGTTAAGCTTCCTGGAACCCAAAGCCCAAAGAATAGCCTTGATTTGATTTGGAAGCTGAAAGAAAACCTTAACAATAAATAAAAGGAATTTTAGGATAAGAGGAGTTACAAAAATATAGGGAAGGGGAAACAAAATGCAAAATATATGAATGCAACCAGTGGATGGAGGCAGATGGAGGTGGGTGGAGGTGGATGGAGGTGAATGGAGGTGGATGGAGGTGGATGGAGGCAGATGAGATGGATGGAGGTGGATGGAGATGGATGGAGGTGGATGGAGGCGGATGGAGGCGGATGGAGGTGGATGGAGGCAGATGGAAGTGGATGTAGGCGGATGGAGGTTGATGGAGATATACGGAAGTGGATGGAAGTGGATGGAGGTGGATGGAAGTGGATGGAGGTGGATGGAAGTGGATGGAGGTGGATGGAGGCAGATGGAAGTGAATAGAGATGGATGGAGGTGGATGGAAGTGGATGGAGGTGAATGATTCTACCACATGGAGAAGTGGGAGCAGCAGGAAAGCAGGATGCTGCTGGCAGGTGAGGCAGGGATGAGAGAGGAAGAGAAGAGAGGGAAACAGGAAGTTCTTCTGTCTTTATAGAGGTTCCAGACAGAAAGTGGGAGCAGGCTAACCACTGACCCCGGGGTCAGGTTCAGACCACCCCCAGGGAGGGGTCAGGATGACCTGGGATCAAGTTCAGGCCACCCTTATACAACTAGATAAAGCATTTGCATTTCTGGATTGGAGAAAATTGCCTGTAGCAATTCCTGAAAGCAGTAAATAACCATGAGCCATTACTGCTTGTTTAGTCAATACCTACCAATACATTTTCTGATTTTATGACATTATAGCAACTCTATCTAAAGATGCTTACACGTGCACCATAAAAAGCAGATTTTCAATATCATAAGGTCTTGTAATGACAGGATGAGTGGGAATAGGTTCAAATTGACAGAGGGGAGATTAGGAAGAAATTCTTCACAGTGAGGGTGGCGAGGCACTGGTACAGGTTGCCCAGGGAGGTTGTGGCTGGTCCCTCCCTGGATGTGTTCAAGGCCAGGCTGGATGAGGTCTTGAGCGACCTGTTCTAGTGGGAGGTGTCCCTGCCTATGGCGCAGGGGGGTTGGAACTAGATGATCTTTGTGGTGTCTTCCAACCTAAACCATTCTGTGATTCTATGTGTCTCTGGACATGCAGGAAGCCAGGCATGATTGAGTTGGTTGTGACTATTAATGAGGCAGGAATTATAAAATATGTAGTTATTCTATTTCCAAAAAAAAAAAAAAGCCCTGCCAACAAACTATATCCAAATCAGTTAAAATTGAGTTCTAATTCAGTTCGGGAAAATCTTCACAATGATGCTTATGGGCAATTCATTAATCTAGGAGAATCAGAAAATTGGAAAAGTTCTACAGGGGCTTAATAACCTCCCTGCTCCTTCTGGCCACACTGTTCCTGCTCCAGGCCAGGATGCCATTGGCTCTGCTGCCCCCCTGGGCACACTGCTGGCTCATGTTCAGCTCCTATCTCCCAGCACCCCCAGGTCCCTCTCTGCCTGCCTGCTCTCAGCCACTCTGTCCCCAGCCTGTAGCACTGCCTGGGGTTGTTGTGGCCAAAGTGTAGAATCCTGCACTTAGCCTTGTTCAATCTCATCCCATTGGCCTCCGCCCACCCATCCAGCCTGGCCAGGTCCCTCTGTAGGGCCCTCCTACCCTCCAACAGATCCACACCTGCTCCTAACTAAGATGGGGCTGGGGGAAGGATTATGTGCAAGGAGAAATGTGACAGTGACTCATTGTACTGTAACTGATTGAGAGAGCAGGGGAAATGAAACAGAAGGATCCATGGAACCAAAGGAAAAGGGAGCAGGTGAGCTGATGTTACTATGCTCTCTCCAGTGTGTACCACTGGCTAGAATTCAAGTAAAGATGTCTAAATGTCAGAGTAGTTGTTGAGATGGTAATTGGTACAGTACTGTACTGTACAGCCCAGTAGGTTTTCAGAAGGATCATGGCTGATGTAGTTGTCACCTGAGGGGCTACAAACCTAATTTGGAGCTGCTGGATGAGATGAAGTGAGAAATCAACACTTTGTGAATCCAGCCCTTCTGTCCTCACTCGTTTGGAGTGGCTTGAGTTGTTGAATCTTGCTCTTTGAATGATTTATTTTTGTTCCTCTTCTCGTTGCGACAAGAAGGGGGGAAGAAAAAATCAAATTAAATAATTAAAATTTTATCCAGCCCTTATCTATTTTTTTTTTTTTCCCCCTAAACTGAGCAGAGCTGCCTTTAATGAGTCAATAATCCTTGCTGCCCTTGTGGCTGTTGTGAGCTGGTTTAGCTTTATTGTCCCACGTGAAATTACTGCTCGATTGACAGGACTCACAAGCTTACATCTCTTTTTAGGACTCATGAAACGTAGTTAGATGATCATGTTGGAAACTGCAGGGAAAATGTCAGCCCAAGAGCTAAGGCTGACTGTTAAACAAACAAAAACAAAACAAAAAAATAATTAAAAAAAAAAAAAAAACACCCAAACAAACAAACAAAAAAAGGCAAACAAACAAAAAACCCCATAAAAAGCAGATTTTTTTTCAATATCACAAGGTCTTGTAATGACAGGACGAGGGGGAATGGGTTCAAATTGGCAGAGGAGAGATTTGAACGGGATGTGAGGAAGAAATTCTTCACAGTGAGGATGGTGAGACACTGGAACAGGTTGCCCAGGGAGGTTGTGTCTGCTCCCTCCCTCGATGTGTTCAAGGCCAGGCTGGATGAGGTCTTGAGTGACCTGATCTAGTGGGAGGTGTCCCTGCCTATGGCCCAGGGGGGGTGGAACTGGATGATCTTTAAGGTCTCTTCCAACCTAAACCATTCTATATGATTCTATAACCTCTGAGCAAAAATTATCGCACCGGTTCCGAGGGCAACCAAAGCACAGGCAGAGCACAAAGGATCAGAATTTCATCCCGACAGATGTGTCGCTGAGAACATGGCCACTTTTGGCTTTGTGGTTGTTTGTTCAGATGTTTCATCTTCCCGTGAGAAGGGAGCCTGCAGGAGCTCGCTGCTAAGCTGTTCGTGTGTGCCTGGAGCTGGGGGCACAGCAAGGTTGGCGCTCGCTGAGCTGGGAAGGGAAGCGGCGGCTGGCTGAGTACACTGCCCTGACAGCCAGGCAGCACCTGCAGATGTAAGAGGAGTCAGGTTCCACTCCTCATGCCAAATGGGCCAGACCTAATCGCAGAGGCTTGAGGGCATGTTCACACTACCTGGTGCAGCTTTGCAGTAACTAGCTCCGGCCCTGAGCCATGCTCATCCAGCTGCATTGCTTCCGGTCCAGGCACTGGGTTAACCACAGGTAGATGGATGAGGAGCAGTGGAGTGGAAGAGCTCCCTGAAAAACCTGCACTTCAGAATAAGCAGAAGCCTGCTAAGCAAAGCTTTTTCTCTTGAGGCGTGACACTTCAGGAGTCAAACCTGCCTCCTGCCCCTCTTTTGCAAAGCAGGTGTTGGAAGGGATTTTGTGAAATGCTTGTCACACTTGTGAGACAACTGCCCTGGCTACTCATGATGTGATAGCTGTTATCAAGTGCCTGCTCTGATAATCTAAAAGTGATGAAAGGACAGGGTTTGGAGTAGGTGTGGACCTGCCAGCTTGGTCAACTCATGCCAATGTCAGTAAATGGAGCAGGGCTGGAATGGAATGGAATATTTTGGGTGGAAGGGTCATCTCCAAGTAGATCAAATTGTTGACTGGTAACAAATGTGCTGGCTTGGCAAAGTCATGCCAATGTCAGTACAAGGAGCAGGGCTGGAATGGAATGTTTGGGGTTGGAAGTGATCTTTAAGGGCCATCTAGCCCAACCCTTCTGCAGTGAGCATGGACATCTCCAAGTAGACCAAATTGTTGACTGGTATCAAATGTGCTGGCTTGGTCAAGTCATGCCAATGTCAGTACAAGGAGCAGGGCTGGAATGGAATATTTTGGGTTGGAAGGGACATTTAAAGGTAATCTAGCCCAACCCCTCTGCAGTGAGGAGGAACATCTTCAAGTAGATCAAATTGTTGGCTGGTAACAAATGTGCTGGCTTGGTCAAGTCATGCCAGTGTCAGTACAAGGAGCAGGGCTGGAATGGAATGGTTTGAAATAGAATGGAATGGAATGGAAAGTTTTGGGTTGGAAGTGATCTTTAAAGGTCATCTAGCCCAACCGCTTTGCAGTGAGGAGGGACATCTCCAAGTAGATCAAATTGTTGACTAGTATCAAATGTGCTGGCTTGGTCAAGTTACACCAATGTCAGTACAAGGAGCAGGGCTGGAATGGAATGGAATGTTTTGGGTTGGAAGGGACATTTAAAGGTCATCTAGCCCAACCTCTCTGCAGTGAGCAAGGGCATTTCCAAGTAGATCAAATTGTTGGCTGGTATCAAATGTGCCAGCTTGGTCAAGTCATGCCAGTGTCAGTACAAGGAGCAGGGCTGGAATGGAATGGAATGTTTTGGTTTGGAAGGGACCTTTAAAGGTCATATAGCCCAACCTCTCTGCAGTGAGCAAGGGCATTTCCAAGTAGATCAAATTGTTGGCTGGTATCAAATGTGCCAGCTTGGTCAAGTCATGCCAGTGTCAGTACAAGGAGCAGGGCTGGAATGGAATGGAATATTTTGGACTGGACTGGACTGGACTGGACTGGAATGGAATGGAATGGAATGGAATGGAATGTTTTGGGTTGGAAGGGACATTTAAAGGTCATCTAGCCCAACCCCTCTGCAGTGAGGAGGGACATCGTCAAGTAGATCAAACTGTTGACTGGTATCAAATGTGCCCCTATGCTCAGATTGGCTGTGCCTCTATACTTTTTCCCCTAATAGATGAAAAGTTCATGTATAAAAGAAAAAAACAAACAAACAAACAAACAAAAAATCAACATTTAGACTCACCAGCTTAGACCAGTTCAAGCCTGGGAATTAATCTTCATCTTTCATTGATATACCTATGCCCTTAGAGATAAGTCCTCTCTTGTTGGCTGCACCCAACACTGATATCCATGCCAGGATGGTTGGAAAGGTTCCTTTCCCAAACATTTCTTCTCTTTGCTCAAGCATCTTGCTACCATGTGACAAAAATGCCACTTGTTAGCAGAGGGAGGTTACTGCAGCCCCATGTCTCCTTTATAGGCACAGTGTGCTCTGCAACGAGCCCTGCATTGCGCAGCTTCCGCATGGCTGAAGGCAGCCTCGGATGCTGTGCGGTATCATGAGGAGCAGATAAATCAGAAGAAATTATAACATCAAAACGAAATTGGCACAATAGATTGTCTAACTATTTGCATATAAAAGTGTATTCTTTTCCTCTCCTCCCTAATTCCATTCCCTCAAATGTCTAAACCAAATCTACCCAGTCAGTGTGCAAGGATGTGAAGACGTAGTCCAGCAAATCTGCACGCTCTTAGATATCAAAGTAAAATGCCATTAACATCCATAAATATGAGAAGAAATAGGTCAGTCACATGCAGAATAACTTCTCCAGTATAGAATAGTGTCTATACAATGTGTGTTGTACAGTATGCAAATTACTTGCTGTTCCCAGTGTTCCTGTTTAATTCACTTCGTATTATCTCTGGCCGTTAAAGAACAGCCTTCATAAGCATCAATTAAATGGAAGGAGGTTTGTGGTTAATCTGCAGCTTTTTAATTGTGTATTTTGAGCTGGCCTCTGGTAACTGTATCCATAAAATAAAATTAAAAATTACTGTGGAATAAAACATTCCTTTCAGAGAGATGTGCAATGCTTCCACAATAAAACATTCCTTTCAGAGAGATGTGCAATGCTTCCACAAATTCCAGCAGAAAGCCTTCAGATCAGGAGGGGAGCAGCACGGATCACAACGAGGTCTGTACACATGGAAAGCAATGGAATATCAGGACCATTTGGTTAGATATTCAGGGTTGGAAGGGACCACAAGGATCAGCTAGTTCCAACCCCCCTGCCATGGGCAGGGACACCCTACCCTAGATCATCCAGACCATTTATATCTGTGGTTTATTCTCAGATGGTTAAATACCAGTGCAAATATTTCTCATGAGTATTGTAGCCTTTAATCACATTTTAGCATGTGCCCGTGTCGAGATCCGTGGAAAAAGTTGGTCTTGATTCTCTATCACACACTTATAGAATAATAGAATCATAGAATGGCTTAGGTGGGAGCAGAGCTAAAATCTCATCCAGTTCCAACCCCCCTGTGCCATAGGCAGGGACACCTCCCACTAGAACAGGTTGCTCAAAGCCTCATCCAGCCTGGGCTTGAACACCTCCAGGGAGGGAGCAGCCACAACCTCCCTGGGCAACCCATTCCAGTGTCACACCACCCTCACTGCAAAGAACTTCATCTAAACATCCTGTTTCAATATTCCCCCTGCCAGTTTAAACCCGTTACCCCTTGCACTTAGAAACATAGAATAGAATCATAGAATGGTCTAGGTTGGAAGAGACCTCAAAGCTCATCCAGTTCCAACCCCCTTGTGCCATAGGCAGGGACACCTCCCACTAGATCAGGTTGCTCAAGACCTCATCCAGCCTGGCCTTGAACATCTCCAGGAAGGGAGCAGCCACAACCTCCCTGGGCAACCTGTTCCAGTGTCTCACCACCCTCACTGTGAAGAACTTCCTCCTAACATGCTGTTCAAATCTCTCCTCTGCCAGTTTAAACCCATTACCCTTTGAACTTGTCTGCCCATGTTTATTTTGGTGCTGTTGTTTCTGATTTACTGTGAAAATTACTGACACTGGATGTGTGCAGTGCTGGGCCACTCAATTTAAGAAAGATGCTGAGGTGCTGAATATGTCCAGAGAGCAGCAGCAAGGCTGGTGAGGGGCCTGGAGCACAGCCCCAAGAGGAGAGGCTGAGGGAGCTGGGGGTGTGCAGCCTGCAGAAGAGGAGGCTCAGGGCAGAGCTCATTGCTCTCTGCAGCTCCCTGAAGGGAGGTTGTAGCAGGTGGGGTTGGGCTCTTCTACCAGGCACCCAACAAGAGAACACAGCCTCGAGCTATGCCAGGGCAGGTTCAGGCTGGATGTTAGGAGAAAGTTCTTCCCAGCAAGAGTGATTGGCATTGGAATGGGCTGCCCAGGGAGGTGGTGGAGTCCCCATCCCTGGAGGTGGTTAAGAGGAAGCTGCATGAGGCACTTGCTAATCTAGTTCCAAATTCTCAAGGGGCGAAAAACCAAACCATCAACAAAACAAAACAGCAGCCAAGCACCCAAAACAAAACCAAATCCAACCAAAACAACCACAGCAATAACAGAATAAATGAATTGATCGCATTTTTAGGGACAAAGGGGAATTGGTTTTGCAGCCCAACGCAAAATCTTAGGTGAAAATTTGCTAAGTTGTTGTGAAGATTTTCCTAGAAAACACCAAGGGGGAAATTCCTTTCTCCCCTGTCTGCACTACTTAATTCTCAACCATCCCAGCAGAAGTGACAGATTCGACGTTTTCCTTAGCTCTGAGACTGGCTGCGACGTGAACAAACACAGCACAATTATGTTTGATGTTTAGTTTAATTGTTGCTCTGTTTTGTAACCATTTCTCTTTCCCCAAATTTAAAGCTTTGTGCAGTTAATGAGTGGCTTTCGTCTAACTTTGCTAATTTCCCTTTTTAGATGGCGTTAATTAATTTCAGCAAATATTGGATGAGAGAATATTTCTATTTGCATCTCAAAAGGAAAAAAAAATATCAGAAGCAGCAGCATAATATGCATAAAATTAATAACATAATATAAAATATAGGGGTTTTGTTACATATAGTACATTCAGTACAATGTATAATAATATGCTATAATAATATTAATAATATCACTTAGAATAATAACATTAATAATATAATATCGCTTATAAAAATAACATGAATAATATAATATCACTTATAATAATAAC